>CM042481.1:4085000-4667180 GCA_023621385.1 Quercus gilva | reverse complement strand
ATACTCATGCACCTTAGGGATCAAAAGATGAATGAGTGGTTGACTAAGTCAAGAAAGAGGAAATCAATTTATAACAATGTCACAATCACATTATGTTTTCTAAATGTAAGACATAAAGAAACATGAATTCATATTTATAAATAAATAATGTGACAATCACATTATGTTTTTAAAATATAGGAAATAGTTAGCATATTAGCATGAAATTTTGTATTCTATATCTTATGAATTAAGTGCTTAGGTAACTTTTTTTTCTTAAAAAATTAATTTCTTTAATGAAATTGTGTTTGTTTATCTATTCAATCTTGCCCCTGAAATAAAATGCTGGTTTTGCCACTGTTCCTACCGTATTGTTCATCAATACATGCAACATATCCTGACGAAGCCACAACCTACTGCGCCTCCCTGGTTCTTCAATTGATTCTTGACGGACAATTTCCCAGCCCATTTCTTGTAGTAGATCATGCATCCACAATTTGTTGTTTTCTATAGTTATGAGAGATTTATCCGTGAGAACTCTTATACCAATTGTTGCGTCAAAACCACAATTCTCTAATATCTCTATTACTCGATCTTTCATCTTCCCTCTAAAGAAACACGCAACATCTAGGAATATCGCCTTCCACATTTCCTTTAGTCCATCATAACTTACTTTAAGTGTATCAAATATTTTTCTTTCAGGATTTTTTTTCAAATTCTTCACTGCACTTTGCCACTCGTCCACTATTCTTTCAACCATAAAGGACCCCAAAGTTACGAGAGCTAATGGAAGACCATTAGCATAGTATACAACATCCTGGGAGAGCTGCATTTGATCTCCTTCAGGTTTCCCATTTTTGAAGGCTTTCAAACAAAAAAGTTTCAGAGCATCATCATCATTTAAAGTGTTAGGCTTGTATATATTATGCACTCCATGTTGGACCAACAAATGTTCATCTCTAGTTGTAATGATGATCCAACTCCCCAGTCCAAACCAGCAATGATCTCCAGCCAATAATTCTAATTGGTCCAATTGATTAACATTATCTAGAACAAGTAGAACTTTTTTATGACATAGTCTATTCTTGATCATATTAGCTCCATCATAAACATCCCATACATCTATATTGCTTTCCTCCAAAATTTGTGCAAGAAGCTGCTTTTGTAATCGAGCCAAACCATGTTTTTCTGAAACTTCCTTAATATTAGCAATAAAGCTAGAACCTTCAAAATGGTTACATTTTGTTTCATAAATCACTCTAGCAAGAGTTGTCTTTCCCAGCCCCCCCATGCCACAAATCCCTATCATGCAAACACTGTTCCCGAGACTTAAATATGGAGTGACCAATTCCTCCATTGGAGAATCTATTCCTACCAAGTCTTTGGTAATGATTGAGAATTTTGACCTTGATCTCTGTAGAATATTATCCACAATATATTGGATAGCTTCTGACTCATATTTCCTGTGGAGAAGATTGAACAATAATTACAGTGGTCTCAATGAGTCATAAATTGCAGGGGGGGAAGGGGGTAGGGAGAAAAATATTAGGTAATAATACTCCCTTGGTCAAACAAATAAGAATTCACTGACTCATGGAACTGATAGAAGTAGAACCATCCATATAAGTAGTGTATTATCATATTAGTTGTATATGTAACATGTAATAAATCCATAAATTTTCTTAGGGATTTATATACTTATATAACCATGTTTTGAAGTTCTCAGATTTCTAAAGTTCAATCTTTATCCAATCCTATCGCTTTAGGTGTAATTCCATGCATTTTTCCCCCCCATCAGGAGGGTGCCACAGGGGGGTGCTGGGATGGGGGTGATAAGAAATGGGTATTCAAAGCTGACAATTATCATTCTTGCCAAGACATGTGGAATTTCCAAATCATGGAAGCAAAAGAACAAAAAAAGCAGCAAAGGAGCAGGGGATGCTAGTAGCGTAGCAGCCGTAGCTGCAAAAATATCAAGGGGGGCAATTAAGTGCTATCATCCAATACCATTGCTTAGGTTAGCAATGATAAGCCTGATAAATCCAAAATCTACTTTCAACAGAGCTACGTCAATTGATAAAAAAATTAGGTATCTGAATTCATGCCTGATTGTTGAGTGAAAATAAATTTGAATAGATTTAGTAGAACACGATAAATATACAAATTTATATTTCTTCAGTATGAAATATTAATAACAAAGGCAGTACTCAAATTTAGCAAAGTAGATAACCAAAAAGCTGAACATGTTTTCTAATACCTGATAAAATGAGTGAAGAGAAGGTAATGGTTTCTTTACTGGAAAAAAAATGGAACTACAACTTTTTAAAGCTTAGTGACATCAAAAGCCCAAGCTTTTGCCCATTGAATCCAGGCCCAAAGGTATGTGACTGTTGAAGAGATAAAATGCTTCAAAATTTCAAATGCCTTTTTTTTTTCTTCCTTTTAAGAGAAGGAATTCTTTGAATTTCTATTTCTGCAGAATTGTGCATGCTGACACCTCATTTGTTACATATGAAAGGCATTACCTCATCTACGAACTCCTCGAAGGTACCCCTAATATCAAAATAAACTCCTCGAAGCTCTACTTCTACAAAATAATGTAAGCAATTGGTTTGGGAATAATATGTTTAAATTGTGCTATATGGATTTTAATTAAACCAAAACAATCATTGATTTTGATCCATAACTAAATCTTTATGAAAACCATTGAAATTCCTAGCATGAACTTAATCCAACCCATGACATGGCAGAAGGTTATTTTGGATCATTCATGCATCAGGTCGGGTTATAAAAGTGAAATGTTTCCAAAATCCACTTCTACTGACTTAAATTCTTAAAGTGGCCATGATAGAATAATTGCTGGATATGCTTGTTCATAAAATGAAAGCAGAAAATCAAGCACTACCCCATCTTGGAGCCACCCCCAAACGATTCCTCCCTATAATTAGCTGATGTTTGTGGGAGGATGGATAACACGCACCAGTGAGAATATTCAGGTGCTCAGAGAGCACATGACACCCATGTTAGCTGTCACATAAATCACTCAATAATGGATTCCCTCTCCATTGTATAATTAATTTCCTTGTAAAAATGTATGATGTATCAACCATTTTCATAGGTAGACTATAACTAGATAACAAGTAATATCGGCAGTATATTTCACAGAAAGTGATTCAAGTAGGATATAAAAGAAGAATGTCATTTAAATATCAACATAAAATTAACTAAATTTTCTCATGGAAATTACCTCTCCTGTAAATGCCAACCGGAGAGATTAGCCACTTCTCTCAAAGCGTTCTTCCATGATTCTACCTCCTGTATGTTATTTGCTTTGTGTTTTGCAAAGGCTTGTTCAAAAGTTCCCCTCTGATTCCGTACATCAGGTGGACTTACAAAGTAAAAAACTGGCAGAACTATCAGTCCCATGTCTTCCCTGCATTTGACAATCTTTGCAAGCTCATCCAAACACCATGTCGAAGATGCATAGTTTCTTGATAGAACGACTACAGCAAATCTCAATTCTTCAATTGCTTTCAAGAGTTCTGGGGAAATGGATTTTCCTCTTTCAAGTTTCTCATCGTCCCTAAAGGTGAAAATGCCCTTCCTTATCAAAGCAGCGTATAGATGGTCTGCAAAACTATAGCGGGTGTCCATGCCTTTGAAACTGAGGAACACGTCATATTTCCACCGAGGTATTAAAGAAGAAGGTGGTGATGATGACGATGAGGCTCCTTGAGTGTTCATGGAAAACTGGTAAAGCTTGAACCACGTTCAATCAAAACTGAAGAAAAGACATAGAGAAGGAAAATAAATTAAAATGTGAGAAGTCACAGTTTTGGGAAACGAAACTGTAGCAACCACTGTAAAGAGGAAATAACACGGCACCTATTTGAGTAAAGGGAGAGGAAGGTGTGCGATTCATGTACCCAGTTCAGTCAAGTCAACCGCTCTCATTGTCAGTCATAGAAAAAACAGAGTCTTTATTTTTTAACGCGCGAAAACACTACACTTCTAATTAAGAAAGATTCAGGTCTTTTTTTTTTTTTTTTTTTTATCTATATATTTCATTTTTGTCAAGGCGTATAGTATATGGATGCTGTACTTGATGTTCTCCTTTTAAGATTTTGTCATATAAATTTTTTTTCATGGGATGAAAGTGTATTTATTAATTAAATAGCTATATAGCTAAATCTTAAGAGGAGAACCTAAGAAACAGTACCTAAAATACTGTAATTAAGTTTTGTCTTTTTATCTTTATCCTATACACTATTTTTTAATTTGATTCATAACTTTTTAATTTTATTAATTTGGTTCTTAATATTTCAGTACCGTGTCAATTTAGCCTTTGTCGTTATCTTTTGAATGAAAATTGACGATGTGTCTAATGACTAAAATAGAAAATTAGTTTCTATTGATGTGACAATAAACTAAGATTTTTATTTTTGGCGTTTGCTATGTCAACAATTTTCATTAAATATATAACAATATGGATTAAATTGACACGACATTGAAATGTTAGAGATCAAATTGACACAATCGAAATATTAGAGACCAAATTGAAATATTATGTAAAAAATAAGAACCAAATATGTAGTTTATCTTTTCTTTTTCTTTTTTTCCATTTTTTTTTTGGGGTAAAACAAAGAAAAAGAGTGGGGAGATAAGAAAATAGGAAGAAAAGTTTTTTTTTTTTTTTTTTTTTTTGAGAAACAAATACACACATAAGAAAGAGAGAAAGAGTTCTAATACAAATGTATACCATTTGAGGTGAAATTATCCTTAATTGAAGAGAGTAGATTGAAAATTTTGTGGTTTAGAAGTTTTCTCTTTGGTCCACCGTTTGGGGTGAAATAATTTTCTCCCTAATTTGGGGTGAAAGGTAAAGGAAAGACGAGTTTGGAAATTCCAAATCTACCATCCTCTATTCAACTTTAAAGCTCCCTTTTTTTTCCATGTTTCTTAAGTTTAGTTTTTTTTTTTTTTCCTTAAACTTTTGGATTTTTTTTCCTTACTATCAAGGGCATCTAAATAAATTTATACAATAAAACATTTTTTAATGGTTAGTCTATAATTAGATTTTCAAAGGATTGATTAGATTGTTTTGTGTTTGTGTTGTTTTGGTTAGAAATAATAGGATTTATAAAATTTTATGAGTCATATTAACGGGTGCCTTTAGGATAATTATTAATAAACTGTTTTAAGAAAATTTTGGTATCACCTTTATGGGAAATAGAAAAAACTATTAAACTATTAATTGTTTTTTTTTTTCTCATAAATATTTTCCTAAAATGGTTCCCTAAAAAATGCCTTTAGTGCATTTGTTAACTTCTTCCTATTCTATATGTCTATATATATTATCATATCTCTAAAAGTAAAAGCATAGCATTTACTGTTGTTACACTCCTATTGAGCCACATTAAGGCCACATCAACCACTTATTTCCAACCATTTCTCTTTTGATTTTTTTACTCTTTCATTTATTTATTAATTTTTTAGATTAATGTTACATTTTCTCCAACCTTTCCTCTTCATTTTTACCTTTTCATCTCCCCACTACTATCAACCTTCATATCATTTTTCCTTTATCCCTTCATCTTCTTTTTATTTTAAGTTTTTTCTTATCTCCATCATCTTACTATAAATTTGATATTCTCTCTCATTTTATACATATTTTCTCACACAAAAAAATGTTATTACTCTCACTCTCTCATGTTTTTTTTTTTCTTTTTTTGTGGATTTTTATTTTATTTTTTTTATTTATCTCTACTTTATGTTATTGAATTTTTATGTTTTTAGAACATTTTTGGTTTTGCATTTTTATATAGTATATAAGAATATAATGTTATCTAATAATTGCTAGGTTTTTGTTGAGTCATATCAAACATTTATTTTCAACTATTTTCCTCTTATTTTATTATTATTATTAACTTTCTACCTTATTGTTACCTTTTCTCCAACATTTCCATTTCCATTTTACCTTTTCATCCTCCCATTACTATCTTCTTTTATCTCTTCACCTTCCTTTTATTTGAACTCTTCTTAATTCCATCCTCATATTATAAATTTGCTACTCTCTCGCATTTTATACATATTTTCCCACACAAAAAAAGGTTATTACTCTCTCTCTCTCTCTCTCTCTCTCTCTCTCACATTTTCCCCCCTTTTTTGTGTGGATTTTAAATTATTATTATTATTTTTTTGTATCTTTACTTTAGGATTAAACTGATGCTTCAAATTTTTTGGTTTTGTGTTTTTAGGTTGTTATCTTTTTTTCTTATTCTTTTATTTGATTGTTAAATGCTATCATATTGCATTATAAAGATAGTATGTATAAATATAATGTTATTCAATTACATGCATGACTTGGATAATTTGGTGTGACTATATATTTTATTTTGACTATTCTTCTTCTCATCTTATTTTTTATAAATTTATCTAATTTAGTTCTCTCCCGAAAAAGGGTGATTACTCTCTCTCGTTTATTTATTCTTTCTTACAACTTTACTTTAGGTTCATGAATCATTATATTTTTTTTATAACACTATTTTGGGTTAATATGATTTTGTAGTGTGTTTTTTAGTTCTCCTTCACAAGATCTCACTCTCCCTTTAATAACTTTTGTTTGATTTTTTTTTTGACATAATGCTTAATTATTTTGAATGTGAAAATTTGAATTTATATCAAAATACAATCTTGCTATGTGTTTGAATGTCTATCAACTATTTGAGTAATATCAAGTGTAATTTTGTAATAAGCTTTAACTTCTGATTATCATAATAATCTCCTTTATGAAATAAGAAATTTGAATAATATATTTGAAAATTAAAGAGTTTAGTTGTAAAAAAAAAAAAAAGGAAAATATAATGTACCATAATATAATTTAGAAAAATATGGACTACCTCAAAAAGAAATAATATCAATCAAAAACACATAGAATATTAAATGATATACATACATACATACGTATAGATAAAAAAATATTTTTAGTTTTTTTTTTTTTTTAATTTTTAGAGTACAAATTATCTTCTAAAAAATTTTAAAAGTAAATTATACATCATATAACAATTACAAAGTAATTATGTATTGATTTGTGACTAGTTTTATAAATCATGGTCAAGTATCAATTTGCTAATATAAGCTCTTTCTTAACATAAATGAATCTAAGTTATTGCATTTTACACAAGATAATTTGTTGTGTGATTATATAATACTGTTTTCAAAAATAAAGTTCATATAGAAAAAATATGAGTCAACTCAAAGTTGACCGACTTATAACTTGACCCGTTTGTCACCTCTAGGCAAATGGGATGAACAAAGCGCTACAAGTACATGGGGAATAACTGGTTGATGATTCCCTTACTTTCTCTTTCTCCGTTTCTATTCTACCAACAAAACGAGGAGAAATTTCCTCGTAAGCAGCTGTAAAGCTCTGTTACCACCATCACGAAATTACTTTAATGGGTGCTTCATAGCTGGTCACCACCATCACGAAATTACTGCCCTTTTGCCTAAAAGGTCTAAAAAGAAAAATGCAGACTTGCTGACTGACTTTATTTTTTTGGGGAAATGACTCACTTGTTGACTTGACTTAAATAACTGGATGTGAAATTGTAAATGAATTACTCCGAATCAGCTCTTCGTCTTCTCTCTGTCTCTCTCTCATACAAAGAACACTTTCCATTCATTTACTGAATCCAGCTTTGTTTCAAGAGGGTTTTCGATCTGTAAGTTCTCTCATTTTTCACTCCTTTTTTTTCTTTCCTTTCACTTCATCTCTTCTTCTCCAGTTTGAACTTTGAATTGAATTTGAATGTATATGTGTTTTGTTATCTATATATTATAGTTCAAAGTATATTTCCAACGGATTCCATGAGCACTCAAGGAGGGTCAACGTTATCACTGTCTTCTTCTTTGACACCTCGGTGGAAACACGATGTGTTTCTCAGTTATAGAGGCGAGGACACCCGTAATAGTTTTACGGACCATTTATATACTGCTTTGAAACAGAAGGGCATTTTGACCTTTAAGTATGATGAGAAAATTGAGAGAGGAAAAGCTATTTCACAAGAGATCCTGGAAGCAATAGAAGAATCAAGGTTTTCAATTGTCATTCTCTCAAAAAACTATGCATCTTCGATATGGTGCTTGGATGAGCTTGTTCAAATCATCAGATGCAGTAAAGAGAGGGGAGTGACAGTTCTGCCGGTTTTTTATGATGTGGATCCATCTGATGTACGGAGACAAAGAGGAACCTTCTCAATTCCTTTTGCTGAATATGTGCAGAAGATTGAAATGTGGAGAGCTGCTTTGACTGAAGTGGCGAATCTGTCTGGTTGGCTTGTTCAAGATGGGTAATTTCCTATTAAATTTATTTTATGTTGATAATTAAATGACAAATTTTCTTTCATATATCTTGAAGTATATAGAATAGCATAATATGAATGCATTAATTGAAATATTAAAACTCTTACATTAGTTTTTATTGGCTCAAATATTGTTCCGTTAAATAAAATCCTTAAGGTGCATTTTGACAATTTTATTTACAAACCAATCAGGTTTTTTTTGTTGTTGTTGTTGTTGTTGTTGTTGTTGATAATTCGATAGGTTACAACAGGGAGGGGAGATTTGGACTCTGGATGTTATGGAAACACCAGGAGGTGCCAAATAGTTGAGCTATAAGGCTTTTGGAACAAAATTAAAACGATAATATAATTTCAAGAGGTATAGCTTCAAGGAGTTTATAATTGATATTAGTATGCTGAAATAAAAATTCAAAGAACACTACTCTTAAAAGAAAATGGAAAAACTTGGCTTTGGTCCAGTGCACATGAGCACTAGACCCTTTCTTTGCAAAAAAAAATAAAACCATTTGGTTACTTCTTTTTTTTCTTCCTCTATCTTCAACAATGAAAATCCCATTGCAGGTATTATAAAGCATTTAAGTTTTGGATGTCAAGTTTGCTAAATTTTTGTAAGCTATTTAATCTGCTAATAATATTTTGGGACAAAGATCCTCTATCCTAGTTTTAGTGTTCCATTTTATACTACATCAATTGTAGTATCTTATGTGTCTATAATTATTTTCCTTTTAAATTTTGGTTACTTTACCTATCAAATTTTTTTTTGGTTACTTTAGAAGAGGGAAAGAAGATAAAAATGTGGTTGGTGAAGCATAAAGTGGAACACATAGAGTGGGAGAAATATTTTTAGTCTTTAATACTCAAGATACCTCAAAACTACAGTGTCGTTAAAAGCAAAGCACAAAGCTCAAAGGTCTGAGCACTTTGTTTGGCCAAAACAAAGCTCATTTAATGAAGCACACTTTAGGTTTGCTTTTATAGCACTTTTTGAAGAAGCCAAAGCATGCCTAGGCGCCCTTTTTTATTTTATTGCTAAAAATATATATGAATCCTCAAAATTAATTGTTTAATCTTGAGAGAAATGATGTGGACCAATGATTTACTATACAACCACTATTCTTAAGGTGTTGTGTTACACACAATTTTTTTTTATTTACATGTCAAAAGATACGAACAAGATTAATTTACTGTTTTTGTGCTTTTTGTTTGATTTTTAAATGAATGTTGATTGAAGTTGAACCATATACATCATTTGATCATAACTATTATGGTTTTGTATTTTTATAAAGTACAAGAGAATTATATAAATGTTATGTTTAAACTTCCTAGAACAAGATTATTATGATATTGTCCATTGATAATTGTTTTCAATTAAATATTATTATTAATATTTGAAATAACTTTAGTAAAATTTGAACTAACAAACATTATACAATTGCACTTACCTAATAGGTAAAATATGCAAATTTTGAGCTTTTATATATATATATATATATATATATATGTATTTTATTATATGTTACCAAAATTTATATTAAACGTTATTAAATATTATATCCTCTCTAATAACCTTTAATAGAAATATTAAATATTAGATATTATATTGCGAAGAGCCTTGTAGCTCAACTAGATGGCAAAAAATGTTATTAGATATATTTTACTTCAATTAAGCGTGTCCTTGTGCTTTGCACCTAGTCTTCAAGAGGCTTATGCACTTAACTTGAGCCTTTTACAAACTCATAATAAATGTCAATAAATTATGAATTGGATTTTGGATTTAGCGGCTTAATATCATTTCTAACCAACCTAAGCAATAGTATTGGATGATGGCACTTTCTTTCCTCTCCTGATATTTTTGCAGCTGCTAGTATCCGCTGCTTCTCTCCCTCTTTTGCTTATTTATCTATTTTTGGGTTCTATGATTTGGAAGGCCCACATGTCTTGGGCAAGAATGAAAATTGTCCACTATATAAGTAATTAACAAAATTTGATGGATTTTTGTTAGTAAATATAATCATACAAAGTAGCCAGAAATTTTTGTTGGGAGAACTTATGATACTAATTTATTAACCTATACAAACTTCCATAAACATGCACAAACACAAACATTTATACACACAACTTAGTATCCTCCATAGTGAATCTTTAAAGTTTTCATTTTTAATATAAGTTACCAAATTGTCTACCAAAGTGCATAAAAAAAATTTCAATTAAATTGATGAAGTATTCAAATATATGAATGATCTAAAACTTTAACAGATACAAGAACATATTTCACAATAAAAAAGGAATGTGAGGGAAAAAAAAAAAACATTCTCTATAACTATTAGTCCAATTGGACAATTTTTTTAAGATCATCATTGGACTAACTCAAATATTTGGGGGGGGGGGCCAAGTCCCATTTTTGTAGACTAATAATTAAAATGTTAAATATTTATATGGAGTATAAAAATATTTGGGAGGGGGGAAGGTGGGGTGGGGGGGGATGGCCCCCCCATTCATACATGTAGCTCTGCCCCTACATACAATTCTTATATGGGTAATTCTATCATTCTATCCACGTAACCTGAGCTAATGAGTTCATATTTGTTTGACCAAGGAGTTTATCCCCTTATATTTCTCTTTGTCCCCAAGGTTTTACGATTGGTTTGGATCATCACTTAATTATTGTTCTATCATCTTCACAGGCATGTTTCAGAATTAATCCAAAGCATTGTGGAACTCATCTCACAAAATCTGATTTCGAGTTTTTCTAGCATTACCAATGACTTGGTAGGAATAGATTCTTTAGTGGAAGAATTGATCACTTCGTATTTAGATCTTGGAAACAATGTTTGCATGATTGGGGTTTGTGGTATGGGGGGATCTGGAAAGACAACTCTGGCTAGAGTTGTCTATGGAAAGTTTCGTGGTTATTTTGAAGGTTCTTCCTTTATTGCTAATGTTAGGGAATATTAAAAAAAAATTGATTTGCTTCAATTACAGCAGCTGCTTCTAGCAGATATTTTGGAGGAAAGAAATATAGATATAAGGAATGTTTATCACGGAGTTGACATGATCAAGAGAAGGCTATGTCATAAAAAAGTTCTAATTATTCTGGATGATGTTAATAAATTGGATCAACTAGAAAACTTGGCTGGAGAGCATGGCTGGTTTGGATTGAGGAGTTTGATCATCATAACAACTAGAGATGAACATTTGTTGGTCCAACATGGAGTGCATAAAATATATAAACCTAATGCATTAAGCAGTGAAGATTCTTTAAAACTCTTTTGTTTGAAAGCCTTCAAAAATGAGCAACCCAAAGAAGGTTATATGCAGCTCTCCCAGGATGTTGTTCACTATGCTAATGGCCATCCATTAGCTCTTGTAACTTTTGGTTCCTTTTTGTTTGGAAGAACAATGGATGTTTGGCAAAGTGCATTAGACAGATTTAAAAAAATTCCTAAAAGGGAAATATTTGACACACTTAAAGTAAGTTATGATGGCCTAGAGGAAATGTGGAAGGATATATTTCTAGATGTTGCATGTTTCTTTAGAGGGAAGATGAAAGATCAAGTAATAGAGATATTAGAGACCTGTGGTTTTGACGCAAGAATTGGAATACAAGTTCTCATGGATAAATCTCTTCTAACCCTAGAAAATGGCGCATTGCAAATGCATGATCTACTACAAGAAATGGGTATGGAAATTGTTCGTCGAGAATCACGTGAAGAGCCTGGGAAGCGTAGTAGGTTGTGGCTTCGTAAGGATTTATTTCATGTATTGATGAACAATACGGTAAGAACATTGGCAAAACAACATTTTATTTCAAGGAAAATATTGAATAGATACATAGCATAATTTCATTCAAAAAATTATTTTTATAAGAAAAAAATATAATGCAATATATATGTAGTTACATAAGTACTTAAAATATAGAATACAAAATTTCAATATAATGCAATATATATGTAGTTACAGAAGTACT
The DNA here is from genome assembly GCA_023621385.1 of Quercus gilva. Classification (NCBI taxonomy): domain Eukaryota; kingdom Viridiplantae; phylum Streptophyta; class Magnoliopsida; order Fagales; family Fagaceae; genus Quercus; species Quercus gilva. Next base: position 4,654,871 of record CM042481.1, on the reverse strand, counting down.
TAAGTCATAAAATATAGAATACAAAATTTCATTTAGCATGCAGTTGCCTACAACTTATATATTTTTTGTTTTTTGTTTTTTGTTTTTTTTTCCGTTTTCTCTCATTTTTTTAAAATAATAATAATTATTTTTAAATAATCTAATTTTTTATTGTTTCCAAACGCACTCTCAATTTCATGTCAATATGCTGACTATTTCTTGTATTTTAAAAAAATAATGCAGCTGTCACTTTTCTTTTCTACTGAATTCATCTTTCATAATTTCTTACGTTTTGAAAACATTATGTGATTATGACATTGTTTATATAATTTAAATTGTAGAATTGCATCCTTTCTAATTGCAGTGTTGGATTCTCCAGTGAAATGACACTTTTTTTTTTTTTTTTTTTTTTTGATAAGGAAATGAAATGACACTTCTAATATATAAATAAAAGCTCAATTTGGAAATTTCTCAACCTTCACCTTCTTGGATTTACCAATGGTCAAGTGGAAGTTATATATGTGGAAAACTCAGTATATATATTATTTGCCTTGTCTAACACTATAAAACTGAAAAGTTCTAGCATTCTGAACTTTGTTGTGCAATTTACCGATCCTTTGCTTTTGATTCTTAGGCAACAAAAGCAATTCAAGCCATAGTTCTAGAGTTTGGAGGGGATGAGGCATATCGGTACATTGACTCCTATTCTGAAGTTTTTTCAAGGATGTGTAATCTTAGATTGCTTATAATTGATAACGTGCACATCCCAAATGGCCTCCATCATCTTTCTAATGAATTAAGACTTCTTGAATGGCATGGGTATTCTTCAAAATGTTTGCCATCCAGATTCCAATCAAAAGAGCTTGTTGAACTTAAACTGCAGTTTAGCAAAATTGAATATCTTTGGAGAGGCGAAAAGGTGATTTTGTTCTTCTAACTGTCTTTTTATTACTTATTATTTATCTTTTCTTTAGGAGTGGCTTGAATACAGTGCCTTCGTTTTAATATTTAAAAATTTTTCTGGTTAAAAAGAATTCAATGTTTAATAGTATTTAATTATCCGCTTTTTTGGTTGAACAGTATTTAGACAAGTTAAAACTCATCGACCTTGAACATTCCATAAACCTTATTAGGACACCTGACTTCTCAGGGGTTCCAAGACTTGAGAAACTATGTCTAAGAGGTTGCATAAATTTGGTTGAGATCCACCCATCTATTGGACAACTCAGTAAGCTTACTGTTTTAAATTTGGAATTCTGCCAATCTCTTATCAATCTTCCAAGCAGCATGGATAGTTTAAGGTCTCTTGAAGTACTCATTCTTTTGGGATGCTCAAAACTTGCCAAACTACCAGAGAACTTGGGGAAAATAGAATGTTTAAAGGAACTTGATTTGACTGGAGCTGCTATTCGGGAAGTTCCCTCTTCCATTAGTTTCTTGATATGTCGTGGATGTGAAAAGCAATTTTTTAAGTCGAGGCTTGATAGTGTTTTCAGCGTTCGCTTGTTAAAATATTTAGCACTATCTACAAACAATCTTGTCTTTGCCTTGCCTGCAAGCATCAGTCAACTTCTGAAATTGGAAGCTCTTAATTTGGGCAACTGCATACAACTTCACTCATTGCCAGATCTCCCATCAAATGTAAGATATATAAATGCTAAAGGTTGTTCTTCCCTAGAAGCATCACCAGCATTGCTCAGTATGAGCAATTTGTCGCAACCATCAATTTCATTTTTTAATTGCTGCAAGCTGGTTGAGTATAATGAGGGCAGTGATGGTCTGGCATTTGCAATGTTGAAACGTTACCTACAGGTAATCTGCCCTCTCTCCCTCTCTCTCTCTCTCTCTCATGGACACAGATTCTTAAATAACATAGTTTTTCTGGTACAGGGACTCATTTATCCAAAAACAGGATTATACGAAACTTCTACCAAAGGGAAAGATAGATCTAAAGCTGCATTCCAGATAATTATTCCCGGATTGGATGTTCCTCAGTGGTTAACTCATCAAAGGATTGGGTATTCAATAAGCATAGAGCTGCCTCCAAATTGGTGTAATAGTAGGTGGATGGGATTTGCTTTGTGTGCTTTTTTCAGAATTAATTGTTACGGGTATTCAAGTGAATGTTATAGTCTTAAAGGTTACGTGAAAGCCCTTGGTGATGTGCGTCAGCATACATTTAAAGTTATTGGAGAGACATCCTTTGAAGTTGTCATTGGGGAGACTTCCTTTGATTATAGTGTTGGTCACCTTTGGCTATTGTATTGGTCTCGTGATGATTTGCTAGGTACACATTGGAATGGTCATGAATGCAGTCAGATTAATGTTGTATTTGACAGCAATAGCCCAAGTGTGGAGGTGATTAAATGTGCAGTCCGTTTGATATATGAGCCAGATGTGCAAGAGTTCAACCAAACAACTGCCCAATGCAGCACTAGCTGTGTCATTACTTCTGAGGGTTTAGATTGTGTCCATCATGAATTTGAAAATTCAGCAGTAGAAAAAGCTACCAAAATTATAAGAACCTATGATGACAATAACGAGATAGAATGTAGTGCAAGTTGGAGTTTTCATGAGGAAACTGTAAGAGGTAACAACCATCTCATGCATCCTTACTGTTACAAGTATTATCTTATTTTACTATATTTTCTTTATAGCTGTAATAGTCCAGATTACTTGTCTCGATTTTTGTGTAGATTTGGATTGTTTAGCTGTTGCATAGGCATTTACTGGTTAGATTTTGTCATTACAAACAGATACGAGAGATCTCAATTTTGACTACTTATTTGAAAATTAAAATTATAGGGTCCAACAATGACAAAGGGAAGCTTAGGGAGAAAATAGAGAATGGCTAATGAAACAGATGAGATGTGTCAGGTCATGTGGGAAGTTTTTTTTAATTCATAAAACTGATAGGCCATGTGGGAAGATTATAATGTTATGTAGAGAGAATAAATTTTCTTTGTATAGGTGGCTATTCAATGTGACTTTCTAGAACTTTCTTGGTTAAATTCTATTATGTTTTGACCTTTCATGATTGATTTCATAACACACATTTGATGTTTCATTTTGATGATAGAATTTTCTAGTGGACAGAAAATAGATTTCACATGCCTTTTTTTCGTTTGTCTGCTGAATTTTGATTCCTCTTCTTGTTCTTGTAATTGTAGCAGTGGCCAAAACAAAGGATGGGAAGAAGGAAATTAAAGGCGAGCAATTTAGGTGGTCAAAACCAATGCAATGTTTATTACTTGAGATACTTGCTAATGACACTACTAAAGGAAATAAGCCATCCAATACATTTATGCCCAGATCATTAGCTCAAGCAGCCCAAGAAATTAGTGAGAAATTTGGGGTTGAATGCCAACTTAATCATGTGGAGAATTGTCTTCGAACCATTGAAAGCGTTTGGAGTACCATTACAAAACTTCGTAATAGAAAAAATATTTTTGGATGGAATGATAATCTGAAAATGATTACTTGTGAAAAGAAAGTGTATGATGAGGAAGTTATGGTATGAAGCATACTTTAATCATTATGTAGGTGTTATTTTAGTGATTGGTCTCTTCCTAACTATTTGTGGTTTTTTTTTTTTTTTTTTTTTTTTTTTTTTTCAGGCACATCCAGATCATGAGCAATATTTGAACAAGAAAATTGAGATGTATGATAAGATGGCTTTGATTTTTTGTAAAGACAATGCAACATGGAGTTCTGCAAAGTCTTTTAGTGGTATTGAATCAGAAAAAAGGATCCTTGAATTGGAGTCAAATGCTCTAGAAATTGATTTTGAGAAGGCATCAAAAGGGAAGCAAGTTAGTTCTTCAAATGCAGCTTTATCTAGAGCAAGCTCTCTTAGAAAAAGGAGTCGTACGAACCAAGATGCTAATTATGGTAAGTTTTCCAAACAACTCCGTAAGGTTGAGCTAGCAATTAAAAAACTCAAAAAAGATCAACTTGATGTGAATGAGCTTTATGAAGAAGTTATGAAGATAGAAAGGTTTAGTGAAGTTATGCTTGCATTTGCCTTTGACTATTTGGTAGATAATGAAAGGGTAGCAAAAGCATTCATGGCCAAGAATGCTAGACTCCGAACATTGTGGTTAGAGAGTTTCTTTAACCAAAATGGTATTTATGGGAATTAGATAGTAATGGTTTAAGTCTGTACAAGGTTATGAAAAAATAAATGATACTATGAATCATGATTATGTAGATGTTTTTTTCGTTTCTTTTATTTTATATTTTGAGAATCGTAGATGGTTAATTTTGAGAATCGTATATATATATATAACCTACTATGAAACTAACCCCTTGTCAGATCCGGTTACAAGTAATCCAAGTATATTCACCATTGGGCCAATAAGACTTAGGTCTTGGGTTCAAGTCTTCTGATCTTCGCAAGTGAGCGTGTTGGTGCCCATTTCCTTCATATTGTCTGGGCACATAGGGTTACCACCCTCTCTTCCTATGCTTTTTTTTTTTTTTTAATTACAAAAAAAGTGTATATGTGTATATATATATATATATATATTCACCCTTGCTTAAAATTGTTTTGAACTATTACTTAATTACTTTTTTGTGAGGGAACTCTGCGCTTTTACACCACCCAATACTTTTGAGAGTTAAATATAACCATGGCCCAGAGGTCATTAATATATGTTAGGTGTTATGAAAATATAGTTTTTGTTTATAGGAAGCATATGGTTTATACTTTTTTTTTTTTAATTTTTAATTTTTTTTTAGTTGAACTAGCTAGTAAATGTCTTTCTCAAAAAAAAAAAAAAAAAAAAAAAAAAAACTAGTAAATGTGTTTTTCTTAAAAAGAACAGTAATTTTTAGCTTGATTTCATTGTTATTCCACCTAATATTTATTTTGTAAAAGTTTTATGCAAAACTAGTTGCAGACCCACACAATGTGTGAGAATAAAAAATTATTTTGTATTGTAATATAATGTATAATTTTATTTCTAAATTTTTTTGAAGATAGTTTGTTTTTCCTAAAATTTAAAAAATTTCTATTTAGTCCAATTAGATTTACTTTGGTCCAATTTGTTCCACTCGGTCAATTTTGGTCCTCCTTCAGTCCATTTTAGACTAACTAGGCTTTAAATTGATTCTTTTTGTAGATTTCACGTTTAGCTCAAAAAAAAAAAAAAAATATTGGGTTGAAAAGTATGAAATTTATTATATTTTGGCTAAACTCTTTAGTTTTAAGTTAAAAAATACAAAGAAAATACTAAAATTGACATTTTAAATTAGAAATATGATCTCTAAAAATAATAAATATTCAAAAGTCTTATTCAGTCTACATTGGTTCAATTTGGTTCATTCAGTCATCTTCGGTCCAATTTCGTCATATTCGGTCCATTTGGTCCTATTTAGTCCATTATGTCCACCAAATTTTTATTGTCTATTCGGTCTTATTCAGTCCTCATTGGCTCTATTTGGTCCAAATTGGTTCTAGTTGGTTGACTTAGGTCATATTCGGTCCACTCTGCTTATTTTGGTCTTATTCGGTCCATTATGTCTACTTTGGGTTCAATTTAGTTCTATTTGGTCCATATTGGTTCTATTCGGTTCATTCTGTCCACTTTGATCTACTTCAGTCATATTCGGGCCATTTGGTTCACTTTGGTCTTACTCGTTGCATTTTGTTCACTTTGGTTTTATTCGGTCCATTTTGTTCACTTTGGTCCTATTAAGTTCACATTGCTCCTATTCGGTCCAGTCTACCCTCTTCATTAATCCTACTCGGTACTATTCAGCCAGTCTTTCTACTTCGCTTCTATTCGGTCCAATGTGGTCCCGTTCGGTTCATTCTGTCCACTTTGATCCTATTTGATCTATTTGGTCCACCTTATTCCTATTCTGTCAATTTGGTACACTTGTTCGATTTGGTCCAGTTTGGTCCATTCACATCACTTCAGTTCATTTGGTCCACTTCAATTTATTTTTGTGCAGTTACATAGTGGAAAAGACATGTTTGGGTTGAAAACACCTAATCTAAATCCAAATTTATTAATATATATATATATCAAACCCGTAATATTTTAAATTTTAAGTATAGCAATTATTGTTTCTATGTTTTTGTTGAGTCACATTAATGTAACATTTTAGTCTACTTCGAAATGACTAAATTTAAGTGAAAGTTTTTCTAAACATAAATGTTATGAATATATAGATGTAATCTTTAGGACAATTATTTATTTGTTTTAACGTTTTTACTTTTAAATGAATTACATGAGGTTGATTATACATTTAAGTTAAATAAATAAATATATACATATATATATATATATATGTATAATTTTTATTTTAATAAATTATTCAAATTATTTATTCTCTTAAAACATATACTGAATATGTATAGTTTATTCTATAAATTTATTGTAGAGAGATAGAGAGACTACTTGTGATGGGGAACTAAAAAATACAACACAAAAATGTATGAACTCAAAATAGAGTTTTAAAAATCACAATGATTCATCAATATAAAGTAAAGTTGTAAGAAATAATAAAAAATTAAGAGAGAGAATAACCACTTTTTCAAGAGAGAATGTAAGAGAGAATAATAAGAAATTTATAGAAAATAATATGAGAAGAAAAAAAGTAAAAATAAAAAATATAGCTATAAATACCAAATTATCCAAGTCATGTTATGTAATAAAATAACATTATATTCTTATATACTATCTTTAGAGCATTCTCATTAAGAATTGTAAAAAATTTAGTATTTAGCATCTCAAAAAGTTATTTTATTTATTTTAACATTTCACTTTATAATACACCCAACATCAAAGGTTTTATTATTTTATTACTTCATTTAAATATTCTTTTTTTTATTCTTTCTTTATGTTTTCTTTATTCTTTCTTTTTGTTTTCAAATAACTACCATTCATACCATGTTTTCTGTACCTAGCAACTACCATTAAACAAATATATATATATATATATTTTACAATCTTGCTACAATGGGCTACTAGAGATAACAACCTATAGTAGCTAGATTGCAAAATTAATAAAATTTACAATTCTTGATGGAGTATATTTTTTACAAACTTGATGTTGAAATTTAGCATTTATAGTATTTACAATTCTTAATGAGAATGCTCTTATAATGCGATATGATAACATCTATAAAATCAAAGAGAATAAAAAAGATAACAACTTAAAAACACAAAACTTAAGCACATCAACTCAAAGTAGAGTTCTAAATAATACAAAAATTCATCAATCTAAAGTAAAGATGCAAGAAAGAACTAAAAAAAGTCCACTAAAAATGGGAAAAAGAGAGAGAGAGAGAGAGAGAGAGAGAGAGAGAGAGAGAGAGAGAGAGAGATAACCTTTTTTTGTATGGAAAATGAGATAGAGAATAAGGTTATGTTTAGTAACAGTTTTTGTTTTCTATTTTCAAAAACTTGTTTTATGGAATATAAAGAAAAAACAATTTTCTTGTATTTTTGAAATTAAAAACATGTTTGGTTAGTTGAAATTAAAAAGATAGTTTTTTGAAGAAAAAAATAGAAAATACTAAAATGTGTTGTTACTAGGATTTGAACTCTAATGCTAACTCATTAAATGAGACAGATTCATTAAATTAAATACATTTTTTCATTGACTTTTAAAAATTAGAAACTGAAAACAGTCTTTTGCAATTAAATACATTTTTTCAGTTTCCTTCATAAATTGAGTTTTGAGAACAATTTTTGTTTTCTGTCCATTTTGGATTGCCAAACAAGTTTTTTAATCTCAAAAATATAAAATTGTTTTTAGAAACAGAAAATAAGGGGAAAAAACAGTTACCAAATATACCCTAACATTTTGTGTGAAAAACTATGAATAAAATGAGAAAAAGAATTGTAAATTTATAGTTAGAGGAGGGGAATAAGAAAATTAAAAAAATAAAGGAATATAAAGGGATAGACGAAAAGTGATATTAAGGGAGATAGTGATGGGGAGATGAAAAGATAAAAGGAAAGAAAAAAGTTAGAAAAATTAAGTATAACAGAAGTTGGAAAATTAATAAGAAAAAAAAAAGAATTAAGAATAAGAGAGAGAATGTTGAAAATTTGTGGATGATGTGACTCAACAAGAGCATAGTAATAATAAATGTTACGCTTCAACTTTTAGATATATGTAGATTACATGAAATATGGAATGGAAAAACTTTGAACTTGATGTAGCTTGCTTTCTGTACTTGCCAGGTTTCTTTTTACCAAAAGAAAACCTTCCTAACCTATGGGTGTATTTCTAATATTTAAAGTTAGCGGATTTTTGCCAATTGTGGAAAGTTAGGCCACGAAGTAAGAGAATGTTTTGATGGTACCGTGACCTTACTATTGTTCTTGTTAGGTTCTAAATAATTAAAAATAAATATTTAGGTTCTAAATATTTAGAAATAAATGTTTAAGTTCTAAACGCTTTATGTGTTGGCAAACCGAGTACATAAACTTGTCTAGAAATAGATTTTAATGTCTACGAAATGATTTAGACATTGCTCAAAGTGATATATGTCAAAATTCAAGAACATACAAGCTGTAGAAAGAAGAGTTGAAAAGTTGACTCGCTCGACCGATTGAGAGGAAGTTTCGATCGATCGAGATACAGATCTGTCGAATTTTGATTCAGCCTAACAGTCCATTAAACGTTAGGGTTTCAATCCAAACTTACTTGGTATATAAGGAAAAAATCCTAAAGCACGTTTTTCAAGTTTTGGAGAGCTACTCTTTTGAGATCAGAAAGGTTCTTGTACCTTTTACTCTTTCAAGCATCTACTAGAGATCACACGCATATTACTAGTATCGGTGGAAGAAAGTTGCAACTTAAGTTTTAGCTATCAAGCGAACTAAAGATTAAAGACGTGAACTGGAGGTTCATGTTGGAGAAGATCCACATCAAAGAAGTCTGAGGGGTTCAGACCTAGATTGGATAATCTTAGTTAAGTTTACTACGAATGGTACATTCTTGACTGTAAACTTTTATTTGATATAGTGGACTGTTCTTTTGGGATCGTTCCTCCCAGGTTTTTTATCTTGAAACTAGATTGTTTCATTGGTTTTCCTAAATTATCATATCTTTTGTTATTTACATATTCGACTGCATGATATGTTTGATGATTGTTTAACTTAAATTTACATAATTGACCTAAGTAACAACTTGGCTATTAAATTAGGTTAAACAAACTGTGTTTTTAGGGGTTTAAAAACTAACAGTTTTAATGTGTAAGTATTGTGAAAATAAATAATTTGTTTATGCAAGAAAGAGGAGAGGAGGAAATATGACACATGATATTCTACGTGTTTAGGTAATATGCCTATGTTCACGGAAGGCAGTGGAAATAAAATTTCACTATAATTTGGAGGTTACAACAATTGCTTGAAGGCAATCTCACAAGCCCAACCCTCAAATACACCTTTGGAACACCCTATTGTATTTAGACAATAGTTGCAGAACACTTTAAGTTCCTTTTTCTGGTGCACACACATAGAAGAAGCACTTATTCTCACTTGTCCAATACCACTCTTCTCCACCTCTATTTGTAACTAGAGGTTCAATTGAATTGGAAATTGTTAAATTACCGATTATCCTAAAAGTTTAAGCTATTGAGATACGGTAAATTTAATAATTTAATCACATACTTCTAACACTCCCCCTCATGTGTGGGTCGAAACTACCTTGGAGGAGACAGGGATTGAGCTTAGGACTTCCCGCTTTAATACCATGTTAAATTACTGATTGTCCCAAAAGTTTAAGCTATTGAGATATGGTAAATTTAATCATTTAGTGTGCGTTTGGCTCGAGGTTCAAAAGCCAGCTTGTTTTACTATTCAGCTTATTTTTGTTACTATTCATAGGCCCCACTGCACTTTTTGATACTATTCACAGGTTTTGCTGTACTATTTTAGCTAAATTTTATCTTTATTTATAATACTTTCAGTAAAAAGTTTTCAGTTTCAACAAAATAAGCAGATCCCAAACAAACCCTTAATCACATATTTCTAATAGAAATAGTTTCAGCACATCAAACTTGCTTGGTCAAAGATAATGGAAAGCATTTATTGCCAATGGAGTCTTCCGTTATTTCAGCTACAAAGAGAAATCCAATGTTGGCTTGTAATGTCAAGCCACCAAAAATGCAAGACACTCTAACAGTTCTGTAAAGGAGAATGGAAGGATATTCTCAATTTTTCTGGTTCCACCCCTCAAGCTAGCTTTGTTTGGTTGAGAAGAGCGGCTGATGGTGCGGCCTATGCTCTTGCTAAGTGGGCTTCATCGTGTCATTTTGATGGTCTTGTGCATTACAATTCTTATCTATTTTAGTATAAAAACTTATTTTTTCTATATACAATCACTTTTCAAAAACACTGAAATCAAATTAGGACAAATTACGTCTTTGGTCCCTATCCTTTACACTATATCTCAATTTGGTCTCTAACCATTCAATTGTGTCAATTTAGTCTCTAATCTTTTAGTGTCATGTCAATTTAGTCCGTATTATTACCAAAATAAAAAATTAGTTTTTTGCCACATCAAATTATCTATTCTACATTTTATTTCAATATAATATTTCTATCCTTTACACCATATCTCAATTTGGTCCCTAACCATTCAATTGTATCAATTTCATTTATAATCTTTCAGTGTCATGTCAATTTAGTCTGTGCCGTTATCTCTTGGGTAAAAATTGTTGACGTGACAAACGGCCAAACTAAAAAATTAGTTTATTGCCACATCAAATTATCTATTCTACATTCTATTTCAATATAATATTCATTTTTTATTTATTTATTTTTCTATTTCAATAGATGGGGAGAGAGGAAAAAAAAAAAAAAAAAGAGAAGCAAGAGAAATAAATAAAATATTGATATGCACATGAAATATTAGTGGTTTATATTTACACAATTACTATAGCTAGAATGTAAATTTGCACAATTTTACGTGAGTTGATGTGGGTGATTTTTGGTGTTGAATATGCAAAATTTACCCCTTAAGCTATTATGCATTGATTGATGCGAGTACTCTTATAATATAATTTATTTGTTCAAAATCTTGTACAAATTTAAACCATTACTATCTTCTTTTTAGAGAATAAAACATTTACTATTTAATTCCCACAATTACCATTTTTGTTAAAGAAACACTCTAACCACAATGTTCGGAGTCTAGCATTCTTGACCATGAATGCCTTTGCTGCCTTTTCATTATCCACCAAATAGTCAAAAGCAGATGCAAGCATAACTTCATCAAAACCTTCTATCTTCATAACTTCTTCATAAAGCTCGTTCACATCAAGTTGATCTTTTTTTAGTTTTTTTATTGCTAGCTCAACCTTTCGGAGTTGTTTGGAAAACTTATCACAATAAGAATCTTGGTTCGAACAACTCCTTTTTCTGTGAGAGCTTACTCCAGATAAAGCTGCATTTGAAGAACTAACTTGCTTCCCTTTTGATGCCTTCTTAAAATCAATGTCTAGATCATTTAACTCCAAGTCAACACTCATTTTTTCTGAATCAATATCACAAAAAGACTTTGCAGAACTCCACGTTGCTATGTCTTTACAAAAAATCAGAGCCATCTTATCAAACATCTCAATTTTCTTGTTCAAATATTGCTCATGATCTGGATGTGCCTGTTTTTTTTTTAAAAAAAAAAAGAAAAAGAAAAAGGGGAAAAAAACACAAATAGTTAGGAAGAGATCAATCACTAATATAAGACCTACATAATGATGAATATATGCTTCATACCATTACTTCCTCATCATACACCTTCTTTTCACAAGTAATCATTTTCAGATTATCATTCCATCCAAAAGTATTTTTTCTATTACGAAGTCGTGTAATTGTACTCCAAATGCTTGCAATGGTTAGAAGACAATTTTCCACATGATTAGGTCGGCATTCAACCCCAAATTTCTTGCTAATTGTTTGGGCTGCTAGAGCTAATGATCCAGGCATAAATGTATTGGATGGCTTATTTCCTTTGGTAGCGTCATTAGCAAGTATCTCAATTAACAAACATTGCATTGGTTTTGACCACCTAAATTGTTCGCTTTTACTTTCCTTCTCCTCATCCTTTGTTTTGTCCATTGCTACACTTACAAGAACAAGAAGTGAAATCAAAATTCAGCAGGCCAACACAAAAAATAACGTGAAAACTCTGTTTCATGTCCACTCGAAAATTTTATCATCAATCATGAAATGTAAACGCATAATAGACTTTAATGAAGAAAGTTCTAGAAAGTCACATTACATAGCCACCTATACAAAGAAAATTTATTCATTCTACATAACATTATAATTTTCCCACACGGCATGGCATGGCATATTTCATCTGTTTCACTAACCATTCTCTATTTTCTTCCTAAACTTCCCTTTGTTTTTGTTGGACCCTATTCAAATTGTATATCTAGATCTACATCTTCCACAATTGAGTTTGGGGTCAACCCTCATTATGCGATTGTGAATGACATAACATGCTAAGAGTACCTAAGACTACATCCAACTGTGTTTGCAATGATGGAGAAAATGGGCTTTTGCCCTTATTTAAAAAAAATCCTACATTTTGCCCAATTTCTTAAACTAGTTAGGGAAATGCCTCTGTTTTGAAACTCGATTTTCTAAAAATCGAGTTTTAATTTAAAACTTGATTTTTGGACAATCGAGTTATAACAAACTGAAAATTAAAAAAAAAAAAAAAAAAAAAAAATTCTGGAGCCCTATAATAGCGTTTTAAGGACTCTATAATGGCGTTTTGGAATTCGAGCTCCATGAACTTGAGAAAATCAAGTTTCAAAACAGAGACATTTCCCTAATTAGTTTGGGAAAAAGGGAAAAATGCTGGATTTTTTGTGCGAAAGGGGCAAAGGCCAATTTTCTCCTTGCAATGACCAATATGGATATGCATCCAATACAGAAAAATGTTTATTCAATACATCAAAACCTCCCTCAGTAGTTGGTAGCAAGGAAAAGGGAAAAAGTGTAGAATATGGCTTGAATTTGGAGTTCGACTCCTCGTTGGATTTTGATGATAAAGAAATTTTATTCCATTTGGGTTACTATTGTTTAAAGTTATCAAATTTTATTAGAAGTCTTGTCTAACACTTGATTTTGAGTTCTATTTGGAATAGGAGTGATTCTCCTTTTGTGTGTGCAAAAGAAGTCTAGTCTTTTTTGGTTTTGGATATACTAGCCAACTCAAGTCTCCTATATATGCATAGTGCTATACAGAAAATTAGAGAGAAAGAGAAGAGGGTGTGTGAGAAAAAGGCTCTCTCTTTGTTTGGTTATTTGATATTTGTGGGTTGCAATTTGGAATAGTGAGAGAGGTTTGTTACCGCTTAGTTTTGGTTTTGCGGTTTGATGATTTGCTCTCTCTTAGTGTGTTGCAACTTTTGGATTTGCTTTGTGGCTCTCTCTTTGGTTTGCGCGCAATTGGTATTTGATATTTGTGAACGTTTGGTTCTTTGGTTTGTATTTGCTTCTTTGGTTTTGTATTTATGAGAGAGAGCTATTTGGGTGTATTTGGGATTTTGATTTGTGAGAGTGTCTCTACACAAATTTTTATTATCCCAAATTTGATATGGTGAAATTTGTTCGTCGTCGCCCGTGGATATAGGCTATTGCCGAACTACGTAAATCTTGGTGTTTTATGTCTATTTTCTTTTGGATTAATTTTCTTCGTTTCTATTGTTTGTTTGGAGATCTTTCTTAAGTCTAAAATATTTTCACAATCAATCTTAATTTTTTGAGCTTCCGCTATTTTACAACAAATTCGTATCAGAGCCCAAGTTTGCTACCTAGGCGTTTGGATTTGTTCTCTTTAGAGATTTTGGTGATTGGTTTGTTGATCTGATTTTTAGGGAGAAAGATGTCAGGTGATTCCACTACAAAATCTTTAGCGAATTCTTCTGAAAACATCTTTGTCAATCTTCTGCAAAACCTTTGGCGGTTAGGATGATGGCTTCTAATGCCAAATTTGAAGTAGTGAAATTTGATGGAACAAATAACTTTGGCATGTGGTAATGCGAAATTATGGATGTCTTGGTCCAACAAGAGTTGGATATTACTTTGGAAGACAAACCTGAAGGGATGTCAGAAAAGGATTGGGAAAAGATTAATAGACAAGCTTGTGGCACTATTCGTTTGTGTATGGCCAAGAATGTTAATTTTGGTGGTGACATAGTGATTAAACCTTTGCACAAGTTCAAGCGTTGCTTGGACTTGTATGGTATTTGCAATTTTGAATTAGCCTGTAGGGCTTTGGCATGGTGGCAACGGAGAAGTTTCATTTGTTGTGATATGCACTTTGTTTTGGACTCTTATTTGGATTTGACACCATCTTTGGGTGCATTTGGCATCCATTGGCGCATTTGGAAGTGGTTTTGGATAATTTGCACTTTTTTCTAGTTAGGCTCTAATTTGATTGAGTGCTTTGTAGTTGTGATTTAGGAGATGTCTTGTCAAGGTGGAGCCTTGTTAAGGAGTTGCATTTGGTGGTCTACTAGATTTCGTTTGTAAGGCTTGATGGAATTCAAGCCAAGGTGGAGATTTGTATAATATGGCTTGAATTAGGAATTCGACTCCTCATTGGATTTGAAAAATAAAGGATTTTTATTTCTTTTGAGTTACTGTTGTTTGAAGTTATCAAGTTTTATTAGAAGTCTTGTCTAACACTTGATTTTGAGTTCTATTTGGAATAGGAGTGATTCTCCTTTTGTGTGTGGAAAAGAAGTCTAGTCCTTCTTGGTTTTGAATATACTAGCCAACTTAAATCTCCTATATATGCATAGTGCTACTACAAAAAATTAGAGAGAAAGAGATGAGAGTGTGTGAGAAAAAGGCTCTCTATTTGTTTGGTTATTTGATATTTGTGGGTTGTAAGGTTGAGCTTAATCAACCATTCTGTTGGCTTTATTCCATGCCAAATTTTCTTGTATTTTAGCATTTAGAAACCCTGTATTTAGGTGGGAATCATGTAAGGGTAGTGTGTGAGAGAGTGTGAAGAAATGCTCAAGATTGTGCAATCAGCAAGGGACTCGCGACTGGATCTCGCGGCTTGCAAATCACCAAAGGATGCACACGAGTGAAGCATGCAGAGAAGCTGAATAGTCACACCTGCTGGAGTATTACAGGACAAAAAGTCCAGCCTGGCCATTCAGTTAGCTCGCGGCTTGAACTTGCGACTCAGTCAAGTCACGAGGCCAAGTTGCCAGCCAACTCTGTTTTGGAAAAACTGACTCTTTGCATTCCAAACACACACCAGTATATATAGACCCTTATACCCACAAAATGTAGAGAGCCTCCAGAAAGAATTTTGAGAGAGAAACCCTAGAGAAAAACAAGATTGACTCATCCACAATCTTCATCCTTGTTTCTCCAAATTCCTTTACTTTCACCCTCTCCATTGTTACATTCTTGAGAGGTACATTAACCAAAACCTTTTTTCACCATACCCATATCTATGAGAAGGCTATTTGGTGCTTGGGAAGCAGTTAGGAAGAGATTAATTGATATTGGTTGATACTATGGGCTATAGCGGAATTCAGTAAGCTAAAGAAGACAAAAGTTCGGCACAACCTCGTTGGAGCAAGAAGCTTAGAGGGCTTAGGTACATTAGGTAAATTAGGCTTGGAGGGTCTTCTGCTGTTTATATATCCCAACTTCATTATTTAGTGGATTATTGACTGTGTGGAGGGCCGCAGAGAGGTTTTACACCGAGGGCTTCAGATTCCTCTTCGATAACACATCATTGTGTTGTCCTTGTGTTTGCATCTCTCTTCTCTTAATCTTTGCCATTTAATTTCTGCTATGGATGTGATTTTATTTAGTTTAGATTGTTTGTCAATTCTGTTATAAGCTTATGTTCATTTTCCACACATACATTGTTTGATATTAATCTTGAATTGGTAATTTTTAAATTGGGGGTCTAAACGTTCATAGTGTTTTACACGCTATTTGAACTTTCAATTGGTATCAGAGCAGGTGCACTTGCTGTGGTTTAATTTACCTAAGTGCGATCCTAGACCCCTTAGCTATGGATGAAGCTATGGAAAAGGCTATGTTGAATTGTGGTCTAAATGTTTGTGATAATGACTCTATGAGTATGTTTGAAGGGTGTCCTAACAATAAACTCTTAGAGTTATTAAAAACAAAGAAATATGCTAAGATGTTTGTTCACATGCTGAAATATTTTGAAAAGAAGAGTCACATTTTACACAATAGTCTATGTGAGTCTAACTCTTTGTTTAAGAAGTATAAAAGAAGAAATAGAATATTGTGTGAGAAGGTTGATAATCTAAAAAAGAAAATTCAATCTAACAAAAGCATTGAAAATGAAGATAAATTTCTGTTTGAAGGTCAAGAATGCTTGTCCCATGCTTGCCTATTTGTGCACACCTCATTGAAGGTATTTAATTCATGTTTATGGTATCTTGATAGCGACTACTCTCTTCATATGACAAGAGATAAATCATTATTTAAGTCACTCAAAGAGAAGGTTAGTGACTATGTCACATTTGGCGATAAGAGTCATGCTTAAGTTCTCGGAAAAGGGACTGTTGAGATATCGAAATTACCTCAATTGAAAGATGTCCTATACATCAATGGGCTGAAGGCGAATCTCTTAAGCATCACTCAAATATGTGATGAGGACTTCCTTGTTCAATTCTTTAAGAAGGGGTGCATAATCATTGATGAAGGAGGGATTCAAGTCTTGGAGGGAAATAGGACTACTGATAATTGCTATGGAGTAGTTCCTACGACACCCATTTCGTGTAGAAGTGCTCGTGTTGACATGTTGGAACTTTGGCATCACAGATTGGGCATGCAAATTTCAAACAAGTAGCTAAAGTATCTAAACTTGAAGCGATTGAAGGACTTCCAAAGTTTGGAAAGGTGGAGAAGACTATGTGTAGTGCATGCCAAATGGGAAAGCAAACAAAGGCAAGTCATCACAAGGTGAATGTGATTGCTACCTCACATTGTTTAGAGCTTCTTCACGTTGATCTAATGGGGCCTACAAGAACAGAAAGTCTAGGAGGAAAGAGGTACATTATGGTCATTGTTGATGATTTCTCATGAAACACTTAGGTTGAATTTCTTAGAGAAAAATCAGAAGCATGTGAGAAATTAGAAATTCTTTGCAAGAGACTGCAAAACGAGAAAGGGGTTCCTATTGTCAAGATAAGGAGTGATCATGGCAAGGAGTTTGAGAATGCAAGATTTGAGTCGTTTTGTGAGAAGAATGGAATCAAAAAGGAATTTTCAGCCCCCAAAACTCCTTAACAAAATGGGGTGGTTGAGAGGAAGAATCAGGTGATTCAAGAAATGGCAAGAGTTATGCTACTAAACAAGCAAATCCCTCAAAAGTTTTAGGGAGAAACCGTGAACACCTCGTGTCACATTGGTAACAGAATATTTTTCCGAGTGGGAACAAAGAAGACCGCTTATGAAATTTGGAATGGAAAGAAGTCGAAAGTGAAGTACTTCCGAGTGTTTGGAAGTAAGTGCTACATTCTAAATGATTGAGAGAACCTTAAGAAATTTGATGCAAAAAGTGATGAAGGCATTTTCCTTGGGTATTCTACTACTAGCTAGGCATATAGAAATTTCAACAAGAGAACTAAGACGGTAATGGAGTCCATCAATGTAGAAATTGATGATGCTATAACAAAGGTAAAAATGGTTGATGATGGAGAATGACCAAGCACCAAAGAACCCAGTGTTGAGGTCGAAGCTCTTGATATAGAAGTTGAAAGACCTATACCGGAAAAGGAATCAACTCCCATGAACTCAAGAATGGAAACAAGATCAATGTCAAGAACATCAAGTCCTCTCACTCCTCCGGAAGTTCATCCTCCCATCTCCCGAAATGATGAAGTCTTCACATCAAAGAAGCCATCATCAAGAGTGATTAAAAACCATCCGGAGAGCAACATCATTGGGTCTTTAGATGAAGGTTTTCGCCTTAGAAAAGGAAACATACTTCTGGCCAATCATGTAACATACCATTGCTACCTTGCCCAATTTTGAGCCGAAAAGGGTAGAAGAAGCTCTCTAAGATGAAAATTGGGTTGAGTCAATGCATGAAGAGCTGAATCAATTTGTGAGAAATGATGTATGGGAACTTGCTCCAAGGCCTGAAAATGTTCATGTCATCGGCACTAAATGGATCTTCAAAAACAAGATCGATGAAGATGTGTTAGGTTCTAAGTACGTAGGAACTAATGTATTAGAACTCTAATTTGTATTGTTGGCAAACCATGATCAAAACAGGTTTTTAGTCTTGTTTTAGACTTGCTCAAAGTATGTGTTTTATGTAAAGTTGGAATCGAGCTATTGCAGAATTCATTGTGCAATTCGGTCTGGCTCGATCGATCGAGAATTAGACTCGACCAATCGAAAGTCGGGCAAAATGTTTTTTCTGCAGGATTTCCAACTCAGCCCTAAGCCCATATGACGTGTAGAGTTTTATGTTTTACCATAAGTATAAAATGGAAACCCTAGCCACGTTTCTGAGGTTGCTCTATTTTGCTCTGTGTGTGAATCACTTGTGAGATCTAAGAAGTGATTGCCTTCACACATGCTTAGGATTATCAAGAAGGAGATTTTCATTGAGAACTTGATAATCATTCAGTTGCTGCACAAAAGAGCTTAAAGATACACAAGTGAGAATGCTTGCACTTGCTAAAGAATCCAAGAAAGGAGTTCGTGGTCTCGAAGCTTGCACGTGATTGTGTTAGTAAGTTTTCTACATGAGGTAGTAATAGGATGTTAGTGGTCCAAGTCGCTATTGTAAAACTTCGATTCTTTCATAGTGGATTCAGGTTTACCTTGAGGATAGCTAGGTTAAATCCTTCTCAGGTTTTTTACCGGTTTGGTTTTCCTGGGTTATCATATCATGTGTTCTTTATTTTTCACTCTTACATTGGTATGATTATATGATTGTGTTAACCTAGATCTGGAATTTGGACTAAGTAATAACTTGGCTAATTAACTATGTTAATTTAATTGTGTTTTAAGGGGTCTAAAAACGTACAAGATGGAGAGATAATCCGGAATAAATCTCGGTTAGTGGCTTAAGGATACACTCAAGTAGAAGGAGTAGATTTTGATGAATCCTTCGCTCCTGTAGCAAGACTTGAGTCTATTCAAATTCTTATGTCAATTGCATGTACTATGAACTTCAAAATCTACCAAATGGATGTAAAATGTGCATTTCTAAATGGATAGCTGAATGAAGAAGTGTTTGTTGAACAACCCAAAGGCTTTGAGGATCCTCACTTCCTTGATCATGTGTTGAGACTGAAGAAAACCCTATATGGCTTGAAACAAGCTCCTAGAACTTGGTATGATCAGCTTACCCATTACCTCCTAGATAAAGGATTCAAAAGGGGGTATGCCGACCGGACATTATTTGTCAAGAATGATGAAGATTATCTTCTCGTGGCTCAAGAATATGTTGATGACATAGTATTTGGAGCTACCATTGATGATCGGGCTATAGAATTCTCTAAGAAGATGAGATGAGTATGGTGGGAGAGTTTACATTTTTCTTGGGCCTTCAAGTCAAACAAAAGAAGGAAGGCATATTCATTTCACAAGAAAAGTATGCTAGAAATATTGTTAAGAAATTTGGACTAGACTTCAAAAAGCATGCCTCCACTCCCATAAGTTCGTTTACAAAACTGAATGTTGATTCTTCCGGGTGGAAGTGAGTACAACCTTGTATAGGAGTATCATTGGGAGTTTACTCTATCTTACAGCTAGTAGACCGGATATTGCATTTAGCGTTGGTGTTTGTGCTAGATATTAAGTTGCTCCAAAGGAATCCCACCTGACTGCGGTGAAGCGAATTATAAGATATATCAATGGTACTCCAGATTATGGGTTGTGGTATTCAAAGGACTCGAATGCTTGCTTTGCCGGTTATTCAGATGTAGACTGGGCTGGCAGTGTGGATGATCGAAAGAGTACTTCAGGAGGCTGCTTCTACCTTGGTAACAATCTTGTCTCTTGGATGAGCAAGAAACAAAACTTAGTGTCTCTCTCTACGGCTGAAGCAGAGTACATAGCTACTGGAAGTTGCTACACACAACTCCTTTGGATGAAGAAGCTACTTCATGACTACTAGATTCCTCAAGATACAATGTGTGTTTTCTGTGATAACACCAATGCCATAAATCTCTCTAAGAACCCAGTTCAACATTCAAAGTCAAAACACATAGAGATACGTCACCACTTCATCTGGAATTTGGTGGAAGATAAAGTTATGTGTCTTGAATTCATACACACAGACAATCAAAGGGCGAACATCTTCACCAAGCCTCTCGATGGTCCATGGTTTGAATCACTCCGTAAGACCATTGGCGTTGGTACAATTCCTTGAATCTCATGTGTGCTATGTCTTTACCTCTTTATATTGAGTTGATTTGTTTGTCGGGCACACACTACTTTGTTGGCTATTTGTATAGAATGTTCTATTTGGTTGTTAATTGCTATGTTTGCATTTGTTTTAAATGATTTTACATTGTTGTTTTTTATCAATCTTTTCTTGCTTTTGTGTCAAATATTCAAAAAACATATAAAAAGTAGAAAATCCAAAAAGTTTAATCGACATTATTGTGTTTTGTCACTAACAAGTTTTGCCTTGTACCTTTGTGTTAATGGCTTTGTGCATTTACGAGCATAGCTTATACCTTATGCATTCATATCATTATGGAAAAAATCTTGAAATCTATGTGACTGTTGTAAATCGATCTTCAAACTTGTCATGAATGATTTGTCAATGGTTTTGTTGATCTTGAGACATGCATAGACTTGTGCTTATATATCTTCCCACTCTTTTATTTTATTGTTTTTGCTTAAAGAGCTCAACAAATGTAAATTTTCAAATGAAAAGAGATAATGACCTGTAAAAGCCTGTCGCACATACTAGTATTTGACTAGGAAAAAGGGAAAGCGGCTTAAAATAAAATGTATGATGCCCAAAAAGCCAAAGGCTATCTCATCAAATTGAAACATAAAAAATTTTAGGCATTAATCTCACAATGAGATGTAATGATTCAAAAAGATCACATGATGCGATGTATATGGAGCCAAATGAAAAGCTTCAAAGTTATGTTATCAAGTTTGTGTGGGAGGTCACATATGCATATTTCTATAATTGAGATGAGTCACTCTATCTAGTACTAATTGTGTATGTCTTGATTGAATTGATCATTGAAGCTTCACATTAGACTAAGAACTATCTCGTTTTTGATACCCACACACATCACACATGTCTATGTTCAATGAATACCTTATTCATTTGTGTGATTATACTTGATTAAATGTGTTTCACATACTCAATTTTTGTTGATTTAATACAAAGAGATTTTTGAGTGTTTTAATTGTTTTTGGAAAGTTCTTTGTTTTTGCAAAATTTTCAAAAACTGTGTTGCCCTGTTTTGGCGACTCAGTCGTGGGTTAAACTAGTCGCATGTTCCAGTCTCGAGCATTACTCAGAAGATATTCATGACTCACTAGCGGGTCAAAGTCCTAGTCGCAAAAAAGACTTAGAATTTTTTTAAAAAAATTTGGACTCATGTTGGCGATTTGTTCGCGAGTGGAAGCTCCAGTCGCGAGGCTACTTAGAAGTTTTTGCAGCTCCCTTTGTGACTTACTCGTGGGTGGACCATCAAGTCGCGAAAAACACTTGAAAAATTTTTCAAAATTTTGTCTCTCCGATGTTTGGCGACTTGTCTAGGCGACTTGCACGTGACTTAACTTAGTCGCAAAAATCGCATGTTTTGCTCAATGAAGATCTTTTTCAGAACTGGTTTCAAAAAAATTTTCATTTTTCCCTTGCACCTAGTGACTATTCATCTTCTTCACCGATTTCCCCTCTTTCAAAATCACTGTGTTCACACACAATATCTCCATATTCTCCCTCACTTGTTCACCAATCTTCAAGAAAAGGTATGAGTTCCGTTTCTTTATCTTTGTACTTCACATTTCATACATAAGATTTCTTGGATTGGATGGTTATGATAATCTCTGTGATTTAATGTCTGAATATGGGTATTTGATCTTTGGAAAGATTGTTGTGTGGGTTGTGTTGGATTTATATATATATTTTTTTTTCACTCTGTCTTTGACTGCATTTTGTGTTTTTCTGTTGCACACACACATTCTATGACATGATTGTGACCCTAATCTCATATTGTTAGGGTTTTCCACAATATTTCTATTTTGGGACTAACTCTATGCTAATAGAGTTTGTTGTCTTGTGTGGTCTTTGTTGCTCTTTGATGTAACATGGTGCAGATTGAAATTGTCTCCATTCAAAAGATCAGCTGTGAAAGGAGGCAATAGCAAAGGGAAAGAACCAGTGATTAATGTAGATGATCTCTTTCCTATGCAAAGAGGACTCGCTCATCAACGGGAATGTATGACCGCACCAAATTCAAATCTTATGCGGTTTTTCAGACCTATAAGAAGTACTTTTGAGACACATCATTGCTAGTTGAAAGGGTTGTTGACCAGCCGTCGCTCCTTGACACCAACATCCCTATATGGTTTGCTAACAAGGATTGGATACATACGAGAATTTGGTGAAAGAGTTCTATGCTAATGCCATTGTTGAAGGAAAGGAGCTCAAATGCTGGGTTAGAGAAAAGATTTTCTCAGTAACTCCCACTTATCTGGCAGAAATCCTACACATCAGCCGGACAATGTTTACCAGTCCACCGAAATATGATGATTTGAATCCAGATTAGGACTTACTTCGGCATGCTCTTGGGAGAAATCTAGAATTCTCACCAAATGGAAACTCAATTAGTGTTTCTTCACTGTCTCCAGAACTAAGGGTGCTCACCATAATCATGTTCCACAATTTATATCCTCTGTCCAGCACCAGGTACATGAATCTTGGGAGAGCTTTGTTCCTTCATGATCTGATTACTGATGCAGAGATTGATATCTGCTTTCATATCTTTCATATTCTGTGCAAGAATGTTACAAGAACTAAATCAAGGATTTGCATTCCTTTTTGCTGTCTCATTTCAAGGCTACTAAAACTCAAAGGCATTCATCCATCAGAAGATGAGTCTCCCCACCTGAAACCAAGTCCAATCAACATTCGTACACTCAATGCTAGCATTGGTCATAGTCGGAAGGGAATTAAGAAAGAGACTTCAGCACAAACTAGTGGATCACGCTCTAGCTCATCCTCGTATGATAAGAAGTTAGACAGCATTATGGCCACTGTCCATGACATAAGTACTAAGATGTCTGGACTTGCCTCTCTCCTACACCATCACAACATCCATTGTGATACAAAGTTCACTTCTCTCCAAACTCAATTGGATGAAATTCAAAGAAAGATAGAAGAAAATGATGATTAGCTATTTCATGACTAAAAGGGGGAGTTGATGATGATAGGGGGAGAAAGAGCTTGATGATAGGGGGAGCATTGCATTGATGTGAAAAGCAGGACTATGCTTTATTTTATCATTTATCTGGACTTATTTTGTGTAGTTTTATATTATGTTATTTTGTACCTTTGTTGATGTAGCTTTTGATTTGTACCCATGCTTTGTAGCTTAGTACTTGCTATTAAATGTTATGCATTTTCCTTAAGTACATCACTCTTGTACTCTTGTTGGATTTTTATCCTTGATGCATTTACCTAGTGTTGTTGCATTGGTTGAGTGTTGGACATACAAATAATACTTTGCATTAAGCTTATTAGCTTGCATGTTTGGATGTTCATTTCATGTGTGAATGAGCATTGTGATCACTATTTATAGTGATTGTTCATTTTTGGTCAAGCCATGGTCTGTTGCTTTATTCTATTTTGCTTGATCGCATTGTGCCTGCTCTATATGCATTACAAGTTTTCTACATACAATGATCATACTGTGTTGTTGTGTTTTAGGAGATACTTGTTCTTATGATTCAAGAGCTTCACAAATTCTAGAGTTAGGTGTGAGTGAGTTTTGTCCAACTGTTCCCAACTCACGCATTAAGTCTAGAGTTTGTTGTAGGGTTTTGTCACGGAATAGCTAAAAGGGGAGATTATAAGGTTGAATTTAATCAATCATTCTGTTGGCTTCGTTCCATACCAAATTTGCTTGTATTTCAGCATTTAGAAACCTTGTATTTAGGTGGAAATCATGTAAGGATAGTGTGTGAGAGAGTGTGAAGAAATGCTTAAGATTGTGCAATCAGCAAGGGACTCGTGACTGGATCTCGCGGCTTGCTCGCGGCTTGCAAGTCGCTAAAGGATGCACACGAGTGAAACATGTAGAGAACCTGAACAGTCACGCCAGCTGGAGCACTACAGGACAAAAAGTCCAGCCTGGCCATTCATTTAGCTTGCAGCTTGAACTCGTGACTCAGTTAAGTCGCGAGGCCAAGTCGTCAGCCAGCTCTGTTTTGGAAAAATTAACTTTTCGCATTCTAAACACATACCACTATATATAGACCCTTATACCCAAGAAATGTAGAGAGCTTCTGGAGAGAATTTTGAGAGAGAAACCCTAGAGAAAAACAAGATTGACTCATTCACAATTTTCATCCTTGTTTCTCCAAATTTCTCTACTCTCACCCTCTCGATTGTTACATCCTTAAGAAGTACATTAGCCAAAACATTTTCTTACCATACCTATATCTGTGAGAATGCTATTTGGCACTTGGGAAGCAGTTAGGAAGGGACCAATTGATATTGGTTGATGCTATAAGCTATAGCGGAATCCGGTAAGCTAAAGAAGACAAAGGTTCGGCACAACCTCGTTGGAGCAAGAAGCTTGGAGGGCTTAGGTACACTAAGTAGATTAGGCTTAGAGGGTCTTCTGCTGTTCATGTATCCCAACTTCATTCTTTAGTGGATTATTGACCACTTGGAGGGCGACAGAGAGGTTTTACGCTAAGAGCTTCGATTTCCTCTTCGATAATACATTGTTGTGTTGTCCTTGTGTTTGCATCTCTCTTTCCTTAATCTTTGCTATTTAATTTTTGCTGTGGATGTGATTTTATTTGGTTTAGATTGTTTATCAATTTTGTTATAAGCTTATGTTCATTTTCCGCACATACATTATTTAATATTAAGCTTGAATTAGTAATTTGTAAATTGGGGGTCTAAACGGTCATAGTGTTTTACACGCTATTTGAACTTTCAAGTTGCAATTTGGAATAGTGAGAGAGGTTTGTTACCGCTTGGTTTTGGTTTTGCGGTTTGATGATTTGCTCTCTCTTGGTGCGTTGCAACTTTTGGATTTGCTTTGTGACATTCTCTTTGGTTTGTGCGCAATTGATATTTGGT
Organism: Quercus gilva; assembly: GCA_023621385.1. Classification (NCBI taxonomy): domain Eukaryota; kingdom Viridiplantae; phylum Streptophyta; class Magnoliopsida; order Fagales; family Fagaceae; genus Quercus; species Quercus gilva. Next base: position 4,629,593 of record CM042481.1, on the reverse strand, counting down.
ATTTGGTATTCGTATTTGGCATTTGTGAACGTTTGGTTCTTTGGTCTATATTTGGTTCTTTGGTTTTGTATTTGTGAGAGAGAGCTATTTGGGTGTATTTGAGATTTTGATTTATGAGAGTGTCTCTACACTAATTTTTATTATCCCAAATTTGTTATAGTGAAATTTGTTCGTCGTCGCCCGTGAATGTAGGCTATTGCTGAACCACGTAAATCTTGGTGTTTTATGTGTATTTTCTTTTGGATTAATTGTCTTCGTTCCTATTGTTAGTTTGAAGATCTTTCACAAGCCTAAAATATTTTCACAATCAATCTTGGTAATTTGAGCTTTTGCTATTTTACAACAAAAAGAATGAATTTTTTTTCTATATTCAAGAGGATCATGACTACATTCTTTCAATCAGTATTGAAAATCACAATAAGGGAAGAGAATTCCTTTTCCATTTGTAAAAACAAAGCCACCAAAATATATAATATTTACTTACAAATTTACAGAAAATAGAAAAACATTATTAGTAATGACTAATTATTTGTTATAATTTTGAATTCTTTGAACGTAAGTAAATATTGATTATTATAATAAATTTAACCAAACACCCCCCCGCCCCCCTCCTTTTTAAACTAGAGAAACTTCCATTAGATTTCTATTGATACAGATGCAAAAACATGACTTCCATCTATCACTTGGACATGACCTTAATACAAGATTTTTGTTTTGTTTTTTTTTTTTTTTTTTTGGTTTTATAACTTATATATTCTATTCATCAATGATATATACATATATACAATGTGAAAAATAAAAGGGGAAATATACAGAGCATAACCTTAGACAAAGGCTCCACGTGTGTGATGCTTTGTCATGTGGCCGTGGGTTTTTGTGTTTAATATCAACGTTAGACATTTGTTATGGTTCAAAGTGAGTATTATGCTTCATGAAGCCTTATTTTGAAAAGGCTTATACTGCACCGTTTCCGTTTCCACCATTCTTTTATATCATCGCAATGAAAGGATTATAATAATATAAGTATAGAACTTTACTTGGCAGTTCTCCAAATTATATGGCATGTTTTGCAAACTGTTAATAAGAATAAAACTTGCATTTCCTTACCTCCATTATTTTTGCTACTCATTGGGCTTTGGCTCTTCATTGTTAATTATGTGTGATTTCCAGATTTGTGGTCAATACGCAAAGAACTTCTCTTATTATAGGTAAATGCAAATGTAATGTTTGGGTTGGTGGACTCGAATTAGAATGATTTGTATTTGAGGGTTTAACTTATATATTTTGTAGAATTATATGTCATGATACTTGTTTCTGTTTGAGGTTGGACTCTTGGAACTTGTGGGTGGAAGGTGTGCCAAACCCACATTTGTTGTTAGAGTTGCATGTCTTGGGAAGGATTTTGAAAGACACTGAACTATAATTGATTCTTTTTCGTCTTAATTACCAGTGATTTGTTTTGGTCTATGAGTTCGCTTGTGGTCAGGCAAAAAAAAAAAAAAAAAAGAAAGTATTAAAATTGCTTGCTGAAGACAAAACCAACGGAACACACAAATCCACACCATTTACTCACTTAAATCTCTAACATCCTTTTCAAGAATTGCATTATCCACAAGGGTTATTTACGTAAGCTTTTACTAGTCAGTAGGCTTCATGTAACTAATGATAATGTGGAGGCTGAAAAATTAAGTTCTTTAGACAACTAGCATTGAACTCAAGTGACAGAATCTAAGGTTAATTTTCAAGAATACAGAAGTTTAGGGTGATTTGGACAGCTTGAAGTACACAATGTTACCAGGTTAGCTATGAAAAAATTTGTCACAACTTGACGGAAGTGTTAGCCACAATTATGCAATACCCTATTATAACTAGCCACAATTGAGATTTCTCATATTTGTTTGTAAAGACAAAATCTACCCAGTAAATGCCTATGCAACACCTAAACAATCCAATCTAGGCAAAAATATAGACAAGCAATCCGGGATATTACAGCTACAAAGAAAATATTGTAAAATAAGACAATACTTGTAACAGGAAGGATGAGTGAGATGGTTGTTACCTCTTTCAGTTTCCCCAGGAAAGCCCCAACTTGCACTACGTTCTGCTTCGTTATTGTCATCATAGGTTCTCACAATTTTGGTAGCTTTTACTACTGTTGAATTTTCAAATTCATGGACAAAATCTGAATCCTCAGAAGTAATGACACAAGAACTGCTGCCTTCTGCAATTGTTTGGTTGAACTCTTCCACGTCTTGCTCATATATCAAACGGACAGCACATTTGATCACCTCCACACTTGGGCTGTTGCTGTCAAATACAACATTAATCCGACTGCATTCAAGATCATACCAATGTGTACCTAGCAAGTCATCACGAGACCAATACAATAGCCAAAGGTGACACACACTGTAATCAAAGGATGTCTCCCCAATGACAACCTCAAAGGATGTCTCTCCAATAACTTTAAAAGTACGGTGAGGCACATCACCAAGGGCTTTCACATGACCTTTAAGACTATATCTTTCACTTGAATACCCGTAACAATTAATTCTAAAGAGAGCACACAAAGCAAATCCCATCCACCTACTATTACACCAATTTGGAGGCAGCTCTATGCTTATTGAATACCCAATCCTTTGATGAGTTAACCACTGTGGAACATCCAATCCGGGAATAATTATCTGGAACGCAGCTCTAGATCTATCTTTCCTTCTGGTAGAAGTTTCATATAATCCAGTTTTTGGATAAATGAGTCCCTATACCAGAAAAACCATATTATTTAACAATGAGAGAGAGAGAGAGAGAGAGAGAGACAGAGACAGAGACAGAGACAGAGAGGGTAGATTACCTGTAGATAACGTTTTAACATTGCAAATGCCAGACCATCACTGCCCTCATTATACTCAACCAACTTGCAGCAATTAAAAAATGAAATTGATGGTTGCAACAAATTGCTCATACTGAGCAATGCTGGTGATGGTTCTAGGGAAGAACAGCCTTTAGCATTTATATATCTTACATTTGATGGAAGATCTGGCAACGAGTGAAGCTGAATGCAGTTGCCCAAATCAAGAGCTTCCAATTTCGGAAGTTGACTGATGCTTTCAGGTAAGGCAAAGATAAGATTGTTTGTAGATAGTGCTAAATATTTTAACGAGTGAACATAGAAAACACTGTCAAGCCTTGACTTAAAAAATTGCTTTTCACATCCATGACATATCAAGAAACTAATGGAAGAGGGAACTTCTCGAATAGCAGCTCCAGTCAAATCAAGTTCCTTCAAACTTACAATTTTTCCCAAGTTCTCTGGCAGGTTAGCAAGTTTTGAGCATCCCAAAAGAATGAGTATTTCAAGAGACCTTAAACTATCCATGCTGTTTGGAAGATTGATAAGAGATTGGCAGAATTTTAAATTTAAAACAATAAGCTTACTGAGTTGTCCAATAGATGGGTGGATCTCAACCAAATTTATGCAACCTCTAAGACATAGTTTTTCAAGTCTCGGAACCCCTGTGAAGTCAGGTGTCCTAATAAGGCTTATGGAATGTTCAAGATCGATGAGTTTTAACTTGTCTAAATACTGTTAAAAAAAAAAGGATAATTAGCTTGCATTAAACAATGAATTTTTTTAGTTATATATATATATATATATATTAGAACAATTTGAAAGGATGAAGCTCAAATACAAAGGGAGTGTATTTGATGAGACTTCTGAAGAACAGATAAATACTGATAAGTAATAAAAAGACAATTAGAAGAACATAATCACCTTTACACCTGTCCAAAGATATTCAATTTTGCTAAACCGCAGTTTGAGTTCAACAAGCTCCTTTGATTGGAATCTGGATGGCAAACATTTTGAAGAATAGCCACGCCATTCAAGAAGTCTTAATTCGTAAGAAAGATGATTGAGGCCGTTTGGGATGTGCACGTTATCAATTATAAGCAATCTAAGATTACACATCTTTGAAAAAACTTCAGAATAGGATTCAATGGGTCGATATGCCTCATCCCCTCCAAATAAGTCTAGGACAATTGCTTGAATTGCTTTTGTTGCCTAAGAATCAAAAGCAAAGGATCAGTAAATCACAAAATAAAAGTTAAGAATACTAGAAAATTTCAGTTTTATAGTGTTAGAGGAGGCAACTAATATATATACTGAGTTTTCCACATATATAACCTCCTCTTGACCATTGGTAAATCCAAGAAAGTGAAGGATGAGAAATTGACAAATTGAGGCCTTAGAAACAATTTAATTTTTTATTTAAATTTTATTCATATGGTAAAAGTGTTATTTTCATTTGAGAACCATACATTGCAACGAGTAAGGATGCTGTTCTACAATTCAAATATATAAACAATGTCACAATCACATTATGTTTTCAAAATGCAAGATATTATGATAGATGAATTCAAAATTTATTTATTTTTTAAAATTTTATAAGTGACAATCACATTATATTTTCAAAATACAAGTAACAGTCAGCATATTAACATGAATTAAGTACTTGGGTAGCTATTTATATATTGGATTTTATTTATTTTCTTAAAGAACTTAATTTCCTGAACAAAATTGTGTTGTGTATCTATTCAATATTTCCCTTGAAAAAAAAAAATGTTATTTTGCCAATGTTCTTACCGTATTGTTCATAAATACATGAAACAAATCCTTACGAAGCCACAACCTACTGCGCTTCCCAGGCTCTTCTCGTGATTCTCGACGCACAATTTCCATACCCATTTCTTGTAATAGATCATGCATCTGCAATGTGTCATTTTCTATAGTTAGGAGAGATTTATCCATGAGAACTTGTATTCCAATTCTTGCATCAAAACCACAGGTCTCTAATATCTCTATTACTTGATCTTTCATCTTCCCTCTAAAGAAACATGCAACATCTAGAAATATATCCTTCCACATTTCCTCTAGCCCATCAAAACTCACTTTGAGTATGTCAAATATTTCTCTTTTTGGAATTTTTTTAAATCTGTCCAATGCACTTTGCCATACATCCATTGTTCTTCCAAACAAAAAGGAACCTAAACTTACAAGAGTTAATGGATGGCCATTGGCATAGCATACAACATCCTGGGAGAGTTGCATATAACCTTCTCTAGGTTGCTCATTTTTGAAGGCTTTCAAACAAAAAAGTTTTAAAGCATCATCATTGTTTAATGCATTAGGCTTATATATTTTATGTACTCCATGATGGACCAACAAATGTTCATCTCTAGCCGTTATGATGATCAAACTCCCCAATCCAAACCAGCCATGCTCTCCAGCCAAATTTTCTAGTTGGTCCAATTTATTAACATCATCTAGAACAATTAGAACTTTTTTATGACATAACCTTCTCTTGATCATGTCAACTCCGTAATAAACATTTCTTATATCTATATTTCTTTCCTCCAAGATATCTGCTAGAAGCTGCTGTTGTAATTGAAGCAAATCAAGTTTTTCTGGATATTCCCTAACATTAGCAATAAAGGAAGAACCTTCAAAATAATTACGAAACTTTCCATAGACAACTCTAGCAAGAGTTGTCTTTCCAGATCCCCCCATACCACAGATCCCTATAATGCAAACATTGTTCCCAAGATCTAAATACGAAGTGATCAGTTCTTCCACTGAAGAATCTATTCCTACCAAGTCATTGGTAATGCTTGAGAAACATGAACTCAGATTTTGTAATATGTGTTCCACAATGCTTTGGATTAATTCTGACACATGCCTGTGAAGATGATAGAACAATAATTAAGTGATGGTCTAAAGTCTAAACCAATCATAAATGATAAAACCTTGGGGATAAAGAAAAATATTGGGTGATAATACTCTCCTTGGTCAAACAAATATGAACTAACGTGGATAGAACTACTCAACTACCCATATAAGAATTGTATGATTATATTTACTGAAACAACTCTATCAAATTTGGCTATTTACTTATAGGCAGAAAATTTTCATTCTTGCCCAAAACATGTGGGCCTTCACAAAGAAAAGGCAGATAAAGAGGGAGAGAAACAGGGATACTATTATACTAGCAGATATCGGGAGCGGAAAGCAAGTGCCATCATCCAATATCATTGCTTAAGTTAGAAATAATATTAAACAAGTAAATCCAAAATCCAATTCACAATTGATTGACCAAAGAATGGGTGTCTTATTTCACCCTTGATTGCTAAGAGAAACTTCATTGGAATATCTTTAAGTTGAACAGGCTAATATAAAAGTTCATGACCTTCTGAGGTAGCTTGAGTGCTAAAGAATTAATAAAAAAATGTTGTTTCCCACTTAGAGGGTTCCACTTTATGCTTCACCAACCACACATTTATCTTTTTTCCCTCTTCTAAAGTAACCAAAATTTAAAAGGAAAACGAAAATCGGAGAAATGGCACACTATAGTTGATTGAATATATAGTGGAACACTCAAACTAGGATAGACGATTTTAGTTCCAAAATATTAATAACAAATCAACAATGGATTACACAAATTTAGATGACCAAAAAGTTGAAAATGCTTTATAATAATACCAGGTAAAATGATTGAAGAGAAGGTAAAGCCGTAAAGGTTTCTTTAGGAGGGGAGAGGAACTAAAAATTTAAGCCTTAGTGCCAACAGAGATTGAAGCACAGATTAGAGATTTGATTTTCATCATTGAAGAGAAAAAGGAAAATGCTTCATATGTTTTTCTCCCCCTTTTAAGAGAAGATCTCTTTGAATTTCTATTTCTATAGACAAATATCAATTATAAACTCCTTGAATCTCTACCTCTTAAAATTATGTTAACATTTTCATTCTGTAAACAATTGGTTTGTGAATAAAATTGTCAAAATGCACTTTAAGGATTTTATCTAACCGAAAGCAACATTTCAGCCAATAGAAACTTAAAATAAAATTATCGTTTAAATATCAGCCAATAGCAATTTATATGCTTCATGATATATGAAAGAAAATTGTGTTTAAATATCAAAATAAATTTCCTAGGAAATTACCCATCTTGAACAAGCCAACCAGACAGATTCGCTGCTTCTGTCAAAGCAGCTCTCCACATTTCAATTTTCTCCATGTTCTCGATAAATCGTACTTCGTGCTCAGCAAAAGCCACTGCGAAAGTTCCTGTTTGTCTCCGTACATCGGATGGGTCCACATCATAGAAAACCGGCAGAACTGTCGTTCCCATCTCTTTACTGTATCCAATGATTTTAACAAGCTCGTCCAAGCACCATGTCGAAGCTGCATAGTTTTCTGAGAGAACAACAATGGCAAACCTCGATCCTTCTATTGCTTCTAGGATCTCTCGTGCAATAGCTTTTCCTCTCTCAATTTTCTTATCATACTTAAATGTCAAAATGCCCTTCTGTTTCAAAGCAGCATATAGATGGTCCGTAAAACTATTACGGGTGTCCATGCCTCTAAAGTTGAGAAAAACATCGTATTTCCACCGACGTGTTGAAGAAGAAGACGGTGATGACGTTGACGCTCCTTGAGTGCACATGGAATCCGTTGAAAATATACTTCGTAAATCTTGAACTATAATACATAGATAACAAAAGTAACAAAGTATATTCAAATCCAATTTGAAGTTCAAACTGGAGACGATTTGATATATGTAGATTTCTTCATTTCACGGATGAAGTGAAAGTAAAGAAATAAAAGTGTGAAAAATGAGAACTTACAGAGTGAAAATCCTCTTGAAACAACGCCGGAATTCGGCTCCTATTACATAGTAATTGCTTTTTTTTTTTTAGTAAATGAATGGATAAGGTTCTTTCTCTGTGTATGAGAGAGAGGGAGAGACAGAGACAGAGCCTCAGAGAGACAGGGGAGACGAAGAGTGAATCGAAGTCTATTTCACAATTTCACGTATTGTTACGTGAGTAAAGTCAACAAGTCTTTAAAACACCTTTTTTTCCTTTTACACGCACTTTCCCACGTACTTTACGGTGACTGTTTTATCTGTCACTATTACTTACATTAACTGTCTTTTCCATTCACTGCTTACAAGCTACCGTGTTAAGCAAGAAATTATTAGATCGATTGAAGGATTGTTGTAGGCTTGCAGCGGCCATTTTTAATTTTCCCAATGGACAAAATATTATTATTTATGTAAATATGTCATAATCTATTTATTCGTTAGTTAAAGGGGCTTCGTTAGCAATACTTGTGGCACGCCTAATAATAAATAGTTGTTCCAAATACGTGGCACAACAAGCCAAAAGACAGTAATTTCGTGGTTTTGGTGACTGCTGGCCAGCTATGAGCCTATCAAACACGTTTTAAAATTCTTTTTTTATTCAGAGATATTTAGCTTTTCGGGTAATGTTATGGGAAAATACAGGAATGATCGAATGCATAGGAATTTCCATTTCCATTTACGAGGAAGTTTTCTTGAGTCTTTTTCACTTATTATTAGTATTATATTAAATAAGAGATCTTAGTTAATTAGATTGATAAAATCTCTAATAGTTGAATATGAGATCTAAAATTTAATCACCGTCTCTGATTTGTGTCTTGGGGGCCTAACATTTATAAGTACCAGGAGAAGAAAAAATTTACAACACTACTAACATTTGTAAGTATTACCAAGACTTATAAACCAAAAACTTACTAAGTAAAGTTTATCTTTCTTAGTCAAAAAAAAAAAAAAAAAAAAAAAAAAAAAAAAAAAAAAAAAGAAGAAGAAAAACTTAGTAAAAAGAAAAAACAATGAGGGTCTGGATCAGAGTGGGTGGAGAATAATCAAAGACTATATACTCAAATCTACAACATTTAAGTGTTGAGATTGGTGCATTTAATTTATTTTTTTTTAAAAAGATGCATTTGTGGTGGTCTCATAGATCCAATCACAAGTTAATATCCAAGCTTATGAAATTGAGCGTGGGTTTGACTATATTCGTAGGCGGACTGAAGCCTAGAGAGTCTTTAAGACCAGGGTGGTTGGGTACAAACCAAGGAAAGACGGAAAAAAATGTGAAGTAAAAATAGTTGTTATTTATGCAAATATTATATAACCTATTGTTTCTTTAGTCAAAAGGATTACTTTAGCAATACTTGAGGCACACCTAATAATATATATTTGTATCAAAGTACGTGGCACAACTCGCCAATTTGGTGGTGATAAAAACTTAGTAAAAAGAAAAAACAACGAGGGTCTGAATCAGTGTGGGTGGAGAATAATCAAAGACTATATACTCAAATCTACAACATTTAAGTATTGTGATTGGTGCATTTAAATTTTTTTTTTTTTTAAAAGAAGCATTTGTGGTGGTCTCATAGATCCAATCACAAGTTAATATCCAAACTTATGAAATTGAGCGTGGGTTTGAGTATATTCGTAGGCGGACTGAAGACTAGAAAGTCTTTAAGACCAGGATGGTTGGGTACAAACCAAGGAAACGCGGAAAAAAATGTGAAGTAAAAATAGTTGTTATTTATTCAAATATAATATAACCAATTGTTTCTTTAGTCAAAGGGATTACTTTAGCAATACTTGTGGCACACCTAATAATATATATTTGTATCAAAGTACGTGGCACAACACGCCAATTTAGTGGTGATGGTAACTGGTGACCAGCTATGAGCCTGTGAAACACGTTTTAAAATTCTTTTATTTATTCAAATGACATTTTGCTTTTCGGGTCATGTTATGGGAAAATACAGGAATGTCTGAATGTATAGGAAGAGTATGCCTAATATCACAAAATTTTCACAATTTTACCACAATTTTATAACGTAACAATTTGTAAATGGTGAAAATAAAATAGTGAGTCCATATGAGTCTATGATTTCACCATTCACGAGTCACTATATAGTAAAGTTATGGTAAAGTTGTAAAAAAATTTGTAGCAAAGTTGTAGAAAATTTTATGACATTAGACTTATCAGAATTTCTATTTCCATTTACGAGGAAGTTTGTTCAGTCTTTTCCACTTTCTTTACTAGGAAGTTTGTTAGATTCTTTTCCACTTTCTTTTTGATTTGCCTTTTTCCACTAATTATTAGTATTATATTAAACCAATAAGATACCACAAAAAAAAAAAAAAAAAACAAAAAAAACAAAAAAACCAAAACAATGAGGGTCTGGACTCTGGATCCGTGTGGGTGGAGAATATACTCAAACCCACGCTCAATTTTATAAGCTTGGATATCAACTTGTGATTGAGCACAAACCAAAGAAAGAAAGGGGGAAAAAGTGTGAAGTAAAAATAGTTGCATCGCCTTTTTGTCTTCTTCTTCTTTTTCTTTTTATTTTATTTTATAGAAATTACCAAAATTTTCATTTTGAGAAATCCTTTTCTCTTTTTTCTTTTTCTTCTCACTTCTTCTTCTTCTTCTTCTTCTTCTTCTTCTTCTTCTTTTTTATTTATTTTTTTATTTTTTTTTTTAATGAAATTTACCTTATGTTTAGATGGAGGGAGATGAAAGAGAGGATGGCAATCATAAATCCATAATTATCAAATAGTGGGAAAAAGGCCTAATTGTTTTTTTTTTTTTTCCTCTCTTTAATATAGGATTTAGTGTTTGATCTAAATTTGGATAATTGCAATGCCTGACTTAGATTTAAATATTTGGATTTGTTCTGATTTTTAAGTTTTGTTTTTTTGTTGGGAGAAGATTCGTTGTTGAGCTAGGCTTTACATAAAGTTCTTATAATCTATGACAACCGTGTTGACAGGACGAAAGGTGGAAGAAAAAAAGGTGCCTACGGAAATTACTATAAAGCCATATGTAGAACAAAAAACCAAGATAATTTCTTAACAAAATCAAAATTTTCAGTCAAAATAAACTTTTTATAAAAAAAGATATTTAAAATTGTAAATTGTAGTGAACAAAAGTATGAAATGGTAGACAAATTGAGTTTTATTGTGAACAAAATGAGTATATTTTGCCAATCAAATCCAAAATTTACTCATATCAGACCATGCAAAATTTAGTTTTTTATTCTTTCTTTACATATCTCAAGAATGAAGTGAGTAGTGGTTATTATGTGTGAAAAAAGATAAACAATTTTAAAAAAATCAAGAAAAATTTATATTTTAATAAAATATAATGTAAAATAGATAATTTGATGTAAGATGTTTTGAAAACTAAGTATGTAAAATAGAAAAAATAAGTTTTTATACTAAAATAGAAAGTCATTTTGCATGAGTTAATGTGAATGTTCTTAGCATGCATTTGGATTAGGTGTTTTGTCCAATTCGCGCATTCTGCGTTTTTTGGTGGGTCCCATGGGTACTGTTCACTTTTTCACCAAACTTAGTAAAATACAAATTTCTAGGTAAATTTGGGCCTCACAATACTATTAACACCTTTGAAAGTTATTTTGCTACAGTGTTTTCAGTAATAAATTTTCAGTTTTCAGCAAATAAGTGGTATCCAAACACACCCTTATTGCTCATATTTTTAGGATTTAGGATTACCATATGTTGGGTACACCACACCTTGTGGTCCAGCCTGCCCATTGTTGGAACTCAGGTAATGAGCTTGTTAGACACGCAAGAAATGAATCTACTTCTATTAGAAATTAAGTATCATGAGGGACAAAAGGGGCTTCTGCCCTTTTTGGGCAAATTAAATAGGAAAATGCCTCCATTCCCAAAGTAAATAGGGAAATGCCCCTCTTTTGAAAATCGAGTTTCTCAAAATCGATTTAGGTCCTATAGCGGCGTTTTTAAGGAGCCTATAGTGACGTTTTTTAACTCGACTTTAAAGAAATCGAGTTATAGGTAAAAAAAGGCCACTATAGGTTGATTTCATTGCCTATAACTCGATTTTATTGAAATCGAGTTAAAAAACGTCACTATAGGTCTTTAAAACGTCACTATAAGCTCCTTAAAAACGCCGCTATAGGGCCTAAATCGATTTTGAGAAACTCGATTTTCAAAAGAGGGGCATTTCCCTAATTAGTTTGAGAAGTGGAGCATTTTCCTATTTAATTTTTTTGAAAAGGGCAAAAGCCCCTTTTGTCCATATCATGAGTCTTTAGAAGACTTCATAAAAATAAAAAAATAAAAAATTTTAAAAAAAAAAGAGAGAAAAAAAAAAAAAAAAAAAAAAAAAAAAAAAAAAAAAAACCCTCTTTAGAAGATAAACTATTGCAGTTAATATAAACTAAGTTGCAAACTTATGCAATGTGCGGAGATATATTCTTCTTCTTCTTCTTCTTTTGTATATATAAGAAATTTATTTAGAATGTAAAAATGATAACAATTCTATTGATTTATTTCAATGTATATGAAATTAAGATTATGATGATATCTTAACTTCTAAATAAAATTATGATGATTTATTCCCACTATAATAAAATATTTTGCACATGTTTGCTATCCCATAATTAACTATCAACTAGACAAGTACCAGAAATAGTGGCAGCTCTAGGAATTTTTTTTAGGATGTTACTTAAGAAGCATAAATTATACAATCTAATAAAAAAAGAAATTCATATATTGACAACAACAACAATAAAAAAACACGTAAATATATAAAGATTACAGTTGCCTTCTACGAGTTTTCATATTTTGAAATTGTTGCATGATGGTCTCATTATCAATGCTACAAGCTACATCTCTTTCAATGTACACGACCAAGCAATCATTTATTCACTAAATGTAGAACAAATTAAGGAGTAAAATTTAATTTTATTGGCATAAAAAAAACTGAGGGTGTTCCTAATTTTTTTTTGAAGGGTAGACAAATAAAAATTTTTAAATTATTATATATATAAAAAAAAAAAAAAAAAATTCAGGTCAGGGTGGCCCTGGTCCCAGGGCCACCCTGACCTTAAGGTGGTGTCGCCTCTGACCAGAAAGAAGATTACTTCAAGCCAAGGGTGAACTTGTTTGAAGCTTCCAACAGTGTCTATTTACTTTTTAATTGCAAGAAAATATTCTAGAATGAAGATTGAATTAATGCTTACCTTATCGTATAGCATGATTGATAAAAAGTAATAACTTCTAAACTTCTCAAAAATTCACAAATCATACTCTCATAGACATTAACTCAAAATCACTACATGAGAGAATTGTGAGAAAGTGACCTGAAACTATAGCTTGTAGGCCATCCAATACCAGTGGACTTAAATGAACTTCATCCTATGAAGATATTATAAGTGAAACCATATAACTCACATCTGATCAGGAGTAAGGACTAGAACTCCTTAGAAAAAAAATTAAAAAAAGAAAAAGAAAAAGAAAAAGAAAAAGATCCAAGCTCTACTATCATTATGAAACAAGATACAAGGATATGCCACTTCAATACATTTCCAAATCATTATAACCGAAGCCATATATAAATTCAATACAACATACCAAGTTTTTTATCTAAATGGGAAAAAGATCCAAAACATAGTCAGACTAACATAAATGCTTAAGAACATCTAGTGGAAGTAGCCCCTAACTGAAATTCATCCTACGAAATCCTCTCAATTCAAAAGCCAGTCAAGTGTAAACAGAGCACAAGTGTCATCTTCTGCAAACATGTCAATTGTTTCATTTGTATGTATGTGAGAACTTGAGTTAGTATGGTACTATAATTAAAACTGTTAGGTTTTAAGATTTTAGGAACTAATGTATTAGAACTTCAATTTGTATTTTGTTGGCAAACCATGATCAAAACATTTAGTCTAGGTTTAGGCTTGCTCAAAGTATGTTTATTTGTAAAATTGGAATCGAGTGATTGCAGAATTTATTAGACTAAATCTGCAAGGCTCGATCGATCAAACCACGTGCAGATTTATTTTTCTGAAGAATTCCAATTCAGCCCAAACTCTATTTAAACGTATTGGGTTTCAAGTAAAACACTCCTATATATAAAGGAAACCCTAAAATGTTTTTAAGTGATTTTTAGAGAGATTAGAGTGCCTCTTGTGCCTCTTTTTATATTTCGGGTTTTGTACTCAAAAGCACTCTAAAGGTTGCTCTATTTGTTGTGTGTGTGAATCTCTTGTGAGATCTGAGAGGTGGTTGCCTTCACACATGCTTAGGATTATCAAGAAGGCTTGATGATCATTCAGTTGCTGCACTAAAGAGCTTAAAGAAAGACAAGCGGGTGTGCTTGTATTTACTGGAGAATCCAAGAAAGAAGGAGTTCGTGGTCTCGGAGCTTGCATGTGGTTGTGTCAGTAAGTTTTCTATTGGTGGGTAGCAATAGAATGTTAGTGGTCTAAGTTCTGTTGTAAAACTTCGATTCTTTCATTAGTGGATTCTGTTTACCTTAAGAATAGCTAGGTTAAATCCTCCCCAGGTTTTTTACTGGTTTGGTTTTCCTGGGTCATCATATCGTTGTGTTATTTATTTTTCCATTGCTATGCATGATATGATTGTATGCTTGTGTTAACCTAGTTTTGTTTAATTTGGACTAAGTAATAACTTGGCTTGTTAACTAGGTTAATCCAATTGTGTTTTAAGGGGTCTAAAAACTAACAAAAACAAAAATAAATAAATAATAATTCACTAATTAATAATAAGTATTATTGGAGTTCCTCCTTGTCTTTTCATGGCACCATTGTATGAAGTGTGAAGGAAGTACTATATAGTCTCTAGTTTTCATGTCTCAAAACCTATAATAAGGAAATATTCTCTTGCCTTCACCAGCACAACACAAGGTGTATATAAAAATTAGCATAATAATTCAAAACTTACAAATGAGATGGCAAAATAGGACTGAACCATCTACCTTAGCAAATTTCGTAAAGTTCAAAATCAAAAACCCCTTGAGACTATCACATTCTGTTGGTGCAAACACAATGATAATGGAAATAACACAAAGAGAAACTGAATAGTACTTTTGAATTTTATTAATTTAAAGAGAGAAATTACACAACACTATTTGGACTGAGGCGCGACACTCGCTCTCTTTAAGGAGATTCAAGCCCTTGGTTGGCTAAACTTTGTAAATGATGTAGACCGTCTCTGACTTGTCTCCCCCAGGATACAACAGCCCAACAAGTGTCGTATGACTAGAACAACCTCTGCACAAAGTGTTCAAATCCAAAACTCCATCAAAAAAACATCATTCCTTGCCAAGAACCTCTCTATCTTTTTTTAGTGTATGTTTGCAGTAACTTGGATTGGGTTTGAATGAGTCTATTTATAGGCTTAATGGGCCTCACAAAATTACTACCCAAATTAATCTGATTAATTAGGTCCATTATTCTGATGCAGTAGGTGTTACAAGATTAATTGTTAGATATTAATCTGATGGGCTGGAGTTACACAATTAATGGTGAGATAAGGAGTTTCTGAATAATGAAAAGGCCCAAATAGATAGTCCATTAAGTGGGTCAATGGCTCTTCATTTTCCATAATAAAAATGGAGGATTAATTCGGGCCATTTACTCGCCAATGAATATGGTAATTTCTCTGAATGGGCTGTCAAGTAGGAGGATCCTAGAGGCTGATTCATTTCCATTTTTGATACCTCCACCCTTCACCTCCCCCTTGCACACGTATCTAGCCCAATATCTAGACAATTCATGTTAGTCCATTATTCACCACAATTAAAAAGAACAAAATAGTCTCTCTCCTTTTCAATGTGGGATTAAACATTTTCACTAACTCCTCATCTTCCATATTCACTCCCACGTCTTTACATTTATGTTATAACATTTATTCATTTTAATTATTTAATATTAAAATGCTCCAACAATCCCTCACTCATTTTAATATTAAATTTTTTAGATAAAGAGAGATTACCAAGCAAAGATGGGTTACTATGCATCATGAAGGTATGCTCTGCATTGAACCTTCACTTAGTAAAACAACGATCTCAACCCAGAGTCGTAGTGGTCTCCGATTTGAACTAGGACTGCATTAGGGAAATTAAGCGTCACTGCTTATAGATAACAACCCAAGTGTTGACATGAGCTTTTATAGTTAGCCATTTAAGGCCATGTGCTGATCCCGGTTTCATGAGTGTATTTAAGATTAAGTTCAAATCTCATAGGGAGCGGCCCCACCCCCACACTCACATAGGTGAAATTTTGTCAAGGGTGCTCCTGTAATTCTAACACCCCACTCATACGAGCTACAAATTTCATTAAGAGTTTTTTACTCAACCTCTCCACATTACAGGATAAATGCACTTACATCATAGGGATGAATAATTAAAAAATTATTTACAAAATAGATAATTAAAAAAAATAAATTGTGCATTTCTTATGACCATCGTACGATTCGTTTTTCCCATTGAACTCAATTCTTAGGATCTCTGGTCCTTGGGTTGGGTATCCTCATACATGGTTCATGATTCTATGGACTTTAGTCCCATCCCCCTCGATGTATTCTAGACTCTATCTTTTGCCAAGGTCTTGGTAAATGGATTTGCAAGATTATCATTAAATTTAATATAATCCACAGTTATGATGTCACTACTCACATAAGATCGCACGGTACTGTGCTTTCTTCTTATAGGTCTGGATTTATCGTTGTAGTAACGATTTTTAACTCTACCAATTGCGGCAGTGCTATCACAATGAATTAATATAGGTGGAATTGGCTTTTCCCAAAGTAGAATTTCATATAACAAATCTCTAAGCCAATTTGCCTCTTCATTAGCTGAAGTTAATGTTATTAATTCAGCTTCCATTGTTGAATTAGCAATTATTGTTTGCTTTTTAGATTTCCAACAAATAGCACCACTACCTAAGGTAAAATATAACTAGTGGTAGAGAGAGAATCACCTGACAATGTATTCCAATCAGCATCAACAGGGTACTTTTTGTAAAATAAGCTATAGTTTTTGGTACCAATTAAATATCTCATGACTTTCTCAATAGCTAGCCAATGATCTCTACTAGGCTTGCTAGTAAATCGGCTAAGCACTCCTACTGCATATGCAATGTCAGCTTTAGTACAATCAATAGCATAATGCAAACTACGAACGAATTATGCTAACATAATCCTTTTGATTAAAAATCTCACCATCATTATTCACAAGAAATAAATGAACACTAAAATCAAAAGGAGTAGCTACACTTTTGTGATCATTAAAATTATATTTTCTCAATATTTTCTCAACATAATGTGATTGATCAAGATATATTCCATCACATGCTTTTGTAATTTTCATGCTCAAAATAAAATTATCTCACCAAGATCTTTCATATCAAAATGGCTTTTAAGCATATTTTTTTTCTCATTTATAATATGCATATTTGAGCCAAAAATCAACATATCATCCATATAGAGGCTAATAATAACATGTAAATTATTCCAAGATTTAGAATAAATAAATTTATCACATTCATTTGATTTATAACCATTCTCAATCATGCAGGAATCAAACTTTTCATGCCACTGCTTAGGTGCTTGTTTTAAGCCATATAGAGATTTAGTTTGCTTACATACCTTGCTTTCTTGTCCAAGCTCTACAAAGCCTTCAGGTTGATCCATATAAATCTTTTCCTCTAGGTCTCCATTTAGAAAAGCAATTTTTACAACCATTTGATGAATTTTCAAATCAAAAATTGCAGTAATAGCAATTAACAATCTAATAGATGTAATTCTTGTTACCAGAGAAAATGTATCAAAGAAATCAAGACCAGCTTTTTGTTTAAAGCCTTTTGCAAAAAGTCTAGCTTTAAACTTATCTATTGATCCATCCAGTTTCAAATTTTTTCTAAGGACCCATTTACAACCTATAGTCTTACAACCCAATGGATCTACCAATTTTCAAGTTCTATTAGAAATTAGAGATTTTATCTCATCATTACAGCCTCTTTCCAAAATATAGAATCGGGTGATGTTAAAGCCACTTTTAAATTTTGGGGATTTTCCTCAATGTTAAAAACATAATACTCCTTCTAGGTTCCATTTCAAAATTTTCTTGATTTTGTAAATGTGAAGTAGAAAAACTAGGTTGTGACAAAATATTTTTTTCACCCCCACTATTTTTCAATTTAAAAGGAAATTTTTCTTCATGAAAAATTGCATCACCAGATTCAAAAATTATTTTGTTTTCAAGATTAAAAATCTATAGGCTGTACTATTAATCGCATAACCAAGAAAAGCACATGCAGTAGCTTTTATACCTAATTTAGGTATTTTAAGGTCAATAAGCCTTACATAAGCAAGACAACCTCATACTCTCAAATATTCCAAATTTGGCTTATGTCCTTTCCACATCTCAAAAGGTGTGGTATGTGATTTTTTATGTGGCATCTTATTCAAAACATGACATGCAGTTAAAATAGCTTCATCCTAAAAATGTAAAAGTGCACCAGATTTGATTAACATGGCATTTGTTAACTCAATCAAAGTTCTATTTTTTCTTTCAACCACACCATTAGAGGCAGGTGAATATGGTGCAGTAGTTTCATGGATAATTCCCAAAGACTGAACAAATGAGTTGAATGCACTTGATTCATACACACAACCTCTATCACTTCTTATTCTTTTTATTTTTCTACCGAATTGATTTTCAACTTCTTTTAAAAAATCTTGAAAATTTTCAAAAACATCACTTTTATTTTTCAACAAATAAATAGTTGTATATTTTGAGAAATCATCAATAAAAGTGATAATATATCTATTTCCTCCACGAGTTAAACTTCCCCCAAATTCACATAAATTGGAGTGAATTAACTCAAGCAATTTGGTATTTCTTACAACGTTTTTATGAGGCCTTTTTGTAATCTTAGCTTGACTACAAGTTTCACATTTTTCAAAATCTTTTGATAGCCTTGGAATTAATCCTAAATTACTTATGATTCCCACATATCTACTATTTATATGACACAAACGAGCATACCAAAAATTTACTCATGATTCCCACATATCTACTATTTACATCTACAAGTTTCTTGTAGATGTAAGGACCAAAGCGACTAGGAAGGATGAATATGGACTTCCATGCATCATAGACTTGTCTATTTTATATTTGTCTCCTTCATGACTCTTTGCTATATCTTATTCCATCAATTGCACGTGAAAGCAGTAGGAAGTTGTTTAAGGAGTACATCACATAACATAAATTTTCTATAGTTTGAGCTGTAAATCAATCAAAGCATTTGATATGGAGAATGGATATGCCCATGGAATTTTTAAGATCTTGAATCTTTTTTCCTAGAGAAACAAAAATAGTTTTTACATTTGCAAAATGGAATATTATTATTGACCCAAATAGGAAAGGGCCAACTACCAGGGCCTAGGCTATAATTCTTGGCTAGCCCAACACTCAATCATGTGCCATGTGCATCATACTCTGATAAGTGATAATAGAAGCTGGCATGCAAGTGCAAGACATTGAAATTATAGAGAAAAAGTATAGGACTGATTTTGACATTTATATATGAACTAGAAGAGTCGATGATGGCCTCTGAAAAAAACAGCCAAAGGATATTTAAAAAATAATGATTTGCATATTTTCACCTCTTAAAAAATAATAATGATTTGCATATTTTCACCTCTTTATAAGATCTTTTTTTTTTTTTTTTTGGTTATTTCATATATCAATCTGGAGATTTATTATTAAAAATCATTGTTTTGGTGTTTGGGAACTTAATTGGGATTTTGGAATAGAAATTAGTATAGCTACAGTATTGGTTCCACCTAAGCACACTTAAAAATTTGCTCCCATGTGATGATGGTGAACATATAAGCCCAACATCCGGCTACCACTGTGGCCATTACCAGAGGAGGCCCGTGAGCATATTAAGAGCATTTGGGATAAGGCTGATTTGATCAAAGTTAGTGATGTGGAGCTTGAGTTCCTCACAGGGAGTAATAAGATTGATGACAAATCAGCTATGTCATTGTGGCACCCCAACTTGAAGCTCCTCCTTGTCACTCTTGGTGACTTGGGCTGCAGATACCATACCAAGGTATGTCGGTGTTAGGTCTAACTTCATTTAATTTACTACATTCTTTCTACAAATGATTATCATATCTTTCGTGAAGTGGTTGGTGAACCAAGTCATGTTCGTATTCTTGGCATGGGAATAGGTATTAAGGCTAAGGATGTGTACGGCTTAACTTCATCTAGTAAAGGTTGTAGCAAATGTTGCAGAGAAGATTTTACAAAAGAAAAAGAAGATTTGGAGGTACGTCTTAGAGAGGAAATGGATTCCAAACTTGCAAAAGTTGTGGAGAAGCTTGAGAAGAAGTTTGCACAAAAGTTGCAGTCGATGGGCATACCACAACAATCTAACATAGATCCAGCTACCACGGTACAATCTCAAACTTATGCTTTTGCCTCTTGGATCTTCTACAACTTTCTATTGGTTTGTTGTGGTTTACAGCTTGCATCTATTATAATATTATATTATTTTATATTTAGTTTTGATAAATGATAATAGGACTATGATACTATCTACTATTTTGACAACTGTGTATAGGTTTTGTATTTAATTCTGTATATCATGTGTTTTGTGGTTTACGTTTTTCACAATTGTTATATTATTTTAATTTATATTTAATTTTCATAGTGGTTTAAGTAATCAAATTAAGTTATTGTTATTGTTAAATTAAAAAAAAAAAAAAAAAAAAAAAAAGCTACCCTAAGCGGTTTAGGGATACTGGAATTGGTAACTGCTCATATGGTCACTTTATGCCTCCATAAGTAGTTTGTAGGGATGCTGCACACTGTTTTAAATACAAAGCAGTGAATAGCAAACCTAACTTTTTAATCAGTCTCAGAACCTCTTTACTGAAAAGGTAAGTTGCAATACAGCTTTCCTTGCTTATAGCTTATCCGAGACCATAAGGAGTTTACTGTTGTTTATGATATATTATTATACAATTAGATTTGATATGGTATATGTGTACTTATTTATTGAAGCATTGATACAAATACAAATTCACTTTAATTGTTTCATTTTAACTCATGTTTAATGTTTTATTATTATTATTATTAATTTTTTTTAGGATAGTACTAGCAGAGATGAAGAGGACAACTCAGACAATAACATAGAGGTTGAAAACAACTTGGAGAGTGACTCAGAGGAAGACCAATATAGACATTATCATAGAATAGTTGTTTAAGTTTAAAACAAAGTTGAATTTCAGGATTTCTTTGTATATTTTATATTTTAAAGTTTGAACTTATATGAATTTTTATCTTTTGATGGATCAATTCTTAGTAATTATTGGACTATTGTATCAATTTTTAGTAATTATAGTACTATTGTAACATGATAGTTAAAAAAAAATGATATAAAATAAATTAAAAATAAATAATAATATATTTCAAAAATTATATAAAATATTACCACCGATGACATAAAAATTTGGTCATAAATAACTTTATAGTGATGACAAAGTCCCTTGCAATTAATAGAATAGCAACACCCTTAACCTCTCGGTAAAAATAAGTTGCGAGGGGTTAAAAGCCCTCACAAATAAATTTTAGTGATGTTATTATTGCGAGTGTATAAATATCCTCACAAATAGTTATTAACGACGATGGCTTCTCCTCGCTAAAAATAAGTTGCAAGGAGTTAAAAGCCATCATAAATAAATTTTAGCGATGTCATTATTGCGAGGGTATAAATGTCCTCACAAATAGTTATTAACGACGACTGCTTTTCCTCGCTAAAAATAAGTTGCGAGAGGTTAAAAGCTCTCACAAATAAATTTTAGTGATGCCATTATTGCGAGGGTATAAATGTCCTCACAAATAGTTATTAACGATGGCTGCTTCCCCTCGCTAAAAATAAATTGCGAGGGGTTAAAAGCCATCACAAATAAATTTTAGCGATGCCATTATTTGTCACTAAAAAGTATGTCGTCAATTTGGAATTCGCAAATAATTAATTGCGAGGATATAAAGGTCCTCACAAATAGTTGTTAACGATGACTGTTTCCCCTTGCTAAAAATAAGTCGTGGACTTTTCTCGTCATTTGGAAATATATTTGTGAGGGCGAATTTGTTTAGTAGCAACGGTAGATTGCCCTCGTAAATTATTTATTTGTGAAGGTATGGTCGCAAAATTTCTTTTAGTGACAAGTGCAAATATGACAGCCTTCGAGGGCCATATGCCCTCGCTAATAACCTTTTGCGATGATATTTGAATTTTTGCAAAGGCATATGGTCCTCGCTAGTAGACTCTTTTCTTGTAGTGCCTACTACTCAGTCATTCATGGGTTCTTAAGAGAAGCTCGTCTAAACCTAGCAAGGTCGTCCTGATATGGATGACCCTTAACACAAGGTTCGTCTACATGAGCTTGTGAACCATACCACGTGGTGATATCCTGATACATCGTCAAACATTTAACTTCCAATAGCAGTTACGGAAGATGAGAGGAAATATCTTAACTTTTATAGCGGTCATGAGAAGCAAGTGTAAACCCTCTGACCTCCATAAATGTGGGGGAAGTTACAAGACAAGTAACCACTCCCATAGCACTATATAAGCACTCATCCCCGACAAAGAAAAGTAAGTTGATCCTTTTACACAATTCCCAAAAGTTTGTAATTCCAGATTTTGGAAGAGAGAAACTAACTTCATCGGAGGAGGATTTTAGACCGGTCAACCCCAGTCTCCTTTGATTCCTTGTTTTCCTTTTTTAGGCCCTCAAAATCATTCAAGCCCGAAACATCCAGCCC
This sequence comes from Quercus gilva, assembly GCA_023621385.1. Taxonomy (NCBI): domain Eukaryota; kingdom Viridiplantae; phylum Streptophyta; class Magnoliopsida; order Fagales; family Fagaceae; genus Quercus; species Quercus gilva. The sequence continues at coordinate 4,607,050 of CM042481.1, read as the reverse complement.
ACTGATTTTTCGAGCATTATCAAGTATAATAATAGTAATAATTCGCTTAGTACTAATAAGTGTAATTGGAGTTTGATTCCTACCGTTTTGGAAGACATGGCACCAATGATTAGGAAGAATATGCATGATAAGGAAGGAAATACTATGAAAGAACATTGGCATCATCATCTGCGGACATGTCAATTATAATCCGTATATATGTTATAATTACAGGAAGAAAACAATTAATTATTGACTCATTCCTAATGAGTGTAATTAAAGTTGCTCTTGACAGTTTCAGAAGGCATGGCTGTCAAATTGAAATTTTAGGGATTTAAATTTAATAATTGAAATTTTATATATTAAATTGTAGAATGGCCAAATTTGCAAAAGTCAAATAGTAATTTACCTAAGAAATATATATATATATATATATATATAATGAAGATAATAAACAATAACAGTATACTTACAATTCATAGAAAGTAATGTTCTTTTTGTTAAATGCACCAACACTTTTAATAACAAAAGAGCAAGGGTCATAAACTATTTGTAGTAGTAGAAGCACTGACTGAAACAGAAATTTAACTAGTACATGTTGTAATGGAAATTACCTATCTTGTAAATACCATCCTCGTATTTCCACTGAGGTGTTAAAGAAGAAGAAGAAGATGATGACGGTGATGACGTAGACCTCTTTGGGTGGCTCATGGAAGGCATAGGAAATATACAGAAAAAATTTGAAGCACAATATGTATAGAACTGAAGAAAATAAGTTAAAAAGGGAACATAAATTAGTGAAGAAGAAAATAATTTGGTGTGTGTGTATATTAAGGAAGGAATAAAAATAGAAAAATTGAAGAGATGAATGTGAGTGAAAAGTGAAAGTCAAAGATTTGGGAGTAATTGTGAAAGAGCAAAGGGCAGTGGAAATAAACGCTGGGCTGGGTTCCTATCAGATTATTGCCTATTTGGTTAAAGATTTTAGTAATGTTCTGTGTACGTGTGTGAGAGAGAGAAAGGAAGCCCTTCAGTAAAGTTGAGATGACTTCCGCTGACTGCTGTTCTGAAGTAGGAAGTGTCTTTTCACTTTTGTTCACTGTTCACTACTAACGTAGTAAATTTCCTCTTAACCTTTTTACTAATTTAGTAAAGTTAAAAAAGCAATTATCTTCCCTTATTTAGAAATTTTATTTTATTTTATTTTGTTCGTCAAAATATTTTAGAGTATAGTACTAGACTATTAGTACATTTAAAACCGTTATATATTTCTATTAAAAATATATATATAATTTTATTAATAGAAATATATAACGGTTTTAATAGAAATATATAATTTTGTTAATAGAAATATATAATTTTTTACTATAAAAAAAAATATATATATATATATACACATAATTTAAGTGTAGTTTCAAATTAAATCTTATAATTTTTAAAATTTTAAATTAAACCATAAGAGAAATAAGACCATTACAAATTAAACTTGATAATTCCATTAGTTTAAAATTAAACCCTAAACTTTTAAAATTATATCTATTTAAACCATAAACTTTTTTCTTGTTTTCATTGAGAATCTAGCAAGCACATGCACATACATCTCATTTAGAGTGTTAACTAGTATTATATTAGTGTCGTATCAGTCTTTTTAAGTTATAATTTTTCAAAAAAATTTTATATCGCCATATTGTACCCGTAATCATGTTTGTTTCCGTGCTTCCCAACTGAGAATAGAAAGAGACCACTACTAACAAGATTTTAATCATTATTTATATTCCACTATAATAATATCATTTACATTATTGTAGCATAATTTTGATATAAAGATAGACCAAGGAATTATAAGATCATTTTTATTTATTAAAAAAAAACCCAAATTTCTCTTTGTTTTGTTATCTCATATTTGTTACAAGAATCTCTCTCAATTGTCCTCTCTCTTGTTTTTGACATCTATAACATCAATAAAAATCCAATTATGCATTCCAAACTAGTTTAGTCTACAAGCCTAATACGACTCAATTCCCACCAATTTTAACTAAATATAGATTTGAGACCTGTTGTTCCGATCTGAAATAGTTATAGGATTTGCAATATTCAAGCTTTACAATCAATTTGAGCATAAATATGGTAAATTACAGTAAGAAGAAGAAAAGGGAGGGAGTGGGGTGGGGAAAAAATTATGTAAAAGGAAAATTTTTTTGTACTATAATAACTTGCTTTTGCCAATTTGTGAAACTTGTTCCATGAGCAAACATAAATGTTTGTATATTTTAGCCAAATAAATAAATAAGCTTGTACAATAGTCTCTAAATCCAATCTGAAGGACTTTTAAGGATTTAACAAAGGCCACAACAGCACATACTGGATTCCCAACCAGATAATATGCTCCAAGATAGACATAGGCTCCTCTATGTTGCTAGCTGATTCCTCCAGTGATATAAAGCAACTTCTACATTAGCCTGGTATGCTGGTTTATATTTAGAAGAAAGATATTAATAATATAATGGTTAGGCCATAACTATCAAGTAGGCTAGTCCCTGGAAGAAGATTACTGAACTTGCTGAAGCTTTCAAAAGTATTTGTAGACTGTTTAATTGTAAGTACATATTCTAGAATGAAGACTGAATTAATGCTTATCTGATTATATTGCGTGATTGATAAAAAAAAAGTAATAGCTTTTAAGCTTGTCCAAAATTCACGACTCAAGCTCTAATATAGGTTAACTCAAATAAACTAAATGAGAGAAATGTGAGAAAGGGACCTGAAAGTATAGCTTGTAGATGATAGCAGTTGGCTTAATTGAACTTCACTTCATCCTAATATCTGAAACCATAGAAATCATATCTGATAAGGACTAGAACCCGCCAAAAAACAAAAAGATCCAGGCTACTTTATGAAACAAGATGGAAGGATATCTCACACTAACACATTTACAAATCATCATAATATATAAATTCATTACAACATACCAGGTTTTTTATACAAAAAAAAAAAACAGTCAGATTGACAGAGATGCTTGTGCACATCAGATAGTAGTAGCCTCAATTAAAATTCATGCTATGAAAATCCTCCTTCCTATTTTGCAGTCAATCAATGTTTGAAAAAAAAAAATTGGCATCATCAGCTGCAGACATGTCAATTATGATCTGTATATATGTAAAAACCTTAGTTAGTATGGTACTATAATTAAAGAAAGAAAAGAATTAATTATTGACTCATTCCTAATGAGTGTAATTAAAGTTGCTTCTTGAGTGTTTTTGAAGGCATGGCTCAAATGATCCTAAAGTATGAACATGTTAAATGTTCAAGACTAAACACCAAAATTAATGCTTATTTGATACAATAGGTAGATTTATAAAAACTCATACTTCCAAAGTTTTCTTGACAATGTGTCATTTATTTACACCCTCGACGGTTACGGACAGTTATTAGCAGTTGTTCATCCACGTGTCTGTCTATCTTTAGGCTTGAATGAAACTTGCCGTGATGTCAGGTGCGGCTTGTAACTTCTGCAACTACATCACCGTCACTTGTTTTAACTTTCGACACTATTAAATGGATTAAGGACTTCTGCTTCCCATATCTTTATCTATGCTCTCATGCTTTTACTGGTGTAATCTCCTTGTTGTGCCACTTGTCGCATTCTTAGCAGCTTAGGAAAATTTTAATTTATTACCAACAGAACCCTCGTAAGTGTTGACGCGGCTATTGCTACATTGTGCAATTGATTGGTTGAACTCTTCCACATCTTCCTCGTATACCAAACTGACCCCACATTTCTGCGTAACCCAGGATGGGTTAGTGGTCTCAAATACAATCTCAATCTGATTGCATTCACCATTCCAACCAGTAGCAAACCAATCATCACGGGATAGATACAATAGACAAATGTGGTCCGCACCTAATTCCATCCCAAAGAAAATTTCAGTGACACAATGACTGTGAGGCATATCACCAAGGGCCATCACACGAGCTCTAAGGCGAGATGTTTTGCCATGCTCCTCAGCATCAGCAATAATAGGTGAATATGATGAATACAAACAAGCACAGAGAGCAAATCCCATCCATCTACTATTACACCAATTTGGAGGCAGCACTATGCTTACTGAATTCATCACACTTCGATGAGTTAACCAGTGTGGAATTTTAGATCCAGGAATAATTAACTGAAATTCAGTTCTAGATCCACCCTCTTTCCTTTTGGTATTAGTTTCAAATCCAGTTTTCCGACAAAGGAGTCCCTGTACCAAGAAAAACACATGATATAATACTACACTTAACAATACACTAGAGAGGTCAAGAGGCTTATAGCTCAACTAGTGCTTCTTGGTGTTTCTAATGAAAATATTTAGGCTTGAAATCCCCCTCCTCAAACTATCAAAACAGAAAAATCAAAAGAGAGACAGAGACAGAGAGTACCTGTAGGTAATGGTTCAATAATGTAAATGCCACTTCACCTTTGCTCTCATCATACTGACAACCGAAGAGGGAGCGAGGCTGTAACAAACTGCTCATCTTGAGTAGTGCTGTTGATGATTCTAGGGAATAACAAGCTTTAGCATTTATATATCTCACAGTTGGTGGAAGCTCTGGCAATGATTGAAGCTGCTTGCAGTAGCACAAATCAAGAGTCTCCAATTTCAAAAGTTGACTGATGCTTGCAGGCAGTGTGACACATTCGGTATAACTTGTGTTAAATATTTTAGCGAGGATAAGCGACCATTAGAAAACATTTTCTCTATTGGCCATCTTAATCCAATTCGACTCAAATCAAGTTCTTTCAAACAATTTATTTTCCACAGGTTCTCTGGCAACTCGACAATTTGTGAGCATCCGGAAAGAACAAGTTTTTCAAGAGACCTCAAACCATCCATGTTGTTTGGAAGACGTTCAATATTTTCACAGTTTCTTAGATCTAATACAGTAAGGGCAGTCAAACACTCAATTGATGAGGGTAGTTTCTCAATAGCAGTCCCACTCAAATCAAGTTCTGATAGGCTTTTCAATATTCCCTCAAATTCTGGAACCTTCCTGAATTTTGAGCAGCCACAAAGCCTTAGAGTTGTAAGAGACTCCATTTTAGTAGTCATTCTTGGAAGATTGATAAGTGAGTGACAGTGTTCCAATTCTAAAATCAAAAGCCTTCTTAGTTTCCCAAGAGAAGGGTGGATTTCAACCAAATTACTACACCAACTAAGATATAATTTCTCAAGAATCGGAACCCCTTTGAAGTTAGGTGTCTGGATAAGGTTTTCAGAATGTCTGAGATCGATGCATTTTAACATGTCCAAATTCTGATAAAAAAGATAACTTCCATTAAACACATAATTTCTTTTAGAGAAATACTAACGAGTGCCCGGGTATTGTTTAATAATTTATTTAAAGAAAGTTTTTATGGGGAAAGAAAGAAAAGCAATTAATGTTTTAACAGTTTTTTTTATTTCCCATAAAAGTGATGTCAAAACTTTCCTAAAATAGATTGCTAACCAATGCCCTAAGGGCACTCGTTAGCATAACCCTTTATTTTAATAAGACCTCTCCAAAAAAATGGAGGTAAGGCTGCCTACCATAACTTTTCCCAAACTCTATAAAAGTGGGAGTTTTGTGTATTAGGAACAACCTTTTAAGGAAATTATATTTTATAGTGACTAGAGTAAACTCAAATACCCAAGGAGTTTGTTCCTGCTACTCCTAAAGAAAAGAAGGATTATAAAAAGAACAAAATTACCTTTACTCCGTGCCAAAGATACTTGATGTGGCTAAATGGTAAAGTAAGTTCAACAAGCTCTTTTGGTCTGAAACTAGATGGCAAACATTTTGAACCATAATTAAACCATTCAAGAAATCTTAGGTCATTAGAAAGATGACTGAGGCCATTGGGTATATCCTCATTATCAATTATCAGCAATCTAAGATTGATCATCTTTGAAAAAGGTTTAGAAAAGGCTTCAATGTTCCGGTATTCTTTTTCTAGTTGAGAAGACTTTAGGACTATGGCTTGGATTGCTTCTGTTGCCTAAGCATCAAAAGAGAAAGGATCGGTAAAAATACATTACAGAAGATAAGAAGACTATAAATACCCAAGTGTGTACTGTATTAAAGGAAATAAAAATAGCGAGATCCTGAATTTTTCTGATATGTAAACTCCTCTTAACAATTGGTGGAATCAAGTAGGGTAAGGTGGGAAATTGCTCCTATTAGCCCTTTTGAGAAACAATTTAATTTTTGCATCTTCTTCCCTCAACCAAAAATATAAAAAGCCTCAAATATTCAGCCAAATAATTTTTTTTTAAAAAGTCCCTTGAATGGTGGACCGAACTTAAAATCATATACTATATAATAAAAATTGGATCTTAGAGGCCATGATTGCATCAAGTGGCTATCTTCTCTATGCAACAATTATCAAATTGATTTATCTTATTAATTGTTATGATACTTGTTAGTATATTTAGAACCTAACAGTGTAATTTATTAAAACTCTGTTCATAGAAATAAAAAATTATATTCTAACTAAAATTCTATTTATCTTAATATTTGTTAGGGCGGTTTAATATAGGTAACACTCTATTATCTAAGTTTCAAGAAACTTAAAATATGCTTCAACTAAAATTATATTATCAAAAATTTTAAGAAATTTATAATAAGTTTTAATATTTATTTCAATAATTTTAATCATATATCATAGTTTTTTTTTTTTTTTATTGTAATGTAATAAAACTTCCACAATACATATTTTCCTCAAGTCAAGTGGCTATATGTGTGTATATTATAATAGTTACTTAGAGTTTCAAGTGGTTCACTAATTATTATGATAGTTTTAATAACATTTGTAGATTTTGCTTTTACATAAAATTTGAAATTTTTTTTTTTTTTTTTTGAGGGGGCATAAAATTTGTAATTAATATGTGCATCACACATGCATACCACTAGTTTAACAATAAAAAATAGACTAACTTGCAAAATACCAGTTAAGAGTCACCGGATAAAAATAAAAAATTAGGAATAAGAGGAGAATATATATTAAGAGTAAGACAAATTTAAAAGTTTACTAAAGAATGGATCAACCCTCAAATAAGATCGGCAGCATCCTCCAACCAAACTTTGTCTGTACTAGAATTAGGAATAAAAATCCTTCAGCATCCTCCAACCAAACTTTGTCTGTACTAGAATTAGGAATAAAAATCCTTCGTTCCATTTTTTGTATTTCATTTTACACTCCACCAATCACAATTTGTTACATATTATTTTTTGTTTTCTTATAAAATAACCAAAGTTTTTAAAAAAACTCACACATGAAAACTTGTAATTGACATGGCATAAAGTAGAGCACAAAAGGAGGGATAAAGGATTTCTATTTCTAAAATTACAAGCCTATAATCTACAAGATGTAATATTAGCATCGTGTTTAACAGTACTGAACCTGAACCTACAGCTTTGAAAATGACGCAATAAGCTCTTCGTCTCTTCTAGTATATGACCAACAATTAAGGGTCCTATAAGTTAAGAATAATTCAGATTAAAAAAAAAAAAAAACCTAAAAAATCGTTGTACAACATGTCAACATGTGTTAAAGTAGTCTTCTTAATTTCGCCTTTAAATTCATAGACTAAGATTGTTATTTTTTTTTTTATACCATACATTAATTAATTTATTTTTTGGGAAAAACCATACATTAAAATTAGGAAGGTGCAATTCTTTTTTTTTTTTTTTTTTAAAGTAAGAAAGATGTATATTCAAGAAACTGCCTCATGAAAACAACATAAGGCAGAAAAGGGATACAGGGAAGGAAACAAACAAGAAAAAACAAAACAAACAACAACCAACAAAGAACTAAGATCAAAGAAGAGAGCTGAGGGAAAAAGGAAAACAACCTAAAAAAGAAAAGAAAAAAAAAAACGAAAAGATGAAATTACAACATTATTTTTCAAGTGATATAAAAAAATATAGTCTTTTGTTTTAGTTAGTAATCAAGAGATGAAAAATTGGTTGATTACATCAAGAAAGATGAATTCAAATTATATATATAATAATTACACAATCACATTATGTTTTCAAAATATAAGATCTAATTAAAGACAAAATATTAGCATGTTAAATGACAGTTTGTAAGTTATATTTTATTATCAAAGTACCTAGGCAATTACATATTTGTTGGATTGTTTTTTTTTTTTTTTTTTTTTTGAAGAATAAATTTTTTGACTGAAATTGTGTTAACATACCAACTAAATATTGTTTGCTGAAATAAAATTCTAGCTTTGTCATTGTTCTTACCGTTCCTCTCGTCAATGCATGAAACAAATCCTTATAAAGCCACATCCTGCTGCGCTTTCCAGGCTCTCCACGAGATTCTCGACGAACAATTTCTCTACCCATATCTTGTAGTAGATCATGCATCCACAACTTCTTTTCTTCTATGGTCAAGAGAGATTTATTCACTAGAACACTTACACCAATTCTCGCATCAAAACCACAATTCTCTAATATTTCTATTACTCGATCTTTCATCTCACCTCTAAAGAAACATGCAATATCCAAGAATATCTCCTTCCACATTTCCTCAAGTCCATCATAACTTACTTTAAGTATATCAAATATTTCTCTTTTAGGAATTTTTTTAAAGTTGTCCAACGCACTTTGCCATTCATCCATTGTTCTTCCAACCTAAAAGGAACCCAAAGTAACAAGGGCTAATGGAAGGCCTTTAGCATAGTACACAACATCCTGGGAGAGCGTCGTATAACCTTCTTTGGGATGCTCATTTTTGAAGGCTTTCAAACAAAAAAGTTTTAAAGCATCATCAATATTTAGTGCATTAGGCTTATATATTTCATGCACTCCATGCTGAACCAACAAATGTTCATCTCTAGTTGTTATTATGATCCAACTTCCCAATCCAAACCAACTTTGCTCTCCAGCCAAGTTTTGTAATTGGTCCAATTGATCAACATCATCTAGAACAACTAGAACTCTTTTATAACAAAGCCTATTCTTGATCATGTCAACTCCTCGATCAACATTCCTTATCTTTATATTTCTGTCCTCCAAAATTTCTTCAAGAAGTTGTTGTTGTAATAGATGCAAATCACCTTTTTTTGATACTTCTCTAACATTAGCAATAAAGCTAGAGCCTTCAAAATGATTATGGAACATATCATAAATAACTCTAGCAAGAGTTGTCTTTCCCAAACCCCCCAGGCCGCAATCCCAATCATGCAAATATTGTTCCCAAAACCTAAATACAAATTGATCAATTTCTCCACTGAAGAATTTATTCCAACCAAGTCATTAGTAATGCATGAGAAACTAGAATTCAATCTATGTAATATCACTTCCACAATATGTTGGATAAATATTGACTCCTGCCTGTGGAAAAGATAGAATAATAATTACGTGATTGTCCAAACCAAACTTAAACCCTCAGGGATGAACAAAAATACTAGGCAATAATACTCCTCAGTCAAACAAATATGAAGTCATTAGCTCAAGCAATGTGGATAGAACTACCCATATAAGAATTGTAAGATGATATCAGATATACATAGTTTTTGTTATATTGAATTGAAAGAGACTCATCGAATTTCGTTAATAACTTGTAGACAATTGTTGTTCGGTTGTTCCTTCCTAAGACATGTGGGCCTTCCTATTCATAGAACCAAAAAGAAAAATGAAAAAGCATAAAAGAGGGAGAGAAACAGGGGATACCAGTAGCTGCAAAAACAGGGCAAAAGCAAGTATTTACCATTGATTAGGTTAGCAATGATATTAGCCCTTTACCAAAACCAAAAAAAAAGAAGGCAGAAACTCCTCCAATTAATTTTACAGCATACTCATTCGAAATTTTGTTGTTGATTAAATTTTTTCATAGGATTGGATATTGGAGTTGGAGGAGGAAGAAACGGGGAAAGGAAATTGGTGGATAAATTTGACTGTAAACAACAAAATCTATTAATTTGGAGAGAACTTTAACCGTTTCACTTTAGTCCAAATTTTAGGGGTAGAGTTTCAACCTATGGCGTCTGTTTCTAATGATTGTGTTTTTTACTATCAGACCAAGATATCAATCAGTTTTTCATGTAGGCAGAGATTGAACCACAGATCTCGTATTCAACTATCAAAGTTTTTATCAATTGAGCTAATTGAAACTGACAACCATTCATTCTCCCTTGTGTACGTGTTTTGTTTCTTAAAAAAATAATAATACAAAACAAACAATCAAACTTTTGTGGATTATAATGTGAAATAGCCAAACCGCAAAGGGTAAATTGTAATTTACCCAAAAAATATAATAAAGATAATAAACAATGCTAACAGATTTATAATTTATATAAAGTTACATTCTTGAATAGTGTAGTTCCTTTTAATTGCAAGGGTCTCAAATGAAATTATAAAAAGAAAACTCTAACTTTTACTTTAAAGAGAGATAGAGAGAGTAAGGCTGGCCCAAAACAGTTTAAGGCTTAAGCCTTAATGTGAAAATTTTAAAGGGGCCTTTTTATATCAAAACATCACTTAAATAATATTTAATTTATTTTTTATTTCAAATCTAATTCTTACTTTTTAATATGACTAATTCCCCCATAATGAGCTAATGATACTATAAATTTTACTATATAGATTTTACAAACTAATGATGTGTCATCAAAATTTTTTTTTTAAAGTTATTCAAACATTCATTTATTATATTATTTAAGTGGCACCAATCATATTCCTACCATATCAATTTGTAAGTTTTTTGTCATACAATTTGTAGTAGCTTTAGCATTTTTAATTCACATAATGATGATTTGGTTGTATTTCTATTAAATTTTTTTTTTTTTTTGGAGAAAATATTAAAGTTACTACAGATTTTATTACAAAAAACTTAAAAACTGATGAAGCAATAAGGTGATACTTCAACAAAAGAATAATTGATATATCAATTTATAAGACCTATCTAGTAAAACTTGTAATAAACTGGCATAATTCTAAAATTTTGAGCCTTCTTAAGAGTGGAAAAAAAATACATATAGCTCTGCATATATTTTTTGAATTAAAAAAAAAAAAAAAAACAAAACCTTAATGCCCTATATTTTGGGCCTTTCTATGTTAGGGGCATGAAAGACAGAGAGACTGGGAGAGTATAAGCACCTCCTACACGGAGTCCTAGAATATAACAACATAATTTTAACTAGTATATGTAACATCTCAATCCATGCATATTATTATGCATTCCAATGGCTATTTATATGCTTCATGGTTCGTGAAAGATCGTTCATATATTAATATTGTAATAGTTATTTATATACTTCATGGTATATGAAAATATCGTTTATATATTCATAAAAATAAAAACAAATTTCTCATGGAAATTACCTATCTTGTAAATGCCAACCAGAGAGATTGGCCACTTCTCTCAAAGCAGCCCTCCATCTTTCCACCACCTCCATGATCTCTTTAAAACATTCTTCATGTTCTTTAAAAGCTTGTCCAAAAGATCCTGTTTGTTTTCGTACATCAGATGGATTCACATCGTAGAAAACTGGTAAAATTGTCAATCCTCTATTTTTCATGCATTTAACAATCTCTGCAAGTTCTTTTAAGCACCATGTCGAAGATGCATAGTTTCTTGAGAAAATAATGATAGCAAACCTTGATTGTTCTATTGCTTTCCAGAGCTCTAGTGAAATAGGCCGTCCTCTATCAAGTTCTTCATCATCCCTAAAGGTCAAAATACCCTTCCGTTGCAGGGCAGCATATAGATGATCCGTAAAATTTCTACGGGTGTCCAAACCTCTAAAGCTAAGAAACACCTCGTATTTCCTCTTAGGTGTTGAAGAAGAAGAAGATGATGAACATGGTGCTCCTGGAGTGCTCATGGAAACGGCTGGATATAATTTACTTGAAATTTTAAACTATAATATAGATAGAAAAAGAAAAAAGCTCATTCAATTAAAACTGAAGAGAAGGAAAGTAAATTAAAGAAGAAGAATACAATTTGATGTGAATTTTTCATTTTAAGGACAAACTGAAAGGAAATTAATAAAAGTGATGAATATGTGACTTACAGATTTGGAAATCGATATCACAGTAGTAGTGATTGTACTGCTCGAAATCCTCTTGAAACAAACCCGGATCCAATTCTTATTAGATAATTGTCTGTTTAATATAGGAATGGAATCTGTGCTTTCTTTCTCCGTGTGTTTGTGTTCACAACTTCGTTATCCTCTGTTTTAAGTCAAGTCAACAACTCATCTGCGTCTTAAATGCCTATTTGCCCCTGTTACTGGCTACTGTTACTCTCTCAATCCATTCATTTATCTTTTTTACTTTCTTTAGAAAAATATATAAATAAATAAAAGGACAGAGTAATTTCGTGGTTACCAGCATGAATAGTGGAAATTTCCTTTTTACTCAGAAGTTTCCTTCCTATTCTTCTTGTTTGGACTTCGGATAATTGGTCTTTTTCCTTTTTTTATTCCTTTAGAAAGATATACGGTGTATGGTTCAATTTTAATTGAGATATGCTATGCTATGTTATGTATACAAAATTTTAACAATATTTTTGTAACAAATTATAAGTGATAGGTTTTTGCTGTTTATTATTAGTGGGCAAAAAATAATTTTAATGATGAGTTTAAATTAAAACCAGTAACCAGTAAAAAATTATAGAGAGATGCTACGTCTACAACAATTTTACAACATTTTTACAACAAATCACAGGTGGTTAGTTGTTATTGATTCAAATTTGAAACTAACACTAAGATTACTTTTTTGCCTCAACAATAACAACCAATAACAACCTGCCACTTAGGAAATGTTGTAAAAATGTTGTAGAAATGTTGTAGACATAGCATTTCTCAAAATTATATTATAAACGTAACACATCTTTTCTTACTTTGACCTTCCTTATTGGGAAAACTATTAGGTACTTCTATTAATGTAGTGCTCTATTTTCTCACATTCACAATGGATTGCATCATAAATTTAATTAGTAAAATACAAGTTATGCACCACAGATATAAGAGGAGAGAGAACCACATCACCAGCTCCAAAACCAATAATATTTAATAATTACTTTCCTTACCAACTCTTATCGTGTTTATTATTATTAACAACAATGTTACTATTTTCATTGATTTATTTTGCTTTAAAAATAAATTTAGTAAACGTAAACTATACCCAAAAATAGTAGGATTTTTAAAAATTGTACATAAACCAATGATAAATAAATAAATAGTTGAACTTTTAACAATATGCACTATGATTTTGAAATCGCCTATAATATGGCTCAAATAATCTCAAGAATATCATGACTTTTTTTTCTCAAATGATTCCAACAATCAAGAATATATATATATATATATATTTACAATAGAGTTAGAAATTTTATTGAAAAAATAATGAAAGAGTACCTCAAATCACAGTATACGCGGTGTTTCCCCCTGCCAAGATTACCTCAAATCACAGTAATGCAGTAGGCATGTAATGTTTATTGTAGCCAAACGTAGTGCTCCTCTAAGGTTTTTAGTTAGCTAAATAATTTTTAACTTCTAACCATGAAGTCCACATTTATTATTTCTTCTACAAGATTAAAAAAAAAATGACCACATCTCTAATTTTCTAAATAAAAAAGTAAAAAGAAATTATAAAAAAAGAATAAAGTTTTTGTTCAAAATATTTAATTATATATTTCTAGGATATGTTATTACGGCATAAGAGTAATTATAAGGAGAAAAAACAGTTCATTAATAATGTACAAACTTTTCTATTTTTATGAAATACACTAAATACACTTTGAATCAATGAGTTATGTAGGGTATCTATATCTATATCTATATCTATATCTATATATATATTAAATAGCAGACATAATACATAAATCTATATATATAATAATAGGTGAAACTGAGAGAAATTCAAATTAGACTTTCAAATTAGAGTTTCAATTTCACGTCATGTGTCATAAATTACTTACTCTTAAAGAGTTTTATTTCTTAATTTTAGAATCAAATGTGGGACCACATTATAAATATTCATCCAAATGAGTTATTAAGTACAAAAATCCAAGAGTCTAGAATAAATGAATGGTAAAAAAAAAAAGTGTTTCACAATAATAAATAAATAAATAAACATGGACAATTTACATTTTATACCTAATAATATCCTTATAAATTTTTTTAAAGAGTTAACAAAATATAAAAATGACTATCAATAGTATTTAAATTATATATATAGGAATTATATTATGTATCTTATTGTATATCTTTAAGTGTATCTATGCATATGCATGAAGTTATAAGCTAGTATATATTAATAGTCCAAACTTAGAGAAAATCTCATTAGATTTTAATTGGACTCTCAATTTTGTGCCACGTGTGTCCCATTTGATTTAGATTTTGTACCAAGTGAATTATTGAGTGTAAAAATTGAAGAGCACAAATCCAATTAGATTTTAAATTAGATTTCAATTGGATTCCAATTTTCAACCACGTGTCCATCTAAGTTTTAAATTTTTGAGGCAAGTGAATTATTGGGTGCGAAAATCGAAGAGTCTAAAACCAATTAAATTCTAAATCATATATATATATATAGGTTGGGTTCAAGATACACCTGATGTAACTCTAAGCAATGTTACATCATCAAATAATTTGTTATTAAATTCGTATTTTAAAAATCTCACCGTTGGATTACATGTTCTATATGTTTTTAACATGCGTGCCAATTTTTCTATCAATCAGATATTATTTACTATTTGATCTATAAACTTATATTTTATGCAATATTCTAAATTACAAAAACTTGAATTTAAACAATTGATTGATGATATGACTATTGATCTTTGATTACCTTGAAAATTTGCAAACATGGAGAATATACAAAGATAATGTAATCCAACGGTTGATTTTTCAAAATTCACATCCAATTAAAAAATATTGAGTAGTGTAACATTTCATAGATTTACACCCAGTGTAACTTGAACCCAACCATATATATATATATATATATACGGGTATAATTAAAAATAATTACGATTATATGGTTCAAATTATATATAAAATTAAATTACACTTTTTTTTTAGCTAGTGTGTAGCTTCATACATATGCACTGATATAATTAAAAACAATTATACAATTCAAATTATATATAAAATTAGCTTACACTTTTTTTTTAAAACCATGAATTTCTAAAATATGAAATAATTTCTCATTATATATGCATGTGTGTGTATATATATATATATATATATAACTTGAACCTAACCCATATAGGGTTGGGTTCAAGTTACACCAGGTGTAATTTTAAGCAATATTACACTACTTAATAATTTTTAATTGGATGCGAATTTTAAAAAATCAACCGTTGGATTACATTATTTTTGTATATTCTTCACGTTTGCAAAATTTCAAGGTAATCAAAGATCAATAGCCATGTCTCAATTGTTTAAATTTAATGTTTTTGTAATTTAAAATATTGCATAAATATAAGTTTATGAATCGAATAGTAAATAACATCTGATTGATATAAAAATTGGCATGCATGTTAAAAACATATAGAACATGTAATCCAACGGTGAGATTTTTAAAATACGAATTTAATAACAAATTATTTGGTGGTGTAACATTGCTTAGAATTACACCAGGTATAACTTGAACCTAATCCATATATAGCCAAAGCTTAGAAAAAATCCAATTAGATTTTAATTAGATTTTCAATTTTGTGCCACGTGTCACATTTAATTTTTAATTTAATGCCAAGTGATTTATTGAGTGTAAAAATTGAAGAGTTCAAATTCAATCTATAATATATTATAGAAGTTGGATCCTCAAACTGGAGGATGCACACAATAGTGACATGTGTACTCTTGACAATGCATAAAACAATGACACATAAAATTGTTAAGATAGTGCTACATGGCAGATAATTATTGATACATGTCAATTTTTTTGTGGTGTGCCTTTGTATTAGAACTCATTTCCCTCTCCTTTGTGTGTGTGTGTATATGTTTGTTTCTAAAAAAAAAAGAATGGGTAATTGTCTCACATTGCTTAAGAGAGTGTGTTGTGTGTAGTATAACTTGCCCCACCCTTCCTTAAAAGTTACCATGGCTTTTGAGTGGAGTTGTGGTGTGCCTTTGTGTTAGAACTCATTTTCCTCTCCTTGTGTGTGTGTGTGTGTGTGTGTTTGTTTCTAAAAAAAAAAAAAGAATGAGTAATTGTCCCACATTACTTAAGAGAGTGTGTTGTGTATAGTATAACTTGCTTCACCATCCCTTAAAAGTTACCATGACTTTTGAGTGGAGTTGTGGTGTGCCTTTGTGTTAGAACCCATTTCCCTTTCCTTTGTGTGTGTGTGTGTGTGTGTTTGTTTCTCAAAAAAAAAAAATTAAAAAAAAAAAAAATCCACCATTATAATAAATATCCACTACAAACTCTTTAAATAATCCATTAATTTTTTCCCTTTTCTTTTTCCCTAATTTTTTTTTTTTTTTGTTAGTAACCTAAAAGACTTTTTTTCAGAGTATCCTAAAGGGCAGATTTTAAAATGTGCTGAATATGTGTAATTGAAAAAATATCCGGTACCTATATATTTCTTCCCTCCAATTGATTAAAAAAAAGCCATAAATGTTTACACACACACACACAATAAATAGGGATAATTACACTTTACCAACCTGTGGTTTGCCTCTAATTCTATGTGCCTACCCGTGGTTTCAATTTTGAGACTTTACCCACCTGTGATTTCCTCCGTTAGTAATCCGTAACCCACCTCATTTCAGACGTTACTCTAACACATTTTTTCTCAAAAACAAAACCCAAAACAGATCAAACACTTCTCTGTCATCAAATTTTCAGCATTCTAAGCTTGTTACAAATTACTATGCTTACTCCCAATTACGATTTATTACAGATATTATTGTGTTTGACAAATTACTATGCTTATATACTTTAAAGTTTCAGTAAAAAAACAGAAAACAAAGGGATAATCACAGATAATTCAATGAAAGTCTCTATTATAGTCAAAACTCAAAAAGGTCATCCCAGAAGTTCAAATCGGAGTTAGGATCGGAGAGATGAACGGAGTTGGGAGACAAGGGCAGAGAATGCGTCGCCGTTCGATCTGACCTCCATCCCCTCCGAATCCAAGCCATCGTCATTCGATCTGACCTCCATCCCCTCCGAATCCAAGCCATCGCCATTCAATCTGACCTCCATCGCCGTTCGATCTTACCAAGGAGAATGCGCCGCTGTTCGATCTGACCTCCATCCCCTTCGAATCCAAGCCGTCGCCTTTCAATCTGACCTCCATCGCCGTTCGATCTGACCAAGGAGAATGCACCGCCATTCGGTCTAATCTCCATCCCCTCTGAATCCAAGCCATCGCCGTTCGATCTGACCTCCATGGTGGGTTTGTTCACGATGGGTTTTTTGTGGTGGGTTTGTTGTGGAGGAAGGCTTCAAAGCCAAACAACAAACCCACCAGAAAAAATCACATCTGACCTCCATGGTGGATTTTTTCTGGTGGGTTTGTTGTTTGGCTTTGAAACCTTCCTCTCTCATATCTCTATTCCCTTGGTTAAGCTTTGCCAGTCCTCCCCTTGGGTGCTACCAATGTATATACAGTGGCTTTGTGTGAGTGAGATCTTGGATGTTGAAAATCAAAACTTTAGAAATTAAAAGTGCTGGAAATTGTTGATCCTCCCTGTTGTCATGTTGTATATTGTGTTATGCTTTGATTTTAATAAATTTCTTAGTTCAGGCACAAAAAATAAGTATAAGGAAGAAGACGAAGAACTCTCTCTCATGGTTTTGCTTCAATTGATTTGTATTAGTTTTCTGGGTGAATGTTCTTCATGTTTGTGTATGTTCTTCATTGTTTGTGAATAATGAGAAACCAATACCATATTTTAATCTTGTTTTCCTCTTGTTATTTTTGTTTTTCTTGTTTTGGGAGTAGAGAGATATAAAATGAGAGTAAAAAGACTTATTTACCCTTATTTTTTAACAGAAGTGGGTTACGAAGCATAAACGGCAATAACCTCAAGTGGGTAAAGTGTCAAAATTGAAACCACGGGTAGGCACATAGAATTAGAGGCAAACCACAGGTTGGTAAAGTGTAATTATCCCCAATAAATATGAAATATGGAATAGAAAATATAATTATCATTTACAAAGGCAATAATTTTCTCTCCGTAAACATTTTTGGTAAAAAAATAAATAATAAATATGGAAAGTCTCAAATTTTCTATAAACCTATATGGTAATCCAAAAGTTCTTTATTTAGGCTTGCTATTATGCTACCACTATATATATATATATATAACTATATATATATATATATAAAACTTGCCTATTACATATACATTTTTCAATCACCAAAACATTCAAGATATCTTCCTCTTTCCCAACCTTTCTCCTGCCTCAATACTTCCTCTTCCCCTACCTTTGTCTATCCTTACATATTTTCATATTTATATATGTTCTCTTTTTATCCCTCTTAAAACTAACAAGCTTAGTATCTGTGATGGGAGAGTTTTTTTTTATCACTACATATTTGTTTTTTGTTTTTGATATCTACTATCAATCGTACCTCTCTCTCATATTTCGATTTCTCTATAATTTTGATCTTTGATTTGTTTTAATGCATGTGTTTTGTAGATTACTCTCTTTGTATATGATAACTAAGGTTGAACGATCATTTTGCTATTAAAGATTGATTATCATTTTATAATGTTCTTAAACTTTGGTGTTTTGATTGTTTTACTTGAGAACAATCTTTTTAGGCGTGATGCAAGTGTGTAATCACCTCGACCTACATTTTACAGGGAGCAAGAGCTGTAATTTTCTTGATCTTAATACTTTATGATTGACTCACCACTAAGCATAATGATCTAAAGTTCACATGGGAGAAATAAGAAAATATTTTGATATTGAGAAACTTTTTTTTTTTTTCTCTTTAAATTTATTTGATTTTAGATTCAATTTGCATTTGGATTTATATATTGTGCGTGTGTTGATGATGTGGGAGGCTTTGGTACTTGTAGGTACAATAATTGATTTGAAGTATAATATGTATTTGGCCTAGCTCTTTCTTTTATTCCATTATTCCAATCTTATGTTGATATAACAAATTGTTTTTAATTAAGATGTTACTATTATCATAGAGGTACTAGAAAATGAGAGAAAAAGAAAAGTCTTTTCCATGGTTGAATTATTAATATTTCCCTTAAACAGTTCTTGACCATTATTTTTTTCCCCTTTTTTTCATTTTACAATTGTTTGACAGGTTATTATCATTATTGTTACCCATTAAAATTATCGAAGATGGTAAACTTTTCAAATGATAACTCCTATAAAGTTGAGAATCCAAAACCTTATAATTTTTTTTGATAGTTTAATTATGAATAAAAAAAAAGTAACAATGGATATAGAAATATGTTCTTATGTCAAAATTTTGTTCTTAGACATTTTGAGAAGTCCAAGTTAGAGAAAAATTTGCTCATAATTAACATGAAAAAAAATGTAGCATAAAGTATAACTATATATCCCATTTAAATATAAACAAATCTTCTCAAATCCCCCTTAATTTGCTAAATAGGAGATGGTGGATGTATAATTATAGAATATTGTCTTTGTAAAGTTGTGATTTTCGACTATGTGTTGTTTTAGTCAATCATTTCCTTGTATGTATGTGGGATTTAATGTAAGGGTTGAGTGTGAGAGATTGGTGAAGAATAGTGAAGTTTGCAACTTGCTTGTGACTGGCTCGTGAGTGGACAACCAGTGATAGGCCACGAGACAAGCACACGTAGGAAGCTGAAGAGTCAAGTGCCAGGATGGATTTCATGAGTCATCTCGCGACTTGGCCAACTCGTGAGTGACCCATTGCCTGGATGATTTTAAAGTGTGCTTTCCTAATTTCTTTACCACCCACACTATATAAGTTCATATTACCCACGAAATTGTAAGGAGACTTTCAAAGAGAAAACCCTAGAAATACACTTAAGAGTTAGAGATTGTAAACCCACAATCATCTACACAATTTCTCTTAGTTTTCCACTACTCCTACCTCTCCAATTACAAATCCTTGAGAGTTTCTTAGCCCAAACACTTACTTCGCCTAATTTGAGTGTTGAGAGTGGATTTGGTGCTTATGGGTAGCATCGGAAGAAGCTATCGATTGGTAGACGAAATTTGGAGCTAATTGCTAGATCCGGATAACTAGTGAAGAAATGACTCAGTGAAGTCCGTTGGTAGTTGGAACTTGGAGAGTTCAAGTACATTGGGTAAATTAGGCTTGGATGGTCTTTTTGATATCCTTGTACTTCAACTTTATTCACTAGTGGATCATTTCGGCTTGGAGGGCCGCAGAGAGGTTTTTCGTCGAGTACTTTGGTTTCCTTTTCGATAACACGTCTTGGTGTTGGTGTTATCTCATTGTTTGCATCTCTCTTCCCTTACTCATTATATTTTATACTTATTGTCTATTGTATATGTTTATGCATTAGAGAGTAGATCCGGTTTTATTGCGTTTCATTTACTTTTATTCTACACTTAAATAAGCAGAGTAAAAGCAATTTAGCTATTCGTTTAAAATTGGGGGACTAAACAAGCTAGTGTTTTACACTATCAAGCTTTTAGCCTTCATGTTGATTAATAGTTGAAATCTTCTTTTTAGTTTTTATTTAACTTGATTCATACATAAAACTTTAATATAAACTTCTATTAAGCAATGAGTTTCTTGAAATAGACATCATAAGATTTTATAATTATTATCAATAAAAAATGATAACGCTCATTATAATTTTAAGAAATTCACATTAAAAAATGTAGTAGTTATTTAAGGACTAATAATTACAATTTTATAAATAAAATAAAAACTGTGCAAAGCACGGGTTAACAACTAGTTAGATTCTAAATTGGATTTCAATTGAAGTCCAATTTTTTGCAACATATGTGTCTAAGTTTTTAATTTTTGTAGCAAGTGAATTATTAGGTGCAAAAACAGAAGAGACTAAAACCAATTAAATTCTAAATCATATATATATATATATATGAAAAATCACTACATATTTTAGAAATATATGGTTTTAAAAAAGTGTAAGTTAATACCATATATAATTTGAACATCTTCTCAAAATAAGTTTAATTTGAATTGTATAATTGCGATTTTTTTTAATTGTACCCATGCATATGCATGGGGTTACATACTAGTCTATATATAAAAATAGGTAAAGCTAAGAGAAAATCCAATTAGATTTCAAATTAAAATTTAATTAGAGTCTAATTTTGCGCCATGTGTCCTATCTAATTTAAGTTTTTAAATTTTTGTGCCAAGTGAGTTAACTCAATGTAAAAATTGGATTTCAATTAGAGTTTGATTTTGCGACACGTGTCCCATTTAATCTAAGTTTTTTTAATTCTTGTGCTAAATGAGTTAATTTAGTGTAAAAAATGAGAAGTCCAATATAAGTAAACCATAAAAAATATAATTTTTGAATGATTTTATATTTATGAGAAATTTTTTATAGAATTAAAAACAATTTAAGTTCATAAGTCATTTATATATATATATATATATGTCCTATCTAATCAAAAATTTTTTTTTTTAATTTTTGTGCCAAATGAGTTAATTTAGTGTAGAAAACGAGGAGTCCAACATAAATAAATCATAAAAAACATAATTATATATCTAAAACTATATATAAAATTAGAGGAAGAGAGAGTTTGAATGATTTTATATTTATGAGCCTTTTTTTATATAACTAAAAACAATTCAAATTTAAAAGTCATATGTGTGTGTGTGTGTGTGTGTGTGTGTGTGTGTGTGTGTGTGTGTGTCTATATATATATATATATATATATTAATAAGTAAAGTTTAGAGAAAATCCAATTAGATTCTACAATTGAAGTCCAATTTTGTGTCATGTGTCCTAAATTATTTATTTTTAGAAAGGGTTTTATTTCTTAATTTTGAAATCAAATGTGGGACCATATCATAAATATCCATTTAAGTGAGTTACTGTGTACAAAAACCAAAGAGTTTAGAATTAGCGAACATAAAAATATTTAAAAAATGGACAATTTACATTTTTTACCTAATAACATTCTTACAAAACTTTTTAAAGAGTTAAAAAAAAAATATATAAGAATGACTATTAATAATATTTAAAATATATATGTAAGAATTATACTATGCATCTTAATGTGTGTCTTTTAAGAATATCCATGCATATGTATGGGGTTACAAGCTAGTATATATTATGAGCCTAAGTTTAGAGAAAATCCAATTAGATTTTAATTGGATTTTCAATTCTGCACCATGTGTCCTATTTAATTTTTAATTTTATGTCAAGTGAATTATTGAGAGTAAAAATTGAAGAATTCAAATGTGTGTGTGTGTGTGTGTGTGTGTGTGTGTGTATTAATAGCCAAAGCATAGAGAAAATAAAATTAGATTTTAATTGGATTTTTAATTTTGCGCTATATGTCCATCTAAGTTTTTAATTTTTGTGGCAAGTAAATTATTGGGTGCATAAACTGAAAAGCCTAAAACCAATTAAATACTAAATCATATATATATATATATATATATAATGAGAAACCATTACATATTTTAGTAAAAAGTGTAAGCTAATACTATATATAATTTGAACTGTATAATTGTAATTATTTTTAATTGTATCCGTGCATATGCACGGGGCTACACACTAGTAAGAGTAATTGGAGGAAACAAAAATAATGTAATAGTCATCTAAATAAATGTTACACATTTTAGTAAAAATCTAGGGGGTTATTGTTGAAAAGAAAATGCTAAAACTACAAGCTATTTTAAAAACTAATGATATGGTGGATGGTTATTGGTAAATAAAATGTGATGTTAGTAGTGAGCCTAGATGTGAACTAGTAAGAATTTACTATTTCAACAATTTTATAAAAATATTATAAAATAGTTTGTGCCTATAACAATTATATATAATTTTTTTTTATAGTTTACATCTAAATTTATATATATATTTTTTTACCAAATGAAAAATACATAAGAGGGAGGAGGGACTTTTGAAAAGTCCAGGGGCTCCTCCCTAAGAAGAAGATGGTGATGATGTTGATGGTCCTTGGGTGCTCATGCAAATCAATGTAGATATACTTGTAAATCTCAAACTATGTATAGATAAAGAAAAAAGTGCATTCAATTAAAACTGAATCGAAAGAAATTATAAGAAAAGTAAATTAAGGAAGAAGAATCTAATTTAAAGTAAATATCCTTGTAAATCTCAAACTATAGATAAATAAATGAAACTAGTGCATTCAATTAAAACTGAAGAGGAAGAAATTATAAGGAAAGTAATTTAAGGAAGAAGAATATAATTTGATGTGAAAGTGTTTTGGACTAAATTCTTCTTTTATTTTGAGAAGTGCTAGGTCCACAATACTTTTACAACATTTTTATAGTAAATTCTAGGTGACAGATTATTAGAATTTACAAGAAACAACTTGCCATTTAAGATCTATTATGAAAGTGTTGTGTGTGTAGAATTCATCTTTCATTTTAAGGACAAAGCGAAAGGAAAATAATAAAAGTGAAGAATATGTGACTTACAGATTTGGAAATTGAGATCACAGTAGTAGTGCTCGAAAGTCGAAACCCTCTTGAGACAAAGCCGAACTCGATTCTTATTAGAGAATTTCCTGTTCGATAGTCTTCCGGTTGGTCTTAAATGCCCTTTCTCTTTTGTCTTTTAGCGTGGCAAAAGGGTCAAACTCAGCTCTTCATGCAAATCAATTTATTTATTTTTATAGAGTTTCAATCTATAATGCCCCTTCTGATGATTATGCTCTTTATTATCAGAACAAGACACCAATCGGTTTTTTATATAGGCGGGGATTGAATTCTAAATTTTTTATTTAATCATCATAAATTTTACCAATTAAGTTAACTGGAACCTACTATAAGTTAATTCATTGATTGCTCATTCATCCCTTGCTCCTTGTAATTTAGTTCATTTTACCTTGCTTATTGACCCTTTCAATTTTTTTATTTATTTTTTTTTAGCATTTACTCCAATGTTATAGTTTTTTTTGAATATATTAACCTTTTGGGTAATTACAATCCCATTCCTTGAGATTTGGAGAAATGACATTCTACCCCAAACTTGAAGGAAAAAAAATATTTTTCCCCTTGACAAGACCAAACTTTGTTAAATTAATATTAAAATTTTGTATACTAAATAATTAAAATTCATTATTTCAAAATTTTAATTAAAGAATATTTTAAAATATTTAGTGTTGATTTTGCTTATTATTATTTTTCTTTTTTCAACAGGTTATTGAGAGATTTTCCGTTGCAAGTGTTTTGGTACTTGATCAATTTTGTATTTTTATTCTAAATTTATCAGTTATTTTTTTACTAATCATGGTTGAACTTGTGTAAAAAATCTTATAAAAATTTAAAATATTTCATCTATATATATATATATAAAACCGAAGTTTTTGAAACTCTCACAATTTTCCACATCATCACTATTTTTTTTTCTTTTTATTTTTGATTCTTTTTATTTTAGTTTTTATATCTTATAACAATAATATTGAAAAACGTATACAAACTTGAACGCCTATTTAAGGGCTCCATAAAACTTGATGGACAAGAAAATATATTCTAAAATAAGCCCTAATTAATACTGTAAGGACCCAAATGAGAGTAAGACAAAGTCTAAAGTAATGAGACGAGCTCTTTCCTTTCTTAGATCCAATACAATAGAATTTGTAAGAGATGGGCTAGAACAACAAACATTCGATCCCCTTAAAGGCACCCAGCCTCCCCCTTAATATAGGCCTCCTCTTTCTGATCTATTCCGTCCATCTTCAGCTATCCTTCGCTTCTTTCTTTGACACCTGTCACCTATCTTCTCTCTAGGAGCAGGCGGCGACTGTAGCTGGTGCTGCTGTCACGGGCATCATCTCAGGTCATCTCCATAATTAATGCGACTGACAGAGTGGGTGTGCGCCATTTATTATTGATGTGACTGGGGGCTACTGCCCAGACGGCCGCCTGTCTGCCACTTACCCATGCCTCCCTCGGCCGAGGAGGCTTCCTCTTTGGTACTTAGCGCAGTGCTCCTCAAGATCTAGCTCTTTCCTCGGGAATTATTTATTTCTTGGGCCCCCGACCA
Organism: Quercus gilva; assembly: GCA_023621385.1. Taxonomy (NCBI): domain Eukaryota; kingdom Viridiplantae; phylum Streptophyta; class Magnoliopsida; order Fagales; family Fagaceae; genus Quercus; species Quercus gilva. The sequence goes on along the minus strand of CM042481.1, from coordinate 4,581,923 downwards.
ACTCTGTATTCGGCCCAAGAACAGGTCCCTCCATGCCCTTCCTGGGGCCTTGGCCCATTAGTTCAGCTCCTCGGCCCCCTTCTTTGTTCCTCGGGTGCCCACAATAGCCCCCTAAAACTTTCGCTTATTCTACTCGTGGCATAAGTGAAATTTTAACTCCGCGGATACGCCGTACATGTTGGATGTGTTCACACGAGTTGACGTCTTCTCAACTGTCATTCGCACGCCCCTGACGCTTTGGAATCCGCGAGCTCACATTTATGGCGCCAGGCGGCTGCTTGTCTCCCCACGTTCAACGGTATGATTAAGATCCTGCGGCTCTCGTCCATCCTTATTTATGAGCGGGAATTTTACCGCTCCTTTTTGCCTCCTATAAAAGGAGCGAACAGGGCTGGCGATGGCTCATTTCTGGCATTTTTGGCGTTTTCACTTTGGCGAAGAGAGATTTACTCCTGAGGAGCGTCCTTTAACTTTCGCAGTAGGTGTGTTGGTTTCCTTCTTGTCTTGCTCCTATTTCTGTCCATGGGCAGGTACGCTAGGCTGGTAGATACTGAGGAGGCTAGGATGGCTTTTAGGGCCAAGTATAGAATTCCCAACGACGTAGTATTATGCACTGCGAGGAGGGTGAGTGGCTAGTCATAGAACGCCCTCCTGAGTCAGTAGTTATTCCTATGATCGTCTTTATTGAAGGCGGGATGGAACTTCCCATGGGCTCGGTGACCCAGGATTATCTCATAAATTTTAGGCTTACCCCAACCCAGTGCTCCCCCAATATCTTTAGGATTCTTGGGTGTGTAGAGGCCATCAACCGTAGGATGGGGACCCGTCTTACATGGCATGATGTGAACTGGGTCTATAACTACCAAAAGGGGGAAAAAATGAAGTACTACATGAAGGGTAGGGTCCCCGCAGTTAGGTTAATCTCCTGCTTGCCCGATTCGAGCAAGGGCATGGACGAAGACTTCCTTCTCGTCTCGGGCAGGTGGCACGATGGTCGGCACTGTCCCACCCAGGAAGGGGAACCAGGTAGCTTTCCCGAGGGCCTGGGCTACCGTTTTAGGATTTTTTGTAGAAGAGTCTCTTCCGAGGCATCAGTTTTCTCTTTTCTTCTTTTCTTTGTTTAAAACAAAGTTTTCTTTTGTTTCCTTGCTAATAATGACTGTTCCTCCATGACAGACGAGTACCACACAGCCCCTGCCAAACACTTGGTGAACTTTCACGATCTAAACCGGATTCTTCGGTCCGAGATATTTCTCCATCGGGACGGGCAACTCCGAGCCGCGCACGTCATCCTTGGCTACACTCCTTCGACAAAGCGCTTCCAGAGTCCGAAGAACGTCATCAAGGCCCGTGACCCACGCTTGGCCAGGATAGACGTTGCCGTTCCGGGTTTTCTGCTGGCAGGACCTCCCCCCGAGGGGATGCAAGATGCCCAACTCCCTGCGCCCTTAGCTGCACAAATTTTGTACGCCCAAGAGCCTCCCCTGCCATCCAACGAAGAGGCGGAAGGATCTTCATCCTCTTCTGTCCAAGAGGTAACCGAAGAAGACTTTGAAGTTTTTTATCGCCCCGACGCTCCAGGCTCCTCTCCAGCCCGATCATCATCGGCAATGGGATTTCAAGAGAAGACACTTGACCTCCTGGCACTGCTGTCGGCCCACGCTGGGGGGTCCTCCTCGGGCGGCAGCGGTGCCCCCTCGCCCGCCGACTCCAGTGGCTCCTCGAACCTCCCCCGCTGATGCTGCGGATAAAAAACACAAACGTGGTCCCAGTGGAAAGGGGACGACCATGTCCGAGGAGGGGGAGATATCCGAGCCCTAAACCAAGGAGGCCCGGGCCGGTAAAGGCCAGGCGAAGAAGAGGCCCGACCCTGCTGTGGTCCCGAGGGAGAGCGGCGGGGATCAACCTAAGAAAGCTTCCGTTTGGAGGCCTTCCTTCACTCTCAGCTCGGGATCTCCTATGCTGGACGACGCCAACCTGAGGGACCCTTCCAAGGGTAGCTCAGGCCTGGTTGCCGAGTGCTTGGAGAGGGCCCTGTGCCTCCCCGAGGATATGGAGGAGCTGAAGTCTTTCAGGAAAAGGGAGGTCTTCCTTTCCCTGAAGCAGGACCTGGCTAAGGTACCTCAGTCGTTCTTACCAACTTTTATCTGTCAAGTATTTTTACTTTGACTGCTTATCCTCCTTTGTTATTTCCCACTCTTGCAGGCCGTTCAAGCTGCCTTCATGGCGGAAGACTGGGTCGATCACTCCCTGGACGCGGCGAGGAAATCCGAGAAGGCCTATGAGGCTGCTGAGAAGGCCAGAGCTGAGGCAAAGAGGAAGTTGAAGGACACCCTCTCCCAGTTGTCTGAGGCCGAAAGGGCTTTCCGTGATACAGATTCCGCCTTGAAGAGCTATGAGAAGCAGGCCTTTAATGCCTTGGCAGCCCAGAAGCAGGCCGAAAGCGCACTGGCACTCTCAATGGTGGAGCTGAAGCAGGCGAATCAGCGGCTGGCGGATAAGGACGCCGAGAAGTCTCAGGCCGAGTAGGAGGCCTACGATGCGGGCATGAACAAGACCACCACATCCCTTACTGCTCAGCTCCGCGATGTCGCTCGCGCCTTCTGCCAGGAGGTCTGGGGGGAGGCGCTGAACATGGCGGGCGTTAGTCCTGATTCAGAGCTTCGTGCTCCCGACCATGTTTACTACCCCCCAGCCTTGCGCTTACCGCCGTCAGCCCCCAGTCCTACCGTGGATCCGAGTTCCGTTCCCCCGGTGGATCCGAGCTCCGTTCCCCCCATCCCTGCTAAGCCCCAGAATCCTCCTTCTCCTGCTTCATCCAAGGGGTTACCCCCTCCAGAGGACGTGGTGGACTTGGAAGCTGACAAGGGGGGTGCCCGAGGGGGTTCCATTTAAGAAAAAGAAAGAGAAGAAGGAGAAGGGTGCCAAGGACAAGGAGCCTCAGACTTAGCTTTTCTCTTCACTCTTCTTTTTGTATGCCATTGCGGACTTTTGCAGCCAGGAACCCTTTATGTAGAAATCTTTTTTTTGTAGCCGAGGTTCTACCCCTGTACTGATTCTTCTCCTTTGTAATAAGTTTTTTCTCTTTAATGAACACTTCAAATTTTTTGCATAGTAGTCTTGATATATGTTTGCTGCTTCCCCTCCTGCCCACTCTTCTTGATATATGTTTTCCCAACGCATAGAATTTTTCTTGCAAGTGTTAATTATCCCTAAGCCTGTGGCCGAGGAGCCAGGCAAGCACTAGGTTCTTTTTAACACTTAGAATTTTTCTTGCAAATGTTTACTTTCCATGAGCTCGTGGCCGAGGAGCCAGGCAAGCCTTAGGCCTTTCCTGACACTTAGAATTTTTCTTGCAAGCGTTAATTATCCCTAAGCCTGTGGCCGAGGAGCCAGATAAGCACTAGGTTCTTTTTAACACTTAGAATTTTTCTTGCAAATGTTTACTTTCCATGAGCTTGTGGCCGAGGAGTCAGGCAAGCTTTAGGCCTTTCCTAACACTTAGAATTTTTCTTGCAAGTGTTAATTATCCCTAAGCCTGTGGCCGAGGAGTCAGACAAGCACTAGGTTCTTTCTAACACTTGGAATTTTTCTTGCAAATGTTTACTTTCCATGAGCTTGTGGCCGAGGAGCCAGGCAAGCTTTAGGCCTTTCCTAACACTTAGAATTTTTCTTGCAAGTGTTAATTATTCCCAAGCCTGTGGCCGAGGAGCCAGACAAGCACTAGGTTCTTTTTAACACTTAGAATTTTTCTTGCAAATGTTTACTTTCCAAGAGCTTGTGGCCGAGGAGCCAGGCAAGCTTTAGGCCTTTCCTAACACTTAGAATTTTTCTTGCAAGTGTTAATTATCCCCAAGCCTGTGGCCGAGGAGCCAGACAAGCACTAGGTTCTTTTTAACACTTAGAATTTTTCTTGCAAATGTTTACTTTCCATGAGCTTGTGGCCGAGGAGCCAGGCAAGCTTTAGGCCTTTCCTAACACTTAGAATTTTTCTTGTAAGTGTTAATTATCCCTAAGCTTGTGGCCAAGGAGCCAGACAAGCACTAGGTTCTTTTTAACACTTAGAATTTTTCTTGCAAATGTTTACTTTTCATGAGCTTGTGGCCGAGGAGCCAGTCAAGCCTTAGGCCTTTCCTAACACTTGTAGAGAGACGGAATCGAAACATAAAAGCCGAAAATTTCCATTAAAAGTAATATCGTCGCAAATTGTTTACATTCCATGGGCGGGGGATTACATTTCCATCCAGGTCTTCTAACCGATAAGCTCCAGTTCCTGCGACGGAGGTGACTTTGAACGGTCCTTCCCAATTAGGACCTAGCTTACCCCAGGATGGGAGCTTGGCCGTTCCCACTATCTTCCTCAAAACCAGGTCTCCCGGGGACAGGGGCCTGTGCTTCATTCCCTTATCATATTCTTGTTTAAGGTTCTGTTGGTAATGGGCCAATTTCACCATGGCCACATCTCGTCTTTCCTCGGTTAGGTCTAGGCTGTCCAGGAGAGACTGACGGTTCCCCTCGGCACTGAACTGGTCGGTCCTCATAGTTGGAAATTCGGCTTCTAGGGGGATCACTGCCTCCAAACCGTAGGTTAATGAAAATGAGGTCTCCCCCGTAGACTTCCGTGGAGTGGTGCGGTACGTCCAAAGTACGTGGGGCAACTCGTCGACCCATCTCCCTTTCGCGTCGTCCAGCCTCTTTTTAAGTCCGGCAATGATGGTCTTATTGGTGGTCTCGGCCTGCCCATTGCCCTGGGGGTATGCTAGCGTGGAGTACCCATTCCTGATTCCCAATTCCCCACAATACCTTCTGAAAGACTTGCTGTCGAATTGGAGGCCATTGTCCGAGATCAAGGTGTGTGGCACTCTGAATCTGGTGACGATATTTTTCCACACGAACTTCTTGGCATCGACGTCTCTAATGTTGGCGAGGGGCTCGGCTTCAACCCACTTAGTGAAGTAATCCGTGCCGACGAGTAGCCACCGTCAGTTGCCCGTGGCCCGAGGGAGGGGGCCTACTATGTCCAAGCCCCACTGGGCAAAGGGCCAAGGGCTGGACAAAGGGTTCAAAACTCCTCCCGGCTGGTGTATATTAGGGGCAAACCTCTGGCATTGATCGCATCGCCTAGCATAGTCCTGGGAGGTTTGGCGCATTTTAGGCCACCAATATCCTTGTGATAGGGCCCTGTGTGCCAGGGATCTTCCGCCAGTGTGGCTTCTACAGATGCCCTCATGCAGTTCCTCAAGCAGAGGCTCCATGGCCTCCGGGTGTACGCACAGCAGATATGGTCCCGAGTACGAGCGCTTGTACAGCTTATTCTGCTCGGATAACCAATAGCGCGGGGCTGTTCTCCGTATCTTCTCCGCCTCGCCTTTATCTTTTGGCAACGGTCCTCCTTTCAGGAAAGCCACAATGGGATCCATCCAGCTTGGGCCTACGCGAATGCTGCGCACTTCCGCTATAAGTGTCTCCTTCAGGGCGGAGACGTTAACTTCCTCCACCAAAACGACCCGAGGCAGGTTCGATTCTAACGAGGTGGCCAACATGGCTAAGGAATCTGCGTGCGAGTTCTGTCCCCTCGGGACTTGCTCCACCCTGAAATCATCGAAATGACTCCGTACGCTTCGCACCCGGGCGACATACTTCTGCATCCTTTCATCTCGGGCTTCGAACTCCCCTTTAATCTGGCCCACAACTAGCCTAGAGTCGGAGTATACTTCCACCATCTTTCCCCCAAGCAACTTGACCAGGTTTATTCCTGCCAGCAGTGCTTCGTACTCGGCCTCATTGTTGGTGGCTGAGAAATCTAGCCGTAATGATTTCTCTATTATTAGTTTCTCAGGTGTGATCAACACTACCCCCATGCCAGCCCCTTTTCGATTAGAGGCCCCATCCGTATAAACCCGCCAGGTGTGATCAAGATATTTTCAAATTTTTCAAACTTGAAACACAATTTGCATTAAAATCAAGGAACTTTTAATCTTGGATGGCCACAACAAAATCACACACAATATAATGTACCAAGTTTAACAAAGAGTAACTTGTGAAGTGTGTGCAACTAGCAAAAGCTTGAGATACATGTGAGGTGATATGTGAATAGAAATCAATCACAAAGTCTACACAATTCATCACATAGAATTTAAAAGAGACTATCACCTAAAGAGTTACATCCTATAACTCCCACATCTCCTAGAACAAAAGCTTGCAATCATGTAAGTTTCTTGCATTTTTGCCTCTTATTTATATATGAATTGGCATTCAGCCTAATAGTACACACCGGTTTGAATTAAGTGAATTGGCATCAAGCCTAATAGTACACACCAGTTTTAATTTAATTGAGGCTACACCTTATGTTCTTTTTGTGCATGTGCTACACTTTCTCGAGCACAAAATCTTATGATATGCACTAAGGTGTTCATGATTGGCTAGTGAACAGTGGTGAGATGGTTATTTATGCCTTTCTCAAAAGGATCAAGTCCGACAGTCAAATAACATGAGACTTCAAGATCAAGACAAAGTGATAAACACCATAAACATCTTTCCCACACAACATGCACTACACAGCTCAAACTAGTAAAGTGCAATAAAATAAGCTCATCCAAGCTAAACAAGGTACATAAACATGTTATGTAAAGATAAAATGGCCAATCCTTGATTATAAATCCAAGATCTATAATACAAAATACAAAAATCTTTTTGGTTTTAACAAACGTTATAACCACTTGTTGAGATTTTGAAAAAAAATTATGACCAAAAACAAAAACACACATTGTGCTAAATGATCAATGCAAATGCAATGCATGACAGTGCTTAACTAAGCTATAGAGGGTACATAAACAAGAAATATCAATTTCTTAATTAACCCATGAGTACATGTACAAACTAGTACATAAAGTCAAAAATAGCTTAGCACATTTATAACACATGCTATTCAAGTTTCACCACAATGTCAAGCATGTTCTAAATCAAGAGAGATATCATAACTCATGTAATCCTCAAGAAAAATAAAACAAGACACAAAATAAAATATTTTTGTCCTTTTGAAAATTTCAATGTTTTTGGATTTTTTTTTATTAAAAAAAAAAACCTAGAAAAAACAAAACAACCAAAAACAGAAACAAGACATGTCCACAAACAATAGAAAGAATTAAAATAGGGACAAGTCAGCAACACTCACCTTAAAGGATCTTTTCTCACCCATATAGCACGAGTCTTCGGCTTTGTAGGTGAAAATCCATGAGAAGCAGAGTGTATTTGAGGAATTACACAAATCTTCTGAGATAGACTAAAATCCTGCAAATTCCTTTCACAAGCCAACAAGCTCAAATTTTTCAAAAGCATATGAAACAATTTATATGGACTTATGGCAGGAGAAACATCATCACATATCCTAGATTGACATACAGAATGCTTAAATTTCAATTTATGACAATTAGGACGAATGTGACCGGAGACACCACAAAAGTGACAAACAGGAACAAATTTAGGAACATCAGTATTCCTAACAGCAAGTCTAGTCTCAGATTTCAGTTTTTGCCTCAACAAGGAACAATTTGGTCTAATATGACCAACAACACCACAACGGTGACAAGTAGGCACAAAAACAAAATTCTTATGCTCTCTAACAGTAGGTTTAGACTTAGGTGTGGAAACTTCAGCGTCTACATCAGAACTTTTACCTTTATCTAACCTAGCACAATAAGCCTTTTCTTTATTATTCCTCTTGAAATGAGGGATATAAACTTTATCAGTTTTAGGCTTAAGAGAAACAGAAACACTTCTGTTATCATCAGTAGGCTTAGAACTAGTCAAATTTTCAATTTTAGATTTAGATTCAACTAACTCTTGTTCCAAGCTTTTCATCTTCTCATCTTGAGAGGAAATTTGATTTCTCAAAAATTCATTCTTTTTATTAGATTCAACTAATCTAACAAGCAATTCCTCTTTTTCAAGATTAGCCAATTTTAACTCTTCCTTGAATTTCTTAGAAATTTTCAAAGATTTAGATAATTCCTTACGAAGAGTTTCAAAAGCATCAAAAAAATCAGCAGAAACAATAGTGTCCTTTTTATTCAAAACATCACAGGCATCAACAAAATCAGCAGAAGCATGAGCAGAAACATGATCAGAAAGACACTTTAAATTATCCATGACAACAGGGGTCAAGGATCAGCTCTTAGATCAAAAGATCTAAAACAAGAAGAGCTACCCGCTCTGATACCACTTGTTGGAAATTTAGACCCCTTAAACCAACCAAATTGCCTAGCCTAGATTAATTAGCCAAGTTGTTACTTAGTCAAATTAAGCAATTCTAGGTTAAAACAATCACAAAATCATATCATGCATATAAAACATATAAAGCAGCGGAATAATAAAAGAACACACGATATGATCACCTAGGAAACCACACCGGAAAAACCTGGGGAGGATTTTACCCACCGATCCTCAAGGCAAAACGGAATCCACTAAGAAAGAATTGAAGTTGTTACAAAAGGACTTACAAGCTACCCCGCTTGACTTCCTAATGCTACCCACCAGTAGTAACTTCCTGACACGACCACGCGCAGGCTCCGAATCCACGGACTACTTCTTTCTTTGTATTCCTTCAATCAGGTACAAGCTCCTCACTTGTTTTTCTTTAAGCTTCAATGGTTGCAACTTTGTTGATCATCAAGATGTAGATATATCTCTACCTTGAAAACCCTAAGTTTATGTGAAGGAAAGCTCCTCAAAGATCTCACAAGAGATTCACATAAACAGCAAATATGAGCAACAAAGACTTAGAGAGGTTTGGGTACAAAACCCTAATAAAAGGAGGCACAAGAGGCACTCTAAACTCTCTCTCTAAAGTCTCAAAAACGTTCTAGGGTTTTTCTTATATATAGGAGTGTTTTACTTGAACCCCAAGACGTTTAAATAGAGTTTGGGCTGAGCTAGAACTCTGCAGAAAACGCATCTGACCCGAGATTCGATTGATCGAGTCTATCCTTCGATCGATCGAGCCAGGCAGAAATGCTCCAATACATCTGCAGCCACTCGATTCCAACTTTACAATATTTAATCAACTTTGAGCAAGCCTAAACAAGACTAAATACATTGTTTTGATCATGGTTTGCCAACATTACAAATTAGAGTTCTAAATACATAAAATCCTAAGACCTTAGAACCTAACAGTTTATATGGTTATTAATACGACTAAATAAGATTTGTTTTTATCTTTGTAGTTTATATCAGTTTTGAGTGTGTGTATATATATAACTTTTGGGAATTTTGCTTTATTAATTTAAGAATTATAAATTACTTTGTAGGTTTCAGTAACTATGTACCTGCAGTGAGACATTGACAATATAAGCATATATATATATGGTATTAACATTTTATAAAAATCTTTCTTACAACCCAATAATATTCTACGTTAAACAACACTTTTAAACTAATGAAAAGCATAGAAGTTAAATATTTATTCCCATTGTATTTTATTTAATTATGACAAATCCATTTTTTTTTAAATGCTAACTAGAAAAATGTCTATAATATGCATATTATTAACCCAATTTTCTATTTCTAAATTTCTTAGATTTTATTATATCAATCTTTTTTTCTTTTAAATTCTTGGTGGGCAAATCAGTCTCTCACTAATTCTTTTACCTTAACGTGATGTTGGTTAATTGTCCTTTTATTTAACTATCCCGTGCATCGCACGGGTTAGCGACTAGTTACTAATATAAACAAAGAGGGGGTCAAAAGGGAGGAGTGTTAATTTCTTCAAATCTCAATATAATGGAGTATATTTTTCACCGAAGGTTTCAAGTGGAGGATCATTCTCTCAAACTTCAAAGGAATGGAGTGTAATTACTACCCCCAACCTTTTTATTACTATTTATTTGACCTCTCTTTGGCTTTTCTTTTTTCTTTTTCTTTTTTTTTTTTTCTTTTTTTGGAGAGAAACTCTTTGGCTTTTCCAATGTTACACTTTACCCCTGAGTATTGGTTTAAAATAAAATGGTTAACCTTCGAATTACTATTTGATACGATTATATAGTATGTAGAAACCTACAAAATAGATAAGCAGAGAGTGGAATGAAAAATCAGGAATTTTGCTGCTTTGATATAAGTATACTTTAATAGATTTACGTTGCTTAAAAAATAAATTGAGTAAATGTAAACAAAACCAAAAAGAGGTAACATATTAAAAAATTGTACATAAACTAGCGGTGAAAAGACAGGTTGATTTTAAGCTTATCCAATATACACTTTTGCAGTTGCCAACAATATCAACGATCCTGACTTTTCTGCAAAAAAATTTCAACGATCTTGAATTTTTTCTCAAATAATTCCAACAATCATGATTATTAGTTAGGTCGAATATGATATCATTATTTGTTACTTGCTTTTTTGTATGTGGTTGATTTTTAAGGCATATGTATATCTAGAATACAAATTCTCGTTTCACTTTTTATGTTATACTTTATACTCAACCAATTAAATAATATTTTTTTTAATGTTATTAGTTCGGTTGAATATAAAAAATTATTCATTCATGTGGGAGGAGTTCTCTCCTCTCACAAGGGGTGGTAGAGAGGACTTTTTCATAGGAGTAAACAGTTCCTAGCTTGAATATATTGTCATTATTTATGACTTGTCTTTTTGTATGCATTTGATTATATATATATATATAGACACGCACTTGCGGACACAATATAACAAAAAATTGTACTAACTCTACCATTGCTCTTACAAAAATAGCATAAATGGTGAAAGCTCAAATTAGTGTGAAAACACACGAGCTTGTTCAAATCCCAAATTAAAAATTACGATTAGATTGTTTTTACTTAAACTTAACAAAGTGCGGAACAAGAGTAAATGTGTGCAATAAACCGATAGCACTACTTTAAGCCATATCCATCTACAATGAACAATATAATGAAAGCTTAAATAGTAGAGAAGAGAGATGCAAATACAAGATAACACCAAGGTGTGTTATCAAAGAGGAAACCGAATAACTAGGCAAAAAACCTCTCCGCGACCCTCCAAGTCAAAATTGATCCACTAGTGAATAAAATTGGAGTACACGAATAACAAAAAACCCTCCAAGCCTAGTCTACCCCCATGTACTTGAGCCCTCCAAGCTCCTGCTACCAACTAGCTTCTCAGAGTCTTGTCTTCACTAGCTTTCCGGATGTTGCAATTCAACCCAATTTCATCCACCACTAAATGGCTCCTTCCAATGCTTCCCAACAACACCAAAACCTCACTTAACACTCAGATTGGGTGTGGTAAGTGTTTGGACTAAGAATCTCTCAAGGATGTAGATATAGAGAGGTAGGAGTAGAGAAAAACCAAGAGGAAATGTGTAGAGGATTGTGAGTATAACAATCTCTAACTCTCAAGTGTATTTTCTAGGGTTTTATATCTTAAAAACACTCTTTACAATTCGTGGGTAATGAGGGTATTTATAGTGTGGGTAAAGAATTTGGTAAAACACTTTATCTTTTTGCCAATTAGAGAGTTTCCCGGGTACCTCGCGAGATGGTCTTTCTCGCGAAGTACTCGCGAACTTAACAGTCTAGCGTGACTTTTCAGCTTCTAGTCATATACTTCACACGTGGCCTTTCGCGGGTTACTCTTCTCGCGAGTTATTCGCGAACTGCACTGATTCATCTTTGAAGCTTGATTCTTCACCAATCTCTCACACTCATCCCTTACAAATAAACCCACATAAATACAGGGAAATAATTGAAGAAATTACAATCAAATTTGGCACAGAATTAAAGCCAATAAAAGATAGTTGGAAATCACAACTTTACAAATGACATTATTGTCTTTATAAAGTAATTAAAATCTTAAAATTCTATAATCTTACACAACCAAACAAAGAGTTCTGATCCCAAAAAGAATTCCTCTTCCAAGTTGTGAGAAATGGAATAGTCAGGCGTGGAGTTTGTAGCAATGGTTGGCGCCCCCCCACCCCCCTGCGCGCCAAAATTTTTAAAAATACTTTTATTTTATGTGTATGTACTAAAAACTTTAAATATTTAGCTATAAGAACAGAATCCCCCCCCCCCCCCCCCCCCAAAAAAAATGTTTGAGTTAGTTCAATGATGCTCATAAACACCAATAGAATTTGTCAATAGATCTAGTAATTATAAAAACAAGGTAGTTTTCGTTTTCTCAAATTCTTCTTTTTACATTTTTAATATCAAACTAGATAGCTTTTGTATTCTCATTGGAGCTTAAAAGATGATAAGTTTCCCTAAAAATTATCTTGTGAAGATACATATATGAAAGTTGTTAATTTTATTTACAATATATTTTATAAACTATGACCAACTTTAGTATCAAAATATTAATGTTTATATATGTGTATGTGCACATGTGTGTGATGATTTATTTTAACTCATGACTACTATATTAGTACTGAAATTTAGCCCCCCCAAACAAAAAATCCTAGTTCCGCCCCTGGGAATAGTGATATTATTGTGTTTTCCTTTCATACGTTGGATAAAAATTAGTACTAGCCAAACTATACTCCTTGAAACATCTTACAAATAAAATATCTTGTCCATTCCTCAATCAACTATGAAGTCTGGACTAGATATCTCCATCAAATATCCTCTCTCTTGCTTTTGATGCCTGAAACATCAACCTATATCCAACTAAGCATTCAAAATTAGTTTAGTGTAATATTTTATCCATTCAACTCAATTAGACACCAATTATTTCAGTAAAAAATAATTGTAGAAAGATGTGAAAATAAAATAAATTATATAGAAAGGAACAATTTTTGTTGTACTAATAACCTATTTTTGCCAATTTGGAAATTTGTTTTAACTGCAAGTAGAAATGCTTGTACAACAGACCCTGTCAATAGCTTCCTGTGTTGGGTAGCATTGGGGCGAAGAAATATGAGTAAAAAAAAAACTATTTCTAGACAATGGAAACCCCTATTAAAAATATGTCTTCTTTTTAGAGATTGCTTTCAATAAAATTTTCCAAAAAATAACTCTATCTCATAACATACAGAAGAAAGGAAGTTAAGAGGCAATATGTGAAACTACTGAAACGAAGCGAAGAGCTCTGTGGGTGTAGGTGTGTGGCTCTTTCTATCACTCACTTGATATTGATATTATTATTTATTAGTTTAAAATTTGTAATTAAAAAAAAAAAAGTGGTGGAGAGAGAGAGAGAGAGATGAAGTTTTTTTTTTGGCTGAAATAAAATTCATTAAAACCAACAAAACAGAATTACCCAGTATAACAAGAAGAGACCCTCTCAAGAGCAACAACATCAGAAACAGAAATTGGGAGAGTCTCAGCAACTAAACTACCAGAAAAAAATGAACGGGAGGCCCATTTAACCAATGCATCAGCACTTTTGTTCAAAATCCTAGGAACCCAGTTAAAACAGAATTTAGGAGTCTCACTCTCCTTAACTACACTTCTAATCATTTCAAAATACTGATGAAGCTCCCAGCATACCGATTGACCAATGTTGCAGATAGCATCAAAAACAATCTTTGCATCCCCTTCTATCTTTACTTGCTCATAGCCATCTTCAATTGCAGCTTGAATTGCTAGTCTAATAGCCAAGCATTCAGCTATTGCCACAGAATCAGCATCCACCTGTTCAGCCCATGCCTTCAAAACTTCACCTCTACAGTTTCTTGCCAAACCAGCAACACTTGCCTTCCCTTCACCCCAAGAAGCATCAACATTGATCTTAATCCAGCCCCTTGGAGGTGGACACCACCCTTCTTCCTTCTCTCTTTCTTTACATTGCCCATCATTTTCCTTTCTTGGAGAAAAGCTTTCCATAGCAGACTTAATTCTCCAAGGGAATTCCACTGGGTCAAACTTTACATTTTTAGAAAGCATCAGCTTTCGCATCCTCCATGTTTCATAGCAAATCACAGCTGCCATTAAAGTGAACTTATTTTGATTTAAACCTTCAGTTATTAACTCCTCAGGAGGGTTTAAAATCATTTGTACCAACTCCACAGCAGAATTAGCCTCAAAATGATCCCATCTCAAGCCAATCTCAGAGGCAAACCACAACATTCTAATTGCTATACAATCACGGAACACATGTAGCTCTGATTCCTCTGCTTCCCCACACAGCACGCAAGACAGATCCTCACATCCTATGCTATTTGCCAATCGGGTTTTAAGGGGTAGTTCTCCTTTTGCAAGCCTCCACAGAAACATTTTTAGTCTTTCATGCAATTTACTTTCCCATAACTTCTTCCAAACTTGGTTATACAACTTATACTTCTGATCAAATCTATCACTGTGCTCTGTTAAGTAGGAAGATTTCACTGAAAAATTTCCTGACGTTTCTCCCAACCACACCAATGTATCTGGAGATGCACTTCTAGGGATGGGAATTTGCTTTATAGCCCGGATTGAGTTTTCTTCAAAAAATTGTTGTAGCACGATTTCATTCCATTTTCCCTGCTCAATTAGATTGACTACTATTAAAGGGTGATTAGCTGTTTCATTTGACATAGGTGAAGGTTTGAACCCTTGGATTCATTCCAAAGAGAGACCGAAGTTTAAAAACTGTAATTCAAAAAAAAAAAAAGTGTCTGGACAGAGAGATAAATTTTAAAATTGCAAATGAAAAAAACAAAATAAAGTGGTTGAAGTCATAGAGTCATAGCCCTCATGATACCTACAATTGACTATTAAGTAAAACCAATAATATAGTTCAATTTCATAAAAAAAAAAAATAACAATGATATTAGTTACAATTAACTCATCTCATAGCCAAGCGTTGTGTGGGTGTAGGTATAAATTTGTACGTTAAATGCAAATTGGAAATGGGTTGTTTGAAGATGAAGTAGATCATCAATAACACCTGTGGTTGTAAATTTGAATAACTAATAAGTAATATTGGACAACTAATTTACAAATTTTAGCAGAATTAAAATGATAATCTATTAATTGGACAATCACGATTATCTAACAAAATTAAAAAAAAAAAAAAAAATCATCTATGCTTGTGTATGCAAAATAAATTAAAACAAAGAAAGAAACCATAATGGCTAGTAATTATTTTACGAGATAATTGTCATGTGCAATTTTACTTAAGCAAATTCAAATATGAAATATAGCAATACCTCAACTTGGATTCCACTAGTTAAAGGTGCATCTCTGCAAATCCTGGAACTAAGATAAGCATTTTTTATCAAATGTAATTTCCTGGTAACTTCCTCCATATTCATTCTTTCTTTTGGCGACTGCACTGAACAAGCTAGTCCAAGTTGAAGTATTGGGACTAAGCACTTATGCACAATAGCATCCATTTGGCACAGGTTGACAATACCATGAATTTCTTCATTTGCTTCAATTTCATTTTCATTATTATCTTCTCTATTTACTGTTGTTGTTGGCATTTCTTCAACTTCTATTCGAAGGATTGGATCTACAATTTGAACAAGTCTTTCTGGCTGTGCCACTGCCATCTTAGCATAATTGTGGAGATTGAGGCCATCTTTAAACATTTTGTCAGTGGGTCGCTTCCCTAAGAACATCTCCAATATAATTATTCCATAGCTATACACGTCTCCCTTTGTTGAAGTGTCACAGCCCATGCCATACTCTACACGTTATGCAATGTAAGGAGATATTGAAATTCTTGTTTGTAATGAAATTTGGGATTTGAGGAGAGTGTCCATCAAAAAGTAAAAAGAAATTGAACATAAGGAAAAACGTGATGATAGATGCCACAAGTTCAATATTTCAAGTTTAAAAAAATGATAATTTTACGTTAGAATAATACTTTTGAGCCCACTAGAAGGAGGCAATATTTATGGTTTAGATGTAGTAATGGAAATATGGTTAATGGTTAGAATTAGGATAATTTAATCAAACTAATTTATAATTGGTATGGTCATACTGGACTCATTAGATACTGGCTCCACAATTCACAAATGTTCAATACAGAATCATAAGTCCTATTATTGCCCACTACATAATTCACATGTTTAGTTTTTGTTGACAGCTTGTTCAGAGTAGGATACGTACATCAATAAAATACACAATATTGTAGAATCGGTCTGTCTTAAGAGCTGCTATACCACAACGTGATATAGCCAATTGGCAAGCTATCATCTCAAACACAGTGTTCAGGAATTAAATGGATTGAAAAAACAAGCTAAGTGAATGGATAATCAGTTAAAACTGTCAACTAATCTAAGTTATGACTTATCATGGCATAAATCATGTTTTCTTACTTAGATTTTTTTATTTAAAAAATAAATCGAGTGTGTGTATGCGTGTTTTTGTGTTGCATGTTGTGAGAGAGAATCTTTTGCTGATACGGCAATTGCTAAAACAAGAAAACCAATATGTTTTAAACAATTAATTTAACGATATTTGTTAGGATATTTTAGGATTTAGAAATGATTGGAAGGAAATTACCTGGAGCAACATAGCCAATAGATCCCTTTAGCCCAGTTGTAATAGTTTCCTTTAAACAAGAATCTTCAATAGTAGAGCGGAACCTTGCTAAGCCAAAATCACTTATATGAGCAACCATGTCATTGTCAAGAAGAATATTACTTGGCTTTAAATCACAGTGAATAATTGCTAGCACAGAATGGTTGTGAAGATAATTTATTGCAGTAGCCACATCAATTGCAACATTTAGTCTTTGAAGAAGGCTCAAATTCCTTGATTGATTTTCGTTGTCTTGCCCTAGATGCAACCAAACATCTAAACTCCCATTTGTCATGAATTCAAAGACTAGAGCTTTGAATTCATTTCCACAATGATCCATGTGAGAGCAACATGTTATTATTTTAACAAGATTCCGATGCCGAATACTTCGTAATGCATTGCATTCAGCCATGAAACTTTTGGAAGCTCCTCTCTGTTGAAGGTTAAGGACCTTTATGGCAACTAGAGTTTCATTCCCATTAAGAGCTCCTTTATATACATAGCCAAAACTGCCAGTTCCAATTAAATTATTTGAAGAAAATCCATTAGTTGCCTGATAGAGTTCTTCATATGTAACATTACGGGGTTCTAGTGCTTGATAGAGTTCATCGCATATAAAATTACTGGGGACCATTGTTGAAACCATAGATAGTGAATCTTTTTTTGATTTATTTATCCAGTAGTGATCAAGAAAGGATGAAAGCAAGCAAATAAATAGAACAATGGGAATAATAATAATTGCTACTCTAAAGCCAATGGACTTCCATGGTTTCATGACTTTTACAGGACATTTTATGACTTTCACAGGACATTTTGGCAACTTCAAGTTTGGTATACCACCACAAAGTTCAGCATTTCCAATCAATGATATTGCATTTGTGTTTTTAAAAACTCCTTCAGTTGGTACCTCACCCTCAAAACTATTAAACGAAAGATTCAAACTTTCTAAAAGAGGAAGCTTCTCAAAACCGTCTGGAATAGATCCTGATAGGTTATTTTGTGAAACATCTAGATGTTGAAGACTTTTCAAAAAAGCCATAGATGATGGAATGAATCCCATAAAGAAATTCCCTTGCAGGTTAAGGTGTTCCAACATCAAACAAAATCCGATTACTGTCGGAATTTCACCGAACAAATTATTGTTAGAAACATCTAGCTTGTTGATATGATTCAGGATTCCTACTTCAAATGGCAGTTTGCCAGTCAATGAGTTGTAAGATAAATTGAGGAGAATTAGCTGAAGGGAAGAAGAGCCAAGCTCTAGGGGTATGGATCCATTAAGGTTATTTTGTGAAATGTCCAAGATTTGCAAATTTGGGCATTGCACAATACTTGGAGGTATGGTTCCTTTGAATCTATTTTCTTGTAACTCGAGTCGGAACAATTGAGTAAGGTTGCCTATGAAGGTTGGTATTTCTCCGGACAATTTGTTTCCACCTAAAGCCAACAGTTGCATCTTCTGAAACCTCCCGAAACTAGTGGGAATGGTGCCACTGAAGTGATTATAATCCATGCCTAAGCCAATTAAGTTGACAAGATTCTCTAATGATGCAGGAATAGTTCCAGATATTTCATTGCCTCCAAAATATAATTTAGTGAGTTCGGTTGACAAGTTGGCTATAGAATTGGGCAAAACACCTTGAAATTGGTTTTTTCTTAAATCCACGGAGAGCAGTTTGCTACAATTTGTTAGCGATGTTAAGAAATGGAGGCTCTTTCCTAGGTAATTGCCATTCAAACCTAGCATAAAAAGATCCAACAAATTTCCAAAATTAGTCGGAACTGATCCCAGAAAATTGTTCAAACCTAAATCAATTTTTTGAAGGTGAGTTGCATTGCATAATGAAGTAGGGATTGGCCCAGAGAACTCATTCCCACCAAATTGAAGAACTTGGAGATTAGGAAGATTAAGGCCCATGTTTGTTGGAAGTGTGCCATTAAGTTGGTTGTCTGCAACTGAAAATATTTGGAGAGATGACACGTTGTAAAGAGAGGAAGGGATCATACCTGACAATTTATTCGTGAGAATTGAGAAAACTACTAAGCCTTTTAATCGGCCTATGGTATCTGGAATATTTCCCACCAGGTTATTAGACTCTGCAGTGAAAGATTTGAGCGAAGAAAGATTTCCTAGAGAAGGTGGGATCCCTCCTGCCAAATTGTTTTTGAGGAGTTGAAGTTCTTCAAGTTTCATTAGAGAGCCTAGCTCCATTGGAATTTTCCCTGTAAAGCTATTCACATGAAGATGTATTAATCTGAGATTGGAGCACTTGGACAAGTTGGGTGGTATTTGCCCCTCCAACGTGTTATTGTTAAGTCTGAGTTCTTGCAGTTGAAACAAATTGCCAACTTCCTGCGGAGTTTCACCATAGAAGGTGTTGTTTTGGAGTTTGATGGACCTAAGAAAGCTTAGGTTGCTGATGTAAGGAGATAGAGATCCCCGTAAGTTGTAGCCCTGTAGGTCCAAGGCAGTGACTCTTTCGTGTCGACCATCGCATGTTATTCCAAGCCAATTGCAGAAGTTCAGAGAGTCATTCCATGAACTGAAAATGTTATATGGATCATAAGGTACAGATTCTTTAAATTTGAGCAAAGCCAAACGATCGGTCTCATTTGTTGGAGCAGGGGCTGCAGTGGTTGGTTGCAAGCAGAGCAGGATTATAAAAAGGAAGAGAATCACATGAAGGTATATGGAACAAGATGCACACGAATTGGTTTGGCGAAGCGTCATTTGGTTTGGAGAAACAGGATTTTGGCGAAAATGAAATATTTGATGTCGGGCAATGAAGGCTGATTATTAGCAGATGACTCCTTTGGGTGAGATAGAGCTCTGGGAAATGGGCAAAAGATAACCCCAATGCCTTTTTTTCAAGAGCTGCCAATCCAAAGGAAATTGATTAACTACCCCCACGGCCCCACCTTATCCTTGTTTTGTTGAAATTTGTTTTATTATTTTCACATTTTCAATTTGCATTTTCTAATATTCTACTTTCCAGCCACTTTCCAAAATATCTCATCGATCAGTGTTCTCATAAAGACACCTTTTATCTAGTGCAATCAATCTCTTTCCTCTCTCATTTCTCAAAAAAAAAAAAAAATCTCTCCTTTCCCTCTTTCTTATCAAAGAGTTTTATTACCTAAATCTTCCAAATTGAAGTGATAATAAATGTAATTAATAGATTTCAATCACCGTACAAATAAATATTTAAAGATCTATTTGTGATCGGTGACACATCATTTGATAAACTTAATGTAATAAAAGTTGTAATACATGCACCACTACTCAATGAATTATGGCTATGATTGCTTCTTCTTTTCTTTTTTTTCTTTTTTTTTTTAGCAAATTATGTTTCTTTTACCAGCCAGTCAACAAAGCTGTTAATCATCCTCTAGAAAACTTATACACGAAGAAAGAAAAAGGTTTAATAAAAATAATACTAGGTGAATGCTCTAGAGTCATTCTCCGAAACTCCAAGCAAAGTTTTATCCACAACATGTCAACAGCAGCCCACACGCACAAAACAAAGTCTGCTTTTCACACTACCACTCGACGTGAAACACTCTAGAAGGGAAGAAACTCAGCGTATTCATGGCATCTTCAAAGCAAAAGGGAAAAGAAAAAAAAAAATTGTATGAGTATGACATTGATGAATTGGTGATTTACTTGACACATACAAAGTCTTCTTTAACTTAACAAAAAAAAAGTCTTCTTTTATGTTGTGCAACATGATAATTAATAATTATTAATCCAAAATAAATTATACACTAACCAACAAAAAGATTTAAAGAATTGTTTGATGCTATAAAAAAAATTTAGTAATAAAAAATATCATGAAGTCACAATTAATTTGGTACCAGTCAATTTAATTTTTACTTATCAGCTCATTAATAAAAATGTCATGTCATCATTTAAATTAAAAATATCATGTAATTTCACTAATGAAAATGTCATGTCATCATTTGATTTGTAATTTGGGCTTTATATAAGTGTGGGCTGATTGGGTTTTAATTTTAAAGTGTGAGTATTAATGTTTTAAGAGAGATCTGGCTGAATGTTTGCAAGTTAAAAGGGTTTGGACCTAAAATTATGTTGGGCTTGAGTTGGTTATGCCTAAGTATTTTTGGAGCTGGGTGTATATTAGTATGGGCTAGTCATGTTAGTGGGCTAGTCTCACTTTGAGAGAAACTCAATGACAATGAGATGAGTTAGGCCCAACTCAAGCCCCAATCCTTCAGAAGCAGAGTGATCGTGGTGCACCTACATCGGGTAATGCCAATATTAGGTGAGGCTTTATTGTAAGGTGGTGAGACTTTGCACGTGTGGCTGGGTCAGCAGGGACGGAACGTGTGGGCCTAGGGGGCCATTGCCCCAGAACGACTAGTATATAGCTACACAAAAATTTTGGCTTTTGACCCTAAATTGTATATACTTGGCCCTCTCTCTCTCTATATTTTTTTACAAATTGACACAAGAAATTTCCCAATTATTTTTATTTTTATTTTATCAAACAATCCTTTGCTCAATTGCCCCAAGAATATCAAGAAAATTCTTTAGACCAACCAACAAAACAACAGATAATAAGGAAAACCTTCAAACAAAGGACAAATCCAGTTAAAAAAAATGCCAAAATGACAATTACAAATGACAAATCCTTAACAAAGCAATCCTTTTAGTGCAATACCACCACCATCATCATCTTTTTCCCTGGCCAGTTGCCGTACTCGTACCACCATCGTTTGACAAAGACTACCATCAACTTTTTCTTCATGCTGCATCTTTACTTGCTTTCATCTTATTTATTTTTCTAACTTCACAACCTTCCGTGCATGTGTTCATCTCTCCTCTTTGTTAAATGATTATGGAGAAAGTTTATCTTGAAACTAGTTTGGAAAGAAATTCTTCAAACTCCCCCTATATATTTTTTATTAGATGTAAATTTTGACAAATCCACTATTAGATTGTATTTTCTTATCATATCTTTCATACATGTAAAATTTTAAGAAGTTCAAAGATTAATAACTATGTCATCAATAAATTTTTTTAATTTTAAGTTTTTGTAGTCCTAAATTATGTATAAAAAAAATATTTATGGATCGAATAGTAATTAACATCCAATTTGAAAGAAATTTAACATATATATTACGAACATAAAGAATATGCAATTCAGTGGTTAGATTTTTAAAATATGTATAAGACCATGTGTAGAACTAGAGTAAAAGATGAAGAAAGAGTGGGTTTTTTATTATTTATTTTATTTATTTTTTATTTTAATGGATTTGGGCTAAACCATCCTTGGGTACTCTTTGGAGATTGTTGTGGAGGTGATGTGTAATCGGAGGAGCCTGAGGAGATTGAGATGTCACGAGATTTCCTAAAACAATTTCCCATTGAGAGAGAGAGAGAGAGAGAGAGAGAGAGAGAGCTTTAGCTTGTAGTGCTTTTGAGAATTTTTATAATTTTCAATTTAGTTGCAAGAGCATATTTTTATAAAATATTTGAGAAGTTTGATTTCAACTGCTCTACACTGCTTTTTTTTTTTTTTTTTTTTTTTCTTCTTCTTTCTATTTATGCTTTGCTTTTGCCTCTTGGATGGTCTTGGGCATCATTCTTCTTTCTCTTTTTGCTTGGATACGCGAGAGAGAGAGAGAGAGAGAGAGAGAGAGAGAGAGAGAGAGAGAGAGAGAGAGAGAGAGAGAGAGAGAGAGAGAGAGTCAACAGTCATTACTTTGATTTATCAAAAGAAAATGGCCTTCAATGTGGTAACGAATTTTGCATTGTCTCGAATGTCTAATTGCAAATACAACAACATTCATTGATTCACAACTAGGTCCTCTTATAGAATGAGGAACCATCTTTGTTTAAATATTTTTCTCTTGCAATTACTTATGTTCTATAAATTTATCTAATTTGGTTCTCTCCTGAAAAAAGGTGATTACACTCTCTTGTTTATTTATTCTTTCTTACAACTTTACTTTAGGTTCATGAATCATTATATATTTTTTATAACACTATTTTGGGTTAATACGATTTTGTAGTGTGTTTTTTAGTTCTCCTCCACAAGCTCTCTCTCTCCCTTTAATAACTTTTGTTTGATTTTTTTTTTTTTTTGACATAATGCTTAATTATTTTTAATTTGAAAATTTGAATTTATATCAAAATACAATCTTGCTATGAGTTTGAATGTGTCTATCAACTATTTGAGTAATATCAAGTGTAACTTTGTAATAAGCTTTAACTTATGATTATCATGATAATCTCCTTTATGAAATAAGAAATTTGAATAATACATTTGAAAATTAAAGAGTTTAGTTGTAATAAAAAGGAAAATCTAATGTACCATAATATAATTTAGAAAAATATGGACTACCTCAAAAAGAAATAATATCAATCAAACACACGTAGAATATGAAATGATATACATACATACATATAGATAAAAAATATTTTTAGAATTTTTTTTATAAAATTTTTAGAGTACAGATTATCTTCTAAAAAAATTTAAAAAATAAATTATACATCGTATAACAATTACAAAGTAATTATGTATTGATTTGTGACTAGTTTTATTAATAAAGGTGAAGTATCAATTTGCTAATATAAGCTCTTTCTTAACATAAATAAATCTAAGTTATTGCATTTTACACAAACTTGTAAGCCGATTGACGCGTTTATCGCATTTAGGCAAATGGGATGAACATAGCGCTAGAAGTGCATGGGGAATAATTGATCGATGATTCCCCTACTTTCTCTTTCTCTGTTTCTATTCTATTTTTTTTTTTTTTTTTTTTTGGAGAAACTCCCTGTTTCTATTCTACCAACAAAACGAGGAGAAATTTCCTCGTAAGCAGCTGTAAAGCTCTGTTTATATATCATTAAAAAAAAAAATACTTTAATGGGTGCTTCATAGCTGGTCACCACCATTACGAAATTACTGCCCTTTTGCCTAAGAGCATTCACAGAAAAGAAAAATGCAGACTTGCTGACTTAATTATTTTTTGGAGAAATGACTGACTAGTTGACTTGACTTAAATAGCAGGATGTGAAATTGTGGATGAATTACTCCGATCAGCTCCTCGTCTTTACTCTGTCTCTCTCTCTCTATTAAAGAACACTCTCCATTCATTTACTAAAAAAACAATTACAATCTAATAGGAACTGAATCCAGCTTTGTTTCAAGAGGGTTTTCGATCTGTAAGTTCTCTCATTTTTCACTCTTTTATTTATTTCCTTTCGCTTCATCTCTTCTTCTCCAGTTTGAACTTTGAATTGAATTTGAATGTATATGTGTTTTGTTATCTATAATTCTATATATTATAGTTCAAAGTATATTTCCAACGGATTCCATGAGCACTCAAGGAGGGTCAACGTTATCACTGTCTTCTTCTTTGACACCTCGGTGGAAACACGATGTGTTTCTCAGTTTTAGAGGCAAGGATACCCGTAATAGTTTTACGGACCATTTATATACTGCTTTGAAAGAGAGGGGCATTTTGACCTTTAAGTATGAGAGAGGAAAAGCTATTTCATGAGAGATCTTGGCAGTAATAGAATAATCGAGGTTTTCAATTGTCATTCTCTCAAAAAACTATGCATCTTCGATATGGTGCTTGGATGAGCTTGTTCAAATCATCAGATGCAGTAAAGAGAGGGGAGTGACAGTTCTGCCTGTTTTTTATGATGTGGATCCATTTGATGTCCGGAGACAGAGAGGAACTTTCTCAATTCCTTTTGCTGAATATATGGAGAAGATTGAAATGTGGAGAGCTGCTTTGACTGAAGTGGCGAATCTGTCTGGCTGGCTTGTTCAGGATGGGTAATTTCCTATTAAATTTATTTCATGTTGATATTTAAATGACAAATTTTCTTTCATATATCCTGAAGCATATAGAATAGCATAATATGAATGTATTAATTGAAATATTAAAACACTTACATTAGTTTTTATTGGCTCAAATATTGTTTCCGTTAAATAAAATCCTTAAGGTGCATTTTGACAATTTTATTTACAAACCAACCAGTTTTTTTTGTTTTTTTTTTGATAATTCAAAAGGTTACAACAGGGAGGGGAGATTTAGACTCTGGATGTTATGGAAACACCAGGAGGTGCCAAATAGTTGAGCTATAAGGCTCTTGGAACAAAATTAAAACATTAATATAATTTCAAGAGGTATATCTTCAAGGAGTTTATAATTGATATTAGTATGCTGAAATAAAAATTCAAAGAACACTTCTCTTAAAAGAAAATGGAAAAACTTGGCTTTGGTCCAGTGCACATGAGCACTTGACCCTTTCTTTGCACAAAAAAAAAAAAAAAAAAAAAAAAAAAAAAAAAAAAAAAAAGCCATTTGGTTACTTTTTTTTTTTCTTCCTCTATCTTCAACAATGAAAATCCCATTCCAGGTATTATAAAGCATTCAAGTTTTGGATGTCAAGTTTGCTAAATTTGTGTAAGCTATTTAATCTGCTAATAATATTTTGGGACAAAAATCCTCTATCCTAGTTTCAGTGTTCCATTATATACTACATTAATTATAGTATCTTATGTGTCTATAATCATTTTCCTTTTAAATTTGGTTGCTTTACCTATCAAATTTTTTTTTTGGTCGCTTTGGAAGAGGGAAAGAAGATAAAAATGTGGTTGGTGAAGCATAAAGTGGAACCCATAGAGTGGGAAAAATATTTTTAGTCTTTAATACTCAAGATACCTCAAAACTATAGTGTTGTTAAAAGCAATCTTAGGCGTGCTTAAAGCTCAAAGTGCAAAGCCCCAAGGTTTGAGCACTTTGTTTGGCCAAAACAAAGCTCATTTAATGAAGCACACTTTAGGTTTGCTTTTATGGCACTTTTTGAAGAAGCCAAAGCATGCCTAGGCGCCCTTTTTTATTTTATTGCTAAAAATATATATGAATCCTCAAAATTAATTGTTTACTCTTGAGAGAAATGATGTGGACCAATGATTTACTATACAACCACTATTCTTAAGGTGTTGTGTTACACAATTTTTTTTTATTTACATGTCAAAAGATACGAACAAGATTAATTTACTGTTTTTGTGCTTTTTGTCTGATTTTTAAATGAATGTTGATTGAAGTTGAACCATATACATCATTTGATCGTAACTATTATGGTTATGTATTTTTATAAAGTACAAGAGAATTATATAAATGTTATGTTTAAACTTCCTACAACAAGATTATTATGATATTGTCCATTGATAATTGTTTTCAATTAAATATTATTATTAATATTTGAAATAACTTAAGTAAAATTTGAACTAACAAACATTATACAATTGCAGTTGCCTAATAGGTAAAATATTCAAATTTTGAGCTTTTATATATATATATTTTATTATATGTTACCAAAATTTCTATTAAATGTTATTAAATATTATATCCTCTCTAATAACCTTTAATAGAAATATTTAATATTAGATATTATATTGCGAAGAGCCTTGTAGCTCAACTAGATGGCAAAAAATGTTATTAGATATATTTTACTTCAATTAAGCGTGTACTTGTGCTTTGCACCTAGGCTTCAAGAGGCTTATGCACTTAATTGTGCTTGAGCCTTTTACAAACTCATAATAAACATCAATAAATTATGAATTAGATTTTGGATTTAGCGGCTTAATATCATTTCTAACCTAAGCAATAGTATTGGATGATGGCACTTTCTTTCCTCTCCTGATATTTTTGCAGCTGCTAGTATCCGCTGCTTCTCTCCCTCTTTTGCTTATTTATTTATTTTTGGGTTCTATGATTTGGAAGGCCCACATGTCTTGGGCAAGAATGAAAATTGTCCACTATATAAGTAATTAACAAAATTTGATGGATTTTTGTTAGTAAATATAATCATACAAAGTAGCTAGAAATTTTTGTTGGGGAGAACTTATGATACTAATTTATTAACTTATACAAATTTCCATAAACATGCATAAACACAGACATTTATACACACAACTTAGTATCCTCCATAGTGAATCTTTAAAGTTTTCATTTTTATTATAAGTTACCAAATTGTCTACCAAAGTGCATAAAAAAATTTCAATTAAACTAATGAAGTATTCAAATATATGAATGATCTAAAACTTTAACAGATACAAGAACACATTTCACAATAAAAAATGAATGTGAGGGAAAAAAAAAAAAACATTCTCTATAACTATTAATCCAATTGGACAATTTTTTTTAGATCATCGTTGGACTAACTCAAATATTTGGGGGGGCCAAGTCCCATTTTTGTAGACTAATAATTAAAATGTTAAATATTAATATGTAGTATAAAATTTTGGGGGGGGGGGGGGGGGGGGGGGAATGGGCCCCCCACTCATGCATGTAGCTCTGCCCCTACATACAAATCTTATATGGGTAATTCTATCATTCTATCCACGTGACCTGAGCTAATGAGTTCATATTTGTTTGATCAAGGAGTTTATCCCCTTATATTTTTCTTTGCCCCCAAGGTTTTACGATTGGTTTGGACCATCACTTAATTATTGTTCTATCATCTTCACAGGCATGTGTCAGAATTAATCCAAAGCATTGTGGAACTTATCTCACAAAATCTGAGTTCGAGTTTTTCTAGCATTGCCAATGACTTGGTAGGAATAGATTCTTCAGTGGAAGAATTGATCACTTCGTATTTAGATCTTGGGAACAATGTTTGCATGATTGGCGTTTGTGGTATGGGGGGATCTGGAAAGACAACTTTGGCTAGAGTTGTCTATGGAAAGTTTCGTGGTTATTTTGAAGGTTCTTCCTTTATTGCTAATGTTAGGGAATATTAAAAAAAAATTGATTTGCTTCAATTATAGCAGCTGCTTCTAGCAGATATTTTGGAGGAAAGAAATATAGATATAAGGAATATTTATCACGGAGTTGACATGGTCAAGAGAAGGCTATGTCATAAAAAAGTTCTAATTGTTCTAGATGATGTTAATAAATTGGATCAACTAGAAAACTTGGCTGGAGAGCGTGGCTGGTTTGGATTGAGGAGTTTGATCATCATAACAGCTGGAGATGAACATTTGTTAGTCCAACATGGAGTGCATAAAATATATAAACCTAATGCATTAAGCAGTGATAATTCTTTAAAACTCTTTTGTTTGAAAGCCTTCAAAAATGAGCAACCCAAAGAAGGTTATATGCAACTCTCCCAGGATGTTGTTCACTATGCTAATGGCCATCCATTAGCTCTTGTAACTTTTGGTTCCTTTTTGTTTGGAAGAACAATGGATGTTTGGCGAAGTGCATTGGACAGATTTAAAAAAATTCCTAAAAGGGAAATATTTGACACACTTGAAGTAAGTTATGATGGCCTAGAGGAAATGTGGAAGGATATATTTTAGATGTTGCATGTTTCTTTAGAGGGAGGATGAAAGATCAAGTAATAGAGATATTAGAGACTTGTGGTTTTGATGCAAGAATTGGAATACAAGTTCTCATGGATAAATCTCTTCTAACCCTAGAAAATGGCGCATTGCAAATGCATGATCTACTACAAGAAACGGGTATGGAAATTGTTCGTCGAGAATCACGTGAAGAGCCTGGGAAGTGTAGTAGGTTGTGGCTTCGTAAGGATTTATTTCATGTACTGATGAACAATACGGTTAGAACATTGGCAAAACAACATTTTATTTCAAGGAAAATATTGAATAGATACACAACATAATTTCGTTCAAAAAATTATATTTTTAAGAAAAAAATATAATGCAATATATATGTAGTAGTACTTAAGTCATAAAATATAGAATACAAAATTTCATTTAGCATGCGGTTGCTTACAACTTATATATATATATATATATATATTTTGTTTTGTTTTGTTTTTTCCTTTTTCTCTCCTTTTTTTTTAAATAATAATAATTATTTTTAAATAATCTAATTTTTAATTGTTTCCAAACACACTCTCAATTTCATGTCAATATGCTGACTATTTCTTGTATTTTAAAAATATAATGCAGCTGTCACTTTTCTTTTCTACTGAATTCATCTTTCATAATTTCGTACATTTTGAAAACATTATGTGATTGTGACATTGTTTATATATTTAAACTGTAGAATTGCATCCTTTCTAATTGCAGTGTTGGATTCTCAAGTGAAACGACACTTCTAATATATAAATAAAAGCTCAATTTGGAAATTTCTCAACCTTCACCTTCTTGGATTTACCAATGGTCAAGTGGAAGTTATATATGTGGAAAACTCAGTATATATATTATTTGCCTTGTCTAACACTATAAAACTGAAAAGTTCTAGCATTCTGAACCTTTGTTGTGGAATTTACCGATCCTTTGCTTTTGATTCTTAGGCAACAAAAGCAATTCAAGCCATAGTTCTAGAGTTAAGAGGGGATGAGGCATATCGGCACATTGAATCCTATTCTGAAGTTTTTTCAAGGATGTGTAATCTTAGATTGCTTATAATTGATAACGTGCACATCTCAAACGGCCTCAATCATCTTTCTAATGAATTAAGACTTCTTGAATGGCATGGGTATTCTTCAAAATGTTTGCCATCCAGATTCCAATCAAAAGAGCTTGTTGAACTTAAACTGCAGTTTAGCAAAATTGAATATCTTTGGAGAGGCGAAAAGGTGATTTTGTTCTTCTAACTGTCTTTTTATTACTTATTATTTATCTTTTCTTTAGGAGTGGCTTGAATACAGTGCCTTCGTTTTAATATTTTAAAATTTTTCTGATTAAAAAGAATTCAATGTTTAATAGTATCTAATTATCCTCTTTTTTGGTTGAACAGTATTTAGACAAATTAAAACTCATCGACCTTGAACATTCCATAAACCTTATTAGGACACCTGACTTCTCAGGGGTTCCAAGACTTGAGAAACTATGTCTAAGAGGTTGCATAAATTTGGTTGAGATCCACCCATCTATTGGACAACTCAGTAAGCTTACTGTTTTAAATTTGGAATTCTCCCAATCTCTTATCAATCTTCCAAGCAGCATGGATAGTTTAAGGTCTCTTGAAGTACTCATTCTTTTGGGATGCTCAAAACTTGCCAAACTACCAGAGAACTTGGGTAAAATTGAATGTTTAAAGGAACTTGATTTGACTGGAGCTGCTATTCAGGAAGTTCCCTCTTCCATTAGTTTCTTGATATGTCGTGGATGTGAAAAGCAATTTTTTAAGTCGAGGCTTGATAGTGTTTTCAGCGTTCGCTTGTTAAAATATTTAGCACTATCTACAAACAATCTTGTCTTTGCCTTGCCTGCAAGCATCAGTCAACTTCTGAAATTGGAAGCTCTTAATTTGGGCAACTGCATACAACTTCACTCATTGCCAGATCTCCCATCAAATGTAAGATATATAAATGCTAAAGGTTGTTCTTCCCTAGAAGCATCACCAACATTGCTCAGTATGAGCAATTTGTCGCAACCATCAATTTCATTTTTTAATTGCTGCAAGCTGGTTGAGTATAATGAGGGCAGTGATGGTCTGGCATTTGCAATGTTGAAACGTTACCTACAGGTAATCTGCCCTCTCTCTCTCTCTCTCTCTCTCTCTCACACACACACACACACACACACACAAACACAGATTCTTAAATAACATAGTTTTTCTGGTACAGGGACTCATTTATCCAAAAACAGGATTATACGAAACTTCTACCAATAGGAAAGATAGATCTAAAGCTGCGTTCCAGATAATTATTCCCGGATTGGATGTTCCTCAGTGGTTAACTCATCAAAGGATTGGGTATTCAATAAGCATAGAGCTGCCTCCAAATTGGTGTAATAGTAGGTGGATGGGATTTGCTTTGTGTGCTTTTTTCAGAATTAATTGTTACGGGTATTCAAGTGAAAGTTATAGTCTTCAAGGTCACGTGAAAGCCCTTGGTGATGTGCCTCAGCATACTTTTAAAGTTATTGGAGAGACATCCTTTGAAGTTGTCATTGGGGAGACTTCCTTTGATTATAGTGTTGGTCACCTTTGGCTATTGTATTGGTCTCGTGATGATTTGCTAGGTACACGTTGGAACGGTCATGAATGCAGTCAGATTAATGTTGTATTTGACAGCAATAGCCCAAGTATGGAGGTGATTAAATGTGCAGTCCGTTTGATATATAAGCAAGATGTGCAAGAGTTCAACCAAACAACTGCCCAATGCAGCACTAGCTGTGTCATTACTTCTTAGGGTTTAGATTGTGTCCATCATGAACTTGAAAATTCAGCAGTAGAAAAAGCTACCAAAATTATAAGAACCTATGATGACACTAACGAGGCAGAACGTAGTGCAAGTTGGAGTTTTTATGAGGAAACTGTTAGAGGTAACAACCATCTCACGCATCCTTACTGTTACAAGTATTATCTTATTTTACTATATTTTCTTTATAGCTGTAATAGTCCAGATTACTTGTCTCGATTTTTGTGTAGATTTGGATTGTTTAGCTGTTGCATAGGCATTTACTGGTTAGATTTTGTCATTACAAACAGATACGAGAGATCTCAATTTTGACTACTTATTTGAAAATTAAAATTATAGGGTCCAACAATGACAAAGGGAAGTTTAGGGAGAAAATAGAGAATGGCTAATGAAACAGATGAGAGATGTTAGGTCATGTGGGAAGTTTTTTTTTTTTATTCATAAAACTGATAGGCCATGTGGGAAGATTATAATGTTATGTAGAGAGAATAAATTTTCTTTGTAAAGGTGGCTATTCAATGTGACTTTCTTGGTTAAATTCTATTATGTTTTGACCTTTCATGATTGATTTCATAACACACATTTGATGTTTCATTTTGATGATAGAATTTTCTAGTGGGCAGAAAATATATTTCACATGCCATTTTTGCATTTGTCTGCTGAATTTTGATTCCTCTTCTTGTTCTTGTAATTGTAGCAGTAGCCAAAACAAAGGATGGGAAGAAGGAAATTAAAGGCGAGCAATTTAGGTGGTCAAAACCAATGCGATGTTTGTTACTTGCGATACTTGCTAATGACGCTACTAAAGGAAATAAGCTATCCAATACATTTATGCCCAGATCATTAGCTCGAGCAGCCCAAGAAATTAGTGAGAAATTTGGGGTTGAATGCCAACTTAATCATGTGGAGAATTGTCTTCAAACCATTGAAACCATTTGGAGTACCATTACAAAACTTCGTAATAGAAAAAATACTTTTGGATGGAATGATAATCTGAAATTGATTACTTGTGAAAAGGAAGTGTATGATGAGGAAGTAATGGTATGAAGCATACTTTAATCATTATGTAGGTGTTATTTTAGTGATTGGTCTCTTCCTAACTATTTGTGGTTTTTTTTTTTTTCTTTAAAAAAAAAAAAAAAAAAAAAAAAACAGGCACATCCAGATCATGAGCAATATTTGAACAAGAAAATTGAGATGTATGATAAGATGGCTCTGATTTTTTGTAAAGACAATGCAACATGGAGTTCTGCAAAGTCTTTTAGTGGTATTGAATCAGAAAAAAGGATCCTTGAATTGGAGTCAAATGCTCTAGACATTGATTTTGAGAAGGCATCAAAACGGAAGCAAGTTAGTTCTTCAAATGCAGCTTTATCTGGAGCAAGCTCTCTTAGAAAAAGGAGTCGTACGAACCAAGATGCTAATTATGGTAAGTTTTCCAAACAACTCCGTAAGGTTGAGCTAGCAATTAAAAAACTCAAAAAAGATCAACTTGATGTGAATGAGCTTTATGAAGAAGTTATGAAGATAGAAAGGTTTAGTGAAGTTATGCTTGCATTTGCCTTTGACTATTTGGTGGATAATGAAAGGGTAGCAAAAGCATTCATGGCCAAGAATGCTAGACTCCAAACATTGTGGTTAGAGAGTTTCTTTAACCAAAATGGTATTTATGGGAATTAGATAGTAATGGTTTAAGTTTGTACAAGGTTATGAAAAAATAAATGATACTATGAATCATGATTATGTAGATGTTTTTTTCGTTTCTTTTATTTTATATTTTGAGAATCGTAGATGGTTAACTTGGATTTTTTACTGTATATATATATATATATATATATGTATATATATAACCTACTATGAAACTAACCCCTTGTCAGATCCAGTTACAAGTAATCTAAGTATATTCACCATTGGGCCAATAAGACTTAGGTCTTGGGTTCAAAGTCTTCCGATCCTCGCAAGTGAGCGTGTCGGTGCCCATTTCCTTCATATTGTCTGGGCACATAGGGTTACCACCGTCTCCTCCTATGGTTTTTTTTCAATTACAAAAAAAGTGTATATATATATTCACCCTTACTTAAAATTGTTTTGAACTATTACTTAATTACTTTTTTGTGAGGGAACTCTGCAATTTTTACACTACCCAATACTTTAGCTTGATTTCATTGTTATTCCACATAATATTTATTTTGTAAATGAAAGTTTTATGCAGAACTAGTTGCAAACTCACGCAATGTGTGAGAATAAATAATTATTTTGTATTGTAATATAATGTATAATTTTTTCTCTAAATTTTTTTGAAGATAGTTTGTTTTTTCTAAAATTTAAAAATTTTCTATTCAGTCCAATTAGGTCTACTTCGGTCCAATTTGTTCCACTCGGTCAATTTCGATCCCCCTTCAGTCCATTTTAGACCAACTAGGCTTTAAATTGATTCTTTTTGTAGATTTCACGTTTAGCTCCAAAAAAAAAATTTTCTTAATTTTTGGGTTGAAAAGTATGAAATTTATTATATTTTGGCTAAACTCTTAAGTTTTAAGTTAAAAAATACAAAGAAAATACTAAAATTGACATTTTAAATTAGAAATATGAGCTCTAAAAATGCAATAAAAATAATAAATATTTAAAAGTCTTATTTAGTCTACATTGGTTCAATTTGGTTCATTTGGTCATCTTCAGTCCAATTTCGTCCTATTCGGTCCATTTGGTCCTATTTAGTCCATTATGTCCACCAAAGTTCTATTGTCTATTCGGTCTTATTCAGTCCTCATTGGCCCTATTTGGTCCACATTGGTCCTAGTTGGTTCACTTAGGTCATAATCGGTCCATTCTGTTTACTTTGGTCTTATTCGGTCCATTATGTCTACTTTAGGTTCAATTTAGTTCTATTTGGTCCATATTGGTTCTATTCGGTTCATTCTGTCCACTTTGATCTATTTCAGTCATATTTGGGTCATTTGGTTCACTTTGGTCTCATTCGTTTTATTTTGTTCACTTTGGTTCTATTCGGTCTATTTTGTCCACTTTGGTCCTATTAAGTTCACATTGCTCCTATTTGGTCTAGTCTGTCCTCTTCAATCCTGCTCGGTCCTATTCAGTTGGTCTTTCTACTTCGGTCATATTCGGTCCAATGTGGTCCCGTTCGGTTCATTCGGTCCACTTTGATCCTATTTGATCTATTTGGTCCACCTTATTCCGATTCGGTCAATTTGGTCATATTTTGTCTGTTTGGTACACTTTGTTCTATTTGGTCTAGTTTGGTCCATTCACATCACATCAATTCATTTGGTCCACTTCAATTTATTTTTGTGCACTTACATAGTGGAAAAGACATGTTTGGGTTGAAAATACCTAATCTAAATCCAAATTTATTAATATATATATATATATATCAAACTCGTAATATTTTAAATTTTAAGTATAACAATTATTGTTGCTACGCTTTTGTTGAGCCACATTAATGTAACATTTTAGTCTACTTCGAAATGACTAAATTTAAGTGAAAGTTTTTCTAAACATAAATGCTATGAATATATAGATGTAATCTTTAGGAAAATTATTCATTTGTTTTTAGGGGAAGGGGGGGGGGGGGGGGGAGTTTCAACCTATGTCGTCCGCTCCTGATAATAGCTCTTTGTTATTAGACCAAGACACCAATTAGTTTTGGTGTAGGCGGAGATTGAATCTAGATCTTTTATACAACCATCAGAGATTTTATCAGTTGAGTTAACTGGAACCAACTATTCATTTGTTTTAACATTGTTATTTTTAAATGAATTACATGAGATTGATTATACATTTAAGTTAAATAAATAAATATATACATACATACATATATGTGTGTGTGTGTGTGTGTGTGTGTGTGTGTGTGTGTGTGTGATTTTTATTTTAATAAATTACTTAAATTATTTATTCTCTTAAAACATATACTGAATATGTATAGTTTATTCTATAAATTTATTGTAGAGAGATAGAGAGACTGCTTGTGATGGGGAACTAAAAAATACAACACCAAAATGTATGAACTCAAAATAGAGTTTTAAAAATCACAATGATTCATCAATATAAAGTAAAGTTGCAAGAAATAATAAAAAAATTAAGAGAAAGAGAATGACCACTTTTTCAAGAGAGAATGTGAGAGAGAATAATAAGAAATTTATATAAAATAATATGAGATGAAAAAAAGTAAAAATAAAAAATATAGCAATAAATACCAAATTATCCAAGTCATGTTATGTAATAAAATAACATTGTATTCTTATATACTATCTTTAGAGCATTCTCATTAAGAATTGTAAAAATTTTAGCATTTAGCATATCAAAAAGTTACTTTATTTATTTTACATCTCATTTTATAATACACCAAACATCAAAGATTTTATTATTTTACCACTTCATTTAAATATTCTTTTTTTATTCTTTCTTTATGTTTTCTTTATTTTTTCTTTATGTTTTCAAATAATTACCATTCATACCATGTTTTCTGTACCCAGCAATTATCATTGAACAAATCAAATTTTTTTTTTTTTTTATAATCTTGCTATAGTGGGCTGCTAGAGATAGCAGTTTATAGTAGCTAGATTGCAAAATTAATAAGATTTACAATTCTTGATGGAGTATGCTTTTTACAAACTTGATGTTAAAATTTAGCATTTACAATTCTTAATTAGAATGCTCTTATAATGCAATACGATAACATCTATAAAATCAAAGAAAATAAAAAAGATAACTTAAAAACACAAAACTTAAGCACATCAACCCAAAGTAGAGCTCTAAATAATACAAAAATTCATCAATCTAAAGTAAAAGTGCAAGAAAAAAACTAAAAAAAAATTCCACTAAAAATGAAAAAAAAAAATGAGAGAGAGAGAGAGAGAGAGAGAGAGAGAGAGAGAGAGAGTTTTGAGAACAGTTTCCTTTATAAATTGAGTTTTGAGAATAGTTTTTGTTTTTTGTCCATTTTGGGTTGCCAAACAAGTTTTTTAGTCTCAAAAATAGAAAATTGTTTTTAGAAACAGAAAATAAGGGGAAAAAAAGGTTACCAAACATACCCTAACATTTTGTGTGTGAAAAAACTATAAATAAAATGGGAAAGAGAATTGTAAATTTATAGTTAGAGCCTTAAAGGAGAGGAATAAGAAAATTAAAAAAAAAATAAAAATAAAAGGAATATAAAGGGATAGATGAAAAGTGATATTAAGGTAGATAGTAATGGGGAGATGAAAAGGTAAAAGGAAAGAGAAAATTTAGAAAAAGTATAACAGAAGTTGGAAAATTAATAAGAAAAAATTTTAAAAATAAGAGAGAGAATGTTGAAAATGGGTGGATGATATGACTCAACAAGAGCATAGCAATAATAAATGTTACGCTTCAACTTTTAGATATATATAGATTACATGAAATATGGAATGGAAAAACTTTGAACTCGATGTAGCTTGCTCTTTGTACTTGCCGGGTTTCTTTTTACCAAGGGTAAACCTTTCTAACCTATGGGTGTATTTCAAATATTTAAAGTTAGCAGATTTTTTACAATTGTGGGAAGTTAGGCCACGAAGTAAGAGAATGTTTTGATGGTACCGTGACCTTACTATTGTTCTTGTTAGGTTCTAAATAATTAGAAATAAATATTTAGGTTCTAAATAATTAGAAATAAATATTTAGGTTCTAAATATTTAGAAATAAATGTTTAAGTTCTAAATGCTTTATGTGTTGGCAAACCAAGTACATAAACTTGTCTAGGAATAGATTTTAATGTCTACAAAATCATTTAGACATTGCTCAAAGTGATATATGTCAAAATTCAAGAACATATAAGCTGTAGAAAGAAGAGTTGAAAAGTTGACTTGCTCGACCGATTGAGAGGAAGTTTCGATCGATCGAGATACAGATCTGCCGAATTTTAATTCAGCCCAACAGTCCATTAAACGTTAGGGTTTCAATCCAAACTTACTTGGTATACAAGGAAAAATCCTAAAACACGTTTTCAAGTCTTGGAGAGCTACTATTTTGAGATTTGAGAGGTTCTTGTACCTTTTACTCTTTCAAGCATCTACTAGAGATCACACGCATATTACTAGTATCGGTGGAAGAAAGTTGCAACCTAAGTTTTAGCTATCAAGCGAACTAAAGATTAAAGACGTGAACTGGAGGTTCATGTTGGAGAAGATCCACATCAAAGAAGTTTGAGGGGTTTAGAGCTAGATTGGATAATCTTAGTTAAGTTTACTACGAATGGTACATTCTTGACTATAAACTTTTATTTGATATAGTGGATTGTTCTTTTGGGATGGTTCCTCTCAGGTTTTTTACCTTGAAACTAGATTGTTTCATTGGTTTTCCTGGATTATCATATCATTTGTTATTTACATATTCGGCTGCATGATATGTTTGATGATTTTTTAACTTAAATCTACATAATTGACCTAAGTAACAACTTGGCTATTAAATTAGGTTAAACAAACTGTGTTTTTAGGGTTTTAAAAACTAACAGTTTTGATGTGTAAGTATTGTGAAAATAAATAATCTATTTATGCAAGAAAGAGGAGAGGAGGAAATATGACACATGATATTCTACGTGTTTAGGTAATATGCCTACGTTCACGGAAGGCAGTGGAAATAAAATTTCACTATAATTTGGAGATTATAACAATTGCTTGAAGGCAATCTCACAAGCAGAACCCTTAAATACACCTTTGGAACACCCTATTGTATTTAGACAATAGTTGCAGAACACTTTAAGTTCCTTTTTCTGGTGCACACACATAGAAGAAGCTCTTATTCGCACTTGTCCAATACCACTCTTCTCCACCTCTATTTATAACTAGAGATTCAATCGAATTGGAAATTGTTAAATTACCGATTGTCCTAAAAGTTTAAGTTATTGAGATATGGTAAATTTAATCATTTAATCATATACTTCTAACACTCCCTCTCACGTGTGAGTCGAAACTACCTTGGAGGAGACAGAGATCGAGCTTAGGACTTCCCGCTTTAATATCATGTTAGATTACTGATTGTCCCAAAAGTTTAAGTTATTGGGATATGGTAAATTTAATCATTTAGTGTGTGTTTAGCTCGAGCTTAAAAAGCCAGCTTATTTTACTATTCAGCTTATTTTTGCAACTATTTATGAGCCCCATTGCACTTTTTGGTACTATTCACAAGTCTCACTGTACTATTTTAGCTAAATTTTACCTTTATTTACAGTACTTTCAGTAAAAAGTTTTCAATTTCAACAAAATAAGCAGATCCCAAACAAACTCTTAATCACATATTTCTAATGGAAAGCATTTATTGCCAATGGAGTCTTCCATTATTTCGACTACAAAGAGAAATCCAATGTTGGCTTGTAATGTCAAGCCACCAACAATGCAAGCCACTCTAACAGTTTTGTAGAGGAGTATGGCAAGATATTCTCAATTTTTCTGGTTTCACCCCTTAAGCTAGCTTTCTTTGGGTGAGAAGAGCGGCTGATGGTGTTGCCTATGCTCTTGCTAAGTGGGCTTCATCGTGTCATTTTGATGGTCTTGTGCATTACAATTCCTATCTATTTTAGTTTAAAAACTTATTTTTTCTATATACAATCACTTTTCAAAAACACTTGTTAGAAATTTAGACCCCTTAACACACAACCAGATTGAGTAGCCTAGTTAATTAGCCAAGTTGTTACTTAGTCAAATTAAGCAATTCTAGGTTAAAACAATCAAACAATCATATCAAGAATATATAGCAGCGGAATAATAAATAACACAAGATATGATCACTCAGGAAAACCAAACCGGTAAAAAACCTGGGGAGGATTTTACCCACCGATCCTCAAGGCAAAATTGAATTCACTATGAAAGAATTGAAGTTCATACAAAAGGACTTACAAGCTCCCCGCTCGACTTCCTAATGCTACCTACCAGTAGAACTTACTGACACGACCCCGTGCAAGCTCCGAATCCACGGACTCCTTCTTTCTTGAATTCTTCAATCAGCTACATATTCTTTAAGCTTCAAAGGTAGCAACCAAATTGATCATCAAGATGTTGAAGTAATCTCAATCTTGAAAACCCTAAGTTTTGTGTAAAGGAAAGCTCCTCTAGATCTCACAAGAGATTTACACAAAACAGTAATGTATGAGCAAAAATACAACTGGAGCAACAAAAACTTAGAGAGGTTTGGGTACAAAACCCTAAAAATAAAAGGAGGCACAAGAGGCAATCTAATCTCTCTCTTCCAAAGTCTCAAAAACATTCTAGGGTTTTCCTTATATATAGGAGTGTTTTACTTGATCCCCAAGACGTTTAAATAGAGTTTGGGTTGAATTGGAACTCTGCAGAAAAATAAATCTGTACGTGGTTCGATCGATCTAGTCTAATTTTTGATCGATCGAGCCTTACAGATTTAGTCCAATAAATCTGCAATCACTCGATTCCAGTTTTACAAATAAACATACTTTGAGCAAGCCTAAACAAGACTAAACATATTGTTTTGACCATGATTTGCCAACATTACACATTAGAGTTCTAAATACATAAAATCCTAAATCTTTAGAACCTAACAACACTAAAATCAAATTAGGATAAATAACGTATTTGGTCCCCATCCTTTATACTATATCTCAATTTAGTCTCTAACCATTCAATTGTGTTAATTTGGTCTCTAATCTTTCAGTGTCATGTCAATTTAGTCCGTACCATTACCAAAATAAAAAACTAGTTTTTTGCCACATCAAATTATCTATTCCACATTTTATTTCAATATAATATTTCTATCCTTTACACCATATCTCAATTTGGCCCCTAACCATTCAATTGTATCAATTTTATTTCTAATCTTTCAGTGTCATGTCAATTTAGTCTGTGTCGTTATCTCTTGGGCGAAAATTGTTGACGTGACAAACGGCCAAACTAAAAATTTAGTTTATTGCCACATCAAATTATCTATTCTACATTCTATTTCAATATAATATTCATTCTATATTTATTTATTTTTCTATTTCAATAGACGGGGAGAGAGGAAAAAAAAAAAAAGAGAAGCAGGAGAAATAAATAAAATATTGATATGCACAGGAAATATTAGCAGTTTATATTTACACAATTACTATAGCTAGAATGTAAATTTGCACAATTTTACGTGAGCTGATATGGGTGATTTTTGGTGCTGAATATGCAAAATTTACCTCTTAAGCTATTATACATTGATTGATGCAAGTACTCTTACGATATCATTTATTTGTTCAAAATCTTGTACAAATTTAAACCATTACTATCTTCTTTTTAGAGAATAAAACATTTACTATCTAATTCCCACAATTACCATTTTTGTTAAAGAAACACTCTAACCACAATGTTCGGAGTCTAGCATTCTTGACCATGAATGCCTTTGCTGCCTTTTCATTATCCACCAAATAATCAAAAGCAGATGCAAGCAAAACTTCATCAAACCCTTCTATCTTCATAACTTCTTCACAAGCTCATTCACATCAAGTTGATCTTTTTTTAGTTTTTTTATTGCTTGCTCAACCTTTTGGAGTTGTTTGGAAAACTTATCACAATAAGAATCTTGGTACGAACAACTCCTTTTTCTATGAGAGCTTACTCCAGATAAAGTTGCAACTGAAGAACTAACTTGCTTCCCTTTTGATGCCTTCTTAAAATCAATGTCCAGATCATTTAACTCCAAGTCAACAATCATTTTTTCTGAATCAATATCACAAAAAGACTTCGCAGAACTCCATGTTGCCATGTCTTTACAAAAAATCAGAGCCATCTTATCAAACATCTCAATTTTCTTTTTCAAATATTGCTCATGATCTGGATGTGCCTGTTTTTTTGTTTTTGTTTTTTTTTTTTAAAAGGGGGAAAAAACACAAGTAGTTAGGAAGAGATCAATCACTAATATAAGACCTACATAATGATGAATATATGCTTCATACCATTACTTCCTCATCATACACCTTCTTTTCACAAGTAATCATTTTCAGATTATAATTCCATCCAAAAGTATTTTTTCTATTACGAAGTCGTGTAATTGTACTCCAAATGCTTTCAATGGTTAGAAGACAATTCTCCACATGATTAGGTCAGCATTCAACCCCAAATTTCTCGCTAATTGTTTGGGCTGCTAGAGCTAATGATCCAGGCATAAACGTATTGAATGGCTTATTTCCTTCAGTAGCGTCATTAGCAAGTGTCTCAATTAACAAACATTGCATTGGTTTTGACCACCTAAATTGTTCGCTTTTCTTTCCTTCTCCTCATCCTTTGTTTTGTCCATTGCTACACTTACAAGAACAAGTAGGGAAATCAAAATTCAGCAGGCCAACACAAAAAATAACGTGAAAACTCTGTTTCATGTCCACTCGAAAATTTTATCATCAATCATGAAATGTAAACGCATAATAGACTTTAATGAATAAAGTTCTAGAAAGTCACATTACATAGCCACCTATACAAAGAAAATTTATTCATTCTACATAACATTATAATTTTCCCACACGGCA
The DNA here is from genome assembly GCA_023621385.1 of Quercus gilva. Classification (NCBI taxonomy): domain Eukaryota; kingdom Viridiplantae; phylum Streptophyta; class Magnoliopsida; order Fagales; family Fagaceae; genus Quercus; species Quercus gilva. The sequence continues at coordinate 4,540,831 of CM042481.1, read as the reverse complement.
TGGCATGGCATGGCATATTTCATCTGTTTCACTAACCATTCTCTATTTTCTTCCTAAACTTCCCTTTGTTTTTGTTGGACCCTATAATTTTGAAATTCAAATTGTATATCTAGATCTATATCTTCCACAATTGAGTTTGGGGTCAACCCTCATTATGCGATTGTGAATGACATAACATGCTAAGAGTACCTAAGACTACATTCAACTGTGTTTGCAATGACCAATATGGATATGCATCCAATACAGAAAAATGTTTATTCAATACATCAAAACCTCCCTCAGTAGTTGGTAGCAAGGAAAGGGGAAAAAGTGTAGAATATGGCTTGAATTTGGAGTTCAACTCCTTGTTGGATTTGGATAATAAAGGATTTTTATTCCTTTTGGGTTACTGTTGTTTGAAGTTATCAAATTCTATTAAAAGTCTTGTCTAACACTTGATTTTGAGTCCTATTTGGAATAGGAGTGATTCTCCTTTTGTGTGTGGAAAAGAAGTCTAGTCCTTCTTGGTTTTAGATATACTAGCCAACTCAAGTCTTCTATATATGCATAGTGCTACTGCAGAAAATTAGAGAGAAAGAGATGAGAGTGTGTGAAAAAAAGGCTCTCTCTTTGTTTGGTTATTTGATATTTGTGGGTTGTAATTTGGAATAGTGAGAGAGGTTTATTACCGCTTGGTTTTGGTTCTGTGGTTTGATGATTTACTCTCTCTTGGTGCGTTGCAACTTTTGGATTTGCTTTGTGGCCCTCTCTTTGGTTTGTGCGCAATTGGTATTTGGTATTTGTGAACGTTTGGTTCTTTGGTTTGTCTTTGGTTCTTTGGTTTTGTATTTGTAAGAAAGAGTTATTTGGGTGTATTTGAGATTTTGATTTGTGAGAGTGTTTCTACACAAATTTTTATTATCCCAAATTTGTTATAGTGAAATTTGTTCGTCGTTACCCGTGAATGTAGGCTATTGCCGAACCACGTAAATCTTAGTGTTTTGTGTCTATTTTCTTTTGGATTAATTTTCTTCGCTTCTATTGTTAGTTTGAAGATCTTTCACTAGCCTAAAATATTTTCACAATCAATCTTGGTAATTTGAGTTTTTGCTATTTTACAACAAAAAGAATGAATTTTTTTTTTCTATATTCAAGAGGATCATGACTACATTCTTTCAATCAATATTGAAAATCACAATAAGGGAAGAGAATTCCTTTTCCATTTGTAAAACCAAAGTCACCAAAATATATAATATTTACTTACAAATTTACAGAAAATAGAAAAAAATTATTAGTAATGACTAATTATTTGTTATAATTTTGAATTCTTTTTTTTTTTTTTTTTTTTTTGATCCAAACAATAGAAATGCATTAATATGGTAAAGAAATACATATAAGGGTGGGCCCTGAGAGGTGCCCAAAACAGAAAAGGCTACAGTAAATTATAGAAACATAGCACATGCAAACACAGTGAAACAAAACATAGAAGCCTAGTCGTGTCCCTGTGTGTCCATGAACCTCTGATACTCTTCAAGCAGTCCACACGTCATGTCTGCTATCACCTTTGGGTGAGTTTGGTAGTGTTGGAAATAGAATTTGTTCCTCGCGGCCCATATCGACCATGCTGTGACTGCCCATTTCTCCAACTCCTGCTGACTGAGCTTGCTCCGCATTTGCCGAAATAAGAGGAAGAAGTCGCTGACAACGTTGCTGCACTTTTGGGTTCGGCCACCGAACAGAGCCCACACATTTTGAGCAAAGGGGCATTCCCATAAGATGTGGTGCAGAGTCTCAGTATTATGAATGCAGAATTCACACCGTGTGTCCACATTCACTCGTCGTTGATGCAGCTTGTCCCTAGTTGGAAGACAGTTCGAAACCGCTCTCCATAGGAACATCCTGACCTTCGGCGGCACTTTCAGATCCCATACTTTGTTCCAGGTTGGCCCATCCTCCCGAGCACCAGAATGCTCCGCCCAACTCTGTGTACTGGAGCGAAGAGCGACTCGGTACGCAGTTTTTACCGAGAATTTTTGGGCCGTGTTTTCAATCCATACAAGCGTGTCTTGGGATTGCAAATGGTCAAGTGGTATTGATAGAATCTCCTCCCTCGTCCTCTGGCTGAACAGGGCATCAAGCTTTCCACGGTCCCACTGCCGAGTGTCTTCATTTATGAGTTCACAAACTCTCATATCCAACACTGCCTCTGCTCGTGGTATGGGCTTGTGTGTGAGCCATTTATGGGTGTACACTCCAATTGTTCTGCCATTACCCACCCGCCACTTTGAGCCTCTAAAAATTATGTCCCTTGCTGCCAAAAGGCTTCTCCAAACAAAGGAAGGATTGCTCCCTATATTTGCCATCATGAAGGAGCTGTTTGGAAAAAATCGAGCCTTGTAGACCTTGTAAAATAGTGAGTCGGTGTCATGGATTAGTCTCCAAGCTTGCTTGGAAAGCATTGCCAAGTTAAAAGAATGGAGGTCACGAAAACCCATTCCCCCTTTTCTTTTTTGTGTGCAAAGTTTCTTCCAATTTATCCAGTGGATCTTCCTTTCTTCTTTTGTTTGCCCCCACCAATACTTTGCTAGCAAGGAGTTGATGTTGTCACACGTGGATTTGGGCAATTTGAAGATGCTCATGGCATATGTTGGGATTGCTTGTGCCACTGTTTTAATTAGAACCTCTCGGCCCGCCTTTGAGATGAACTTCTCTTTCCACCCCATCACTCGTTTTGTAATCTTCTCTTGTAGGTCTTTGAAAGTGGTCACTTTTGATTTCCCACTGGCCATAGGCAAGCCAAGGTACTTGTCGGTTTGTGTCATTATTCTTCCCCCCAACATCTGCTGGATCAATCTTCTGACTTCCGGCTTTGTATTCTTACTAAAAAACAAGGCCGTCTTTTGGAGGTTGATGGCTTGACCCGAGGCCGCTTCATATTGGCCCAGAATATGTATCAACTGTTGGCATTCACCTACTGTGGCTTTACAGAAGAGGAGGCTGTCATCGGCAAATAGGAGGTGGGATATGCATACCCCATGTTGACTTGACAAGATTCCATGTAACACTCGAGTTTCAACAGCTTTTCTTAACAATGCCAATAGGCCCTCAGCACATAGGAGGAATAGGTATGGAGATAATGGATCTTCTTGCCTAACACCCCTAGATTGAGTAAAGAAGCCCCTTGGTTCGCCGTTAATTAGGACTGAATAAGAGGCCGTTGTGACAGTCTCCATGGCTACTTGCACCCATCTTTGGTCAAATCCCAGTTTGCACATAATATCCTGCAAAAAATTCCAATCCACTCGGTCATAGGCTTTGCTGATGTCAAGCTTGACCGCCATGTGCCCCACTTTGCCTCTTCTTCTGTTTCTCATTCTGTGTAGTAGCTCATACGCAACTGTTATGTTGTCAGTAATGAGACGGTTTGGCACAAATGCACTCTGAGATTTAGAAACAACATTAGGCAAAATATATTTTAAACGATTTGCAATAACCTTGGAAATTATCCTCGAGACAACATTACTCAAACTAATGGGTCTATAATCCGCTAAGTGTGTGGGGTCCTTCTTTTTTGGAATTAGGACAATGTGTGTATGGTTCATTTTCTTCAGCATATGACCCGAGTGCAAAACTGATAATACAGCTTCAGTGACATCATGACCTACAATATGCCAGTATTTCTGAAAGAAAAATGGGGACATACCATCTGGCCCTGGTGCTTTTGACAGGTGCATTTGAAAAAGGGCAGTACGGACTTCATCAGAAGTGTATCGTTGGGTGAGTCTATCATTCATTTGTGGGGTAATCTGTCTATCAACAGCTTGTACAACACCTTCAATATTGACTGTTGGGGTTGCTGCAAACAAGTCCTTGAAATAGGATTCGGCCACTCTGGCTATATCATCCTCCGTATTGCACCACCAGCCCTCTCCCATCGAATACACCATGGATATGGTTTTTGCGTCGGCGTTGGCTGGCCCGATTATAGAAATACTTCGTGTTCTTGTCTCCAGCAGGTAGCCAAATTGATCGAGATCGTTGTCGCCAGAATAGCTCATCCTGGTGAATCAGGTTGCTAATGTTAGCTTTGAGTTCTTTGATTGAGCTGATACAGTCGGCATTATTTTGCAAGCAAAGTTCCTCCAGTAATTTTTGTTTTTCCTGCAATTGCATGTTAGAGGATCCAAAAATCTCACGGCCCCAATCAACTAGAGCAAACCTGCATTTTTTTATTTTTTCAAACAGCCTCGCCATTAGGCTACCAGGGATCACCTCGACTTCCCAGGCTGTCTGGATGACATTTACACAGTCAGGGTGAGTGGCCCATCTCTCTTCAAACCGCTGTGGTATTTTTTTCTTTATGGCCTGCCTCTGGGATTGTATGGTGATGAGGATTGGTATATGATCAGAATATGCTGCTTGTAGGTGAGCGACATGGCTGTGGGGGAACTTATCTCTCCATAGCGTCGTGGTGCATGCCCTGTCCAATCTTTCCTGCACATAAGCATCCCCCTCCCGACCGTTATTCCAAGTAAAGATATTACCTTGGAAGCCCAGGTCCACCAAACCACAGTGTAGGAGTGCTGTCTGAAAGTGCTGCATTGGGGCCAGCGGCTTTGGTAGTCGACCTTGCTTTTCTTCTGATTGGAGGATCTCGTTAAAGTCCCCAAAGCAAAGCCAGGGTGCTGAGTGTCTAGAGTGGAGATGTTTCAAGAGTTTCCATGAATCCTGCTTTCGTTGCTCCTCAGGCCATCCATAAAAACCTGTCAATCTCCATGGGTTTGCTGGGTCATCCATAATAAGTGCATCAATATGATTTAGGGTATAAGTTTGGACATGCAGCTCAACTTCCTCCATCCATAATAAAGCCAACCCTCCACTACGACGAATACTAGGTACCACAAACATACATCGATACGGTAAACCAGCTTGAATCTGTTTCATCTCTGATACGGACTGTTTTGTTTCCATAAGAAAAAAAATTTTGGGAGCTTTTTCCCTCACAAGATGAGAGAGCACATCCACTGCACGTTGGTTCCCAAGCCCCCGGCAGTTCCAGCTCATGATTTTCATTGTTCTCGACGGGGCTGTCCAGCAGCCTCCACCGTTTTGATGATGATATTTTCTGGGTTACACTCCATGGCTTTACTTCTCTTCTCATTTTGTTTCAGTTCTTCTTCCACAGGTAGGTTGTCCTCCGGCTTGTCTCTTTTCAAGTTGCGGCTTATAGTTTCTTTAGGGTCTGTGTGCGTTTAGGTTATTTTGTGGCGTGGTATTCTGCTCCCAGAAGTTTTATTTCCTGAGGAACGCGGTTTGTGTTTCTTGCTCATGCATGGTGGGCTCTCACGTGGTTTGTTGATGTGAGTTTGGAGTGGGTCACGTGGCTGGGTTATATGGGTTGGGAGTGGGTCATATGGCTGGTTTAAGTGAGTTGGGAGTGGCTGGTTTAAGTGAGTTTGGAGTGGGTCTCGTGATTGATTTGAGTGGGTTGGGAGTGGGTCACGCGGCTGCTGGTTTGTGTGGCTTGGGAGTGAGTCACGTGGCTGGTTTAAGTGAGTTGAGGGTGTGTCACGTGCCTGTTGTTCATCATACTTAATTGGCACATTGATGAGGCTTGGGTCCAACGAATCGGCTGCCATAATTCCGGATCCATTAATCTCCATTCCCATGATTTCAGTTCGCCCATAATCATCAGCATTTATGTGGTCGGTTTCCTGAATTTGCGCTCCAAGTAACTGCTCAGACGTTACAGCTGCAATCATTGATTGCGTGGTTGTTTGAGTAACCGACTTGTGGGAGTTGTAATTGTCATTAATGCCGGTGACATCAGAAGTTGCCACGTGGGTTTTAGTTCGGCTTCTTGTCTGTTCATCCCTCTCTGGCGCCATTTGTTGCATCAGTGGGCTGCTGGTTGTCCGATCCGATGCACTTTCCTTCCTCCGTACTCCAGCCTTCAACCATTCGCCATACGGTCTCGCCGTTTGCTGTGTGGGTCCTGGAGATGGACAGTCCTTCACCTCATGGCCGAATCTCCCACATTGGTAGCACAACCCTACTAGACGCTCGTACTTAAAGCCCACACATACTTGGTCACCCTCCGGGTTAGCAACCCACCCTCCTCGCCGAATCGGTTTCTCCAGTGGAAGCTCGATCCTGATCCTAATGAAGCGCGCTTGGTCGGACAGGAATGTTTTTTTGTCCACCTCCACTACGTGCCCCAGACCTTTACCAATCTCCCAGCTAGCCTCTTCGTTCATCAAGTCGAATGGCAGTCCCCACACCTGGACCCATATAAGGATGATTGAAAAAATCACTGAGTTGGCTGTCATACCTCTTTCCCACCGTCGGAGGACCAACAAGATATTGTCGAAGCTCCATGGACCGTTGTTCAATACCCATGTCAGTTGGCTCTCAAGTTTGAATCTAAACTGAAACAGCCCCTCTCCCACGTCCACTATTCGCAAATCATTCCCTAGTTTCCACACCGTCCTTAATAATGCTTTTGCCGCCCTTTGGTTGTAAGGACGAGTAGTAAGAAAACGGCCTAATAAGGTGAGGGAACAGTCTTCAATGGTTTTCTCTCTACTGGTGGATCGAATGTGCACTACTTCACCTTCTTCCTCTGTGAGTTGTATGTTTTGTAATCGGTCAATGAATTCTTGGTCCATGTTTTGAGTTTTGGAAAGTCCACTGTGTGTACACAGTGGAAAGGAAGACTCACCTAAGCGTGAGAGAAAGAGCTCCTACGTAGAGGAGAAAAAAAAATTTTGATTATTATAATAAATTTAACCCCCCCCCCCCCCCCCCCCCCTCTCCTTTTTAAACTAGAGAAACTTCCATTAGATTTCCATTGATACAGATGCAAAAACATGACTTCCATCTATCACTTGGACATGATCTTAATACAAGATTTTTGTTTTTTTTATTTATTTATTTTTTTTGTTTTTTGTTTTTTGTTTTATAACTTATATATTCTATTCATCAATGATATATACATATATACAATGTGAAAAATAAAAGGGGGTCCCATCAAAAGAATAAATAAATAAATAAAAGGGGAAATATACAGAGCATAACCTTAGACAAAGGCTCCACGTGTGTGATGCTTTGTCATGTGGCCTTGGGTTTTTGTGTTTAATATCAATGTCAGACATTTGTTATGGTTCAAAGTGAGTATCATGCTTCATGAAGCCTTATTTTGAAAAGGCTTATACTGCACCGTTTCCGTTTCCGTTTCCACCATTCTTTTATATCATCGCAATGAAAGGATTATAATATAAGTATAGAACTTTACTTGTCCGTTCTCCAAATTATATGGCATGTTTTGCAAACTGTTAATAAGAATAAAACTTGCATTTCCTTACCTCCATTATTTTTGCTACTTATTGGGCTTTGGCTCTTCATTGTTAATTATGTGTGATTTCCAGATTTGTGGTCAATACGCAAAGAACTTCTCTTATTATAGGTAAATGCAAATGTAATGTTTGAGTTGGTGGACTCGAATTAGAATGATTTGTATTTGAGGGTTTAACTTATATATTTTGTAGAGTTATATGTCATGATACTTGTTTCTGTTTGAGGTTGGACTCTTGGAACTTGTGGGTGCAAGGTGTGCCAAACCCACATTTGTTGTTAGAGTTGCATATCTTGGGAAGGATTTTGAAAGACACTGAACTATAATTGATTCTTTTTCGTCTTAATTACCAGTGATTTGTTTTGGTCTATGAGTTCGCTTGTGGTCAGGCAAAAAAAGAAAAAAGAAAGTATTAAAATTGCTTGCTGAAGACAAAACCAACGGAACACATTAATTCACACCATTTACACACTTAAATCTCTAACATCCTTTTCAAGAATTGCATTATCCACAAGGGTTATTTACGTAAGCTTTTACTAGTTAGTAGGCTTCATGTAACTAATGATAATGTGGAGGCTGAAAAATTAAGTTTTTTAGACAACTGGCATTGAACTCAAGTGACAGAATCTAAGGTTAATTTTCAAGAATACAGAAGTTTAGGGTGATTTGGACTGCTTGAAGTACACAATGTTACCAGGTTAGCTATGAAATAATTTGTCACAACTTGACAAAAGTGTTAGCCACAATTATGCAATACCCTATTATAACTAGCCACAATTGAGATTTCTCATATTTATTTGTAAAGACAAAATCTACCCAGTAAATGCCTATGCAACACCTAAACAATCCAATCTAGGCAAAAATATAGACAAGCAATCCGGGATATTACAGCTACAAAGAAAATATTGTAAAATAAGACAATACTTGTAACAGGAAGGATGAGTGAGATGGTTGTTACCTCTTTCAGTTTCCCCAGGAAAGCCCCAACTTGCACTACGTTCTGCTTCGTTATTGTCATCATAGGTTCTCACAATTTTGGTAGCTTTTACTACTGTTGAATTTTCAAATTCATGGACAAAATCTGAATCCTCAGAAGTAATGACACAAGAACTGCTGCCTTGTGCAATTGTTTGGTTGAACTCTTCCCCGTCTTGCTCATATATCAAACGGACAGCACATTTGATCACCTCCACACTTGGGCTGTTGCTGTCAAATACAACATTAATCCGACTGCATTCAAGATCATACCAATGTGTACCTAGCAAGTCATCACGAGACCAATACAATAGCCAAAGGTGACACACACTGTAATCAAAGGATGTCTCCCCAATGACAACCTCAAAGGATGTCTCTCCAATAACTTTAAAAGTACGGTGAGGCACATCACCAAGGGCTTTCACATGACCTTTAAGACTATATCTTTCACTTGAATACCCGTAACAATTAATTCTAAAGAGAGCACACAAAGCAAATCCCATCCACCTACTATTACACCAATTTGGAGGCAGCTCTATGCTTATTGAATACCCAATCCTTTGATGAGTTAACCACTGTGGAACATCCAATCCGGGAATAATTATCTGGAACGCAGCTCTAGATCTATCTTTCCTTCTGGTAGAAGTTTCATATAATCCAGTTTTTGGATAAATGAGTCCCTATACCAGAAAAACCATATTATTTAACAATGAGAGAGAGAGAGAGAGAGAGAGAGACAGAGACAGAGACAGAGACAGAGACAGAGAGGGTAGATTACCTGTAGATAACGTTTTAACATTGCAAATGCCAGACCATCACTGCCCTCATTATACTCAACCAACTTGCAGCAATTAAAAAATGAAATTGATGGTTGCAACAAATTGCTCATACTGAGCAATGCTGGTGATGGTTCTAGGGAAGAACAGCCTTTAGCATTTATATATCTTACATTTGATGGAAGATCTGGCAACGAGTGAAGCTGAATGCAGTTGCCCAAATCAAGAGCTTCCAATTTCGGAAGTTGACTGATGCTTTCAGGTAAGGCAAAGATAAGATTGTTTGTAGATAGTGCTAAATATTTTAACGAGTGAACATAGAAAACACTGTCAAGCCTTGACTTAAAAAATTGCTTTTCACATCCATGACATATCAAGAAACTAATGGAAGAGGGAACTTCTCGAATAGCAGCTCCAGTCAAATCAAGTTCCTTTAAACTTTCAATTTTTCCCAAGTTCTCTGGCAGGTTAGCAAGTTTTGAGCATCCCAAAAGAATGAGTATTTCAAGAGACCTTAAACTATCCATGCTGTTTGGAAGATTGATAAGAGATTGGCAGAATTTTAAATTTAAAACAATAAGCTTACTGAGTTGTCCAATAGATGGGTGGATCTCAACCAAATTTATGCAACCTCTAAGACATAGTTTTTCAAGTCTCGGAACCCCTGTGAAGTCAGGTGTCCTAATAAGGCTTATGGAATGTTCAAGATCGATGAGTTTTAACTTGTCTAAATACTGTTAAAAAAAAAAGGATAATTAGCTTGCATTAAACAATGAATTTTTTTAGTTATATATATATATATATATATTAGAACAATTTGAAAGGATGAAGCTCAAATACAAAGGGAGTGTATTTGATGAGACTTCTGAAGAACAGATAAATACTGATAAGTAATAAAAAGACAATTAGAAGAACATAATCACCTTTACACCTGTCCAAAGATATTCAATTTTGCTAAACCGCAGTTTGAGTTCAACAAGCTCCTTTGATTGGAATCTGGATGGCAAACATTTTGAAGAATAGCCACGCCATTCAAGAAGTCTTAATTCGTAAGAAAGATGATTGAGGCCGTTTGGGATGTGCACGTTATCAATTATAAGCAATCTAAGATTACACATCTTTGAAAAAACTTCAAAATAGGATTCAATGGGTCGATATGCCTCATCCCCTCCAAATAAGTCTAGGACAATTGCTTGAATTGCTTTTGTTGCCTAAGAATCAAAAGCAAAGGATCAGTAAATCACAAAATAAAAGTTAAGAATACTAGAAAATTTCAGTTTTATAGTGTTAGAGGAGGCAACTAATATATATACTGAGTTTTCCACATATATAACCTCCTCTTGACCATTGGTAAATCCAAGAAAGTGAAGGATGAGAAATTGACAAATTGAGGCCTTAGAAACAATTTAATTTTTTATTTAAATTTTATTCATATGGTAAAAGTGTTATTTTCATTTGAGAACCATACATTGCAACGAGTAAGGATGCTGTTCTACAATTCAAATATATAAACAATGTCACAATCACATTATGTTTTCAAAATGCAAGATATTATGATAGATGAATTCAAAATTTATTTATTTTTTAAAATTTTATAAGTGACAATCACATTATATTTTCAAAATACAAGTAACAGTCAGCATATTAACATGAATTAAGTACTTGGGTAGCTATTTATATATTGGATTTTATTTATTTTCTTAAAGAACTTAATTTCCTGAACAAAATTGTGTTGTGTATCTATTCAATATTTCCCTTGAAAAAAAAAATGTTATTTTGCCAATGTTCTTACCATATTTTTCATAAATACATGAAACAAATCCTTACGAAGCCACAACCTACTGCGCTTCCCAGGCTCTTCTCATGATTCTCGACGCACAATTTCCATACCCATTTCTTGTAATAGATCATGCATCTGCAATGTGTCATTTTCTATAGTTAGGAGAGATTTATCCATGAGAACTTGTATTCCAATTCTTGCATCAAAACCACAGGTCTCTAATATCTCTATTACTTGATCTTTCATCTTCCCTCTAAAGAAACATGCAACATCTAGAAATATATCCTTCCACATTTCCTCTAGCCCATCAAAACTCACTTTGAGTATGTCAAATATTTCTCTTTTTGGAATTTTTTTAAATCTGTCCAATGCACTTTGCCATACATCCATTGTTCTTCCAAACAAAAAGGAACCTAAACTTACAAGAGTTAATGGATGGCCATTGGCATAGCATACAACATCCTGGGAGAGTTGCATATAACCTTCTCTAGGTTGCTCATTTTTGAAGGCTTTCAAACAAAAAAGTTTTAAAGCATCATCATTGTTTAATGCATTAGGCTTATATATTTTATGTACTCCATGATGGACCAACAAATGTTCATCTCTAGCCGTTATGATGATCAAACTCCCCAATCCAAACCAGCCATGCTCTCCAGCCAAATTTTCTAGTTGGTCCAATTTATTAACATCATCTAGAACAATTAGAACTTTTTTATGACATAACCTTCTCTTGATCATGTCAACTCCGTAATAAACATTTCTTATATCTATATTTCTTTCCTCCAAGATATCTGCTAGAAGCTGCTGTTGTAATTGAAGCAAATCAAGTTTTTCTGGATATTCCCTAACATTAGCAATAAAGGAAGAACCTTCAAAATAATTACGAAACTTTCCATAGACAACTCTAGCAAGAGTTGTCTTTCCAGATCCCCCCATACCACAGATCCCTATAATGCAAACATTGTTCCCAAGATCTAAATACGAAGTGATCAGTTCTTCCACTGAAGAATCTATTCCTACCAAGTCATTGGTAATGCTTGAGAAACATGAACTCAGATTTTGTAATATGTGTTCCACAATGCTTTGGATTAATTCTGACACATGCCTGTGAAGATGATAGAACAATAATTAAGTGATGGTCTAAAGTCTAAACCAATCATAAATGATAAAACCTTGGGGATAAAGAAAAATATTGGGTGATAATACTCTCCTTGGTCAAACAAATATGAACTAACGTGGATAGAACTACTCAACTACCCATATAAGAATTGTATGATTATATTTACTGAAACAACTCTATCAAATTTGGCTATTTACTTATAGGCAGAAAATTTTCATTCTTGCCCAAAACATGTGGGCCTTCACAAAGAAAAGGCAGATAAAGAGGGAGAGAAACAGGGATACTATTATACTAGCAGATATCGGGAGCGGAAAGCAAGTGCCATCATCCAATATCATTGCTTAAGTTAGAAATAATATTAAACAAGTAAATCCAAAATCCAATTCACAATTGATTGACCAAAGAATGGGTGTCTTATTTCACCCTTGATTGCTAAGAGAAACTTCATTGGAATATCTTTAAGTTGAACAGGCTAATATAAAAGTTCATGACCTTCTGAGGTAGCTTGAGTGCTAAAGAATTAATAAAAAAATGTTGTTTCCCACTTAGAGGGTTCCACTTTATGCTTCACCAACCACACATTTATCTTTTTTCCCTCTTCTAAAGTAACCAAAATTTAAAAGGAAAACGAAAATCGGAGAAATGGCACACTATAGTTGATTGAATATATAGTGGAACACTCAAACTAGGATAGACGATTTTAGTTCCAAAATATTAATAACAAATCAACAATGGATTACACAAATTTAGATGACCAAAAAGTTGAAAATGCTTTATAATAATACCAGGTAAAATGATTGAAGAGAAGGTAAAGCCGTAAAGGTTTCTTTAGGAGGGGAGAGGAACTAAAAATTTAAGCCTTAGTGCCAACAGAGATTGAAGCACAGATTAGAGATTTGATTTTCATCATTGAAGAGAAAAAGGAAAATGCTTCATATGTTTTTCTCCCCCTTTTAAGAGAAGATCTCTTTGAATTTCTATTTCTATAGACAAATATCAATTATAAACTCCTTGAATCTCTACCTCTTAAAATTATGTTAACATTTTCATTCTGTAAACAATTGGTTTGTGAATAAAATTGTCAAAATGCACTTTTTAAGGATTTTATCTAACCGAAAGCAACATTTCAGCCAATAGAAACTTAAAATAAAATTATCGTTTAAATATCAGCCAATAGCAATTTATATGCTTCATGATATATGAAAGAAAATTGTGTTTAAATATCAAAATAAATTTCCTAGGAAATTACCCATCTTGAACAAGCCAACCAGACAGATTCGCTGCTTCTGTCAAAGCAGCTCTCCACATTTCAATTTTCTCCATGTTCTCGATAAATCGTACTTCGTGCTCAGCAAAAGCCACTGCGAAAGTTCCTGTTTGTCTCCGTACATCGGATGGGTCCACATCATAGAAAACCGGCAGAACTGTCGTTCCCATCTCTTTACTGTATCCAATGATTTTAACAAGCTCGTCCAAGCACCATGTCGAAGCTGCATAGTTTTCTGAGAGAACAACAATGGCAAACCTCGATCCTTCTATTGCTTCTAGGATCTCTCGTGCAATAGCTTTTCCTCTCTCAATTTTCTTATCATACTTAAATGTCAAAATGCCCTTCTGTTTCAAAGCAGCATATAGATGGTCCGTAAAACTATTACGGGTGTCTATGCCTCTAAAGTTGAGAAAAACATCGTATTTCCACCGACGTGTTGAAGAAGAAGACGGTGATGACGTTGACGCTCCTTGAGTGCACATGGAATCCGTTGAAAATATACTTCGTAAATCTTGAACTATAATACATAGATAACAAAAGTAACAAAGTATATTCAAATCCAATTTGAAGTTCAAACTGGAGACGATTTGATATATGTAGATTTCTTCATTTCACGGATGAAGTGAAAGTAAAGAAATAAAAGTGTGAAAAATGAGAACTTACAGAGTGAAAATCCTCTTGAAACAACGCCGGAATTCGGCTCCTATTACATAGTAATTGCTTTTTTTTTTTAGTAAATGAATGGATAAGGTTCTTTCTCTGTGTATGAGAGAGAGGGAGAGACAGAGACAGAGCCTCAGAGAGACAGGGGAGACGAAGAGTGAATCGAAGTCTATTTCACAATTTCACGTATTGTTGCGTGAGTAAAGTCAACAAGTCTTTAAAATACCTTTTTTTCCTTTTACACGCACTTTCCCACGTACTTTACGGTGACTGTTTTATCTGTCACTATTACTTACATTAACTATCTTTTCCATTCACTGCTTACAAGCTACCGTGTTAAGCAAGAAATTATTAGATCGATTGAAGGATTGTTGTTGTAGGCTTGTAGCGGCCATTTTTAATTTTCCCAATGGACAAATATTATTATTTATGTAAATATGTCATAATCTATTTATTCGTTAGTTAAAGGGACTTCGTTAGCAATACTTGTGGCACGCCTAATAATAAATAGTTGTCCAAATACGTGGCACAACAAGCCAAAAGACAGTAATTTCGTGGTTTTGGTGACTGCTGGCCAGCTATGAGCCTATCAAACACGTTTTAAAATTCTTTTTTTATTCAGAGATATTTAGCTTTTCGGGTAATGTTATGGGAAAATACAGGAATGATCGAATGCATAGGAATTTCCATTTCCATTTACGAGGAAGTTTTCTTGAGTCTTTTCCACTTATTATTAGTATTATATTAAATAAGAGATCTTAGTTAATTAGATTGATAAAATCTCTAATAGTTGAATATGAGATTTAAAATTTAATCACTGTCTCCGATTTGTGTCTTGGGGGCCTAACATTTATAAGTATTAGGAGAAGAAAAAATTTACAACACTACTAACATTTGTAAGTATTACCAAGACTTATAAACCAAAAACTTACTAAGTAAAGTTTATCTTTCTTAGTCAAAAAAAAGAAAAAAAAAGAAAAACTTAGTAAAAAGAAAAAACAATGAGGGTCTGGATCAGTGTGGGTGGAGAATAATCAAAGACTATATACTCAAATCTACAACATTTAAGTGTTGTGATTGGTGCATTTAAATTTTTTTTTTTAAAAGATGCATTTGTGGTGGTCTCATAGATCCAATCACAAGTTAATATCCAAGCTTATGAAATTGAGCGTGGGTTTGAGTATATTCGTAGGCGGACTGAAGACTAGAAAGTCTTTAAGACCAGGGTGGTTGGGTACAAACCAAGGGAAGACGGAAAAAAATGTGAAAGTAAAAATAGTTGTTATTTATGCAAATATAATATAACTAATTGTTTCTTTAGTCAAAAGGATTACTTTAGCAATACTTGTGGCACACCTAACAATATTTATTTGTATCAAAGTACGTGGCACAACACGCCAATTTGGTGGTGATGGTAACTGGTGACCAGCTATGAGCCTATGAAACACGTTTTAAAATTCTTTTATTTATTCAGATGACATTTTGCTTTTCGGGTCAGGTTATGGGAAAATACAGGAATGTCTGAATGTACAGGAAGAGTATGCCTAATATCACAAAATTTTCACAACTTTGCCATAATTTTGCTTCATAACAATTTGTGAATGATGAAAATAAAATAATGGGTCCATATGAGTCTATGATTTCATCATTCACGAGTCACTATATAGTAAAGTCGTGGCAAAATTGTAAAAAAGTTTGGGGGAAAGTTGTAGAAAATTTTATAACATTAGACTTATCAGAATTTCCATTTCCATTTACGAGGAAGTTTGTTCAGTCTTTTCCACTTTCTTTACGAGGAAGTTTGTTAGAGTCTTATCCACTTTTTTTTTTTTGATATGCCTTTTTCCAGTAATTATTAGTATTATATTAAACCAATAAGATACCACGAAAAAAAAAAAAAAAAAAAACAATGAGGGTCTGGACTCTGGATCCGTGTGGGTGGAGAATATACTCAAACCCACGTTCGATTTCATAAGCTTGGAAATCAACTTGTGATCGAGCACAAACCAAAGAAAGAAAGGGGAAAAAGTGTGAAGTAAAAATAGTTGCATCGCCTTTTTTTTTCTTCTTCTTCTTCTTATTTTATTTTATAGAAATTACCAAAATTTTCATTTTGAGAAATCCTTTTCTCTTTCTTCTTCTTCTTCTCAGTTCTTCTTCTTTGTTTTTTATTTTTTTTATTTTTTTTATTTTTTTTTATTTTAATGAAATTTACTTTATGTTTAGATGGAGGGAGATGAAAGAGAGGATGGCAATCATATATCCATAATTATCAAATAGTGGGAAAAAGGCCTAAATGTTTTTTTTTTTTTTTTTTCCTCTCTTTAATATAGGATTTAGTGTTTGATCTAAATTTGGATAATTGCAATGCCTGATTTAGATTTAAATATTTGGATTTGTTCTGATTTTTAAGTTTTGTTTTTTTGTTGAGAGAAGATTCGTTGTTGAGCTAGGCTTTACATAAAGTTCTTATAATCTATGACAATCGTGTTGACAGGACGAAAGGTAGAAGAAAAAAAGGTGCCTACTGAAATTACTATAAAGCCATATGTAAAACAAAAAACCAAGATAATTTCTTAACAAAATCAAAATTTTCAGTCAAAATAAACTTTCTTATAAAAAAAGATATTTAAATTTGTAAATTATAGTGAACAAAAGTATGAAATGGTAGACAAATTGAGTTTTATTGTGAACAAAATGAGTATATTTTGCCAATCAAATCCAAAATTTACTCACATCGGACCATGCAAAATTTAGTTTTTTATTTTTTCTTTACATATCTCAATAATGAAGTGACTAGTGGTTGTTATGTGTGCAAAAAGATAAATAATTTTAAAAAAATCAAGAAAAATTTATATTTTAATAAAATATAATGTAAAACAGATAATTTGATGTAAGATGTTTTGAAAACCGAGTATGTAAAATAGAAAAAAATAAGTTTTTATACTAAAATAGAAAGTCATTTTGCATGAGTTAATGTGAATGTTCTTAGCGTGCGTTTGGATTAGGCGTTTTGCCCAATCCGAGCATTCTGCGTTTTTTGGTGGGTCCCATGGGTATTGTTCACTTTTCCACCAAACTCAGTAAAACACAGATTTCTAGGTAAATTTGAGTCTCACAATACTATTAACACCTTTGAAAATTATTTTGCTACAGTATTTTCAGCAATAAATTTTCAGTTTTCAGCAAGTAAGCGGTATTCAAACACACTCTTATTGCTCATATTTTTAGGATTTAGGATTACCATATGTTGGGTACACCACACCTTGTGGTCCAGCCCACCCACCGTTGGAAGTCACGTAATGAGCTTGTTAGACACGCAAGAAATGAATCTACTTCTATTAGAAATTGAGTATCATGAGTCTTTAGAAGACTTCATAAAAATAAAATTAAAATTAAAAAAAAAAAAAAAAAAGAGAGAGAGAAAAAAAAAAAAAAAAAAAAAAAAAAAACCTCTTTAGAAGATAAACTATTGCAGTTTATATAAACTAAGTTGCAAACTTATGCAATGTGTGGAGATATATTCTTCTTCTTCTTCTTCTTCTTCTTCTTCTTTTTTTGTATATATAAGAAATTTATTTAGAATGTAAAAATGATAACAATTCTATTGATTTATTTCAATGTATATGAAATTAAGATTATGATGATATCTTAACTTCTAAATAAAATTATGATGATTTATTCCCACTATAATAAAATATTTTGCACATGTTTATTATCCCATAATTAACTATCAACTAGACAAGTACCAGAAACAAGAGCGGTTCCAGGAATTTTTTTTCAGGATGTTCCTTAAGAAGTATAAATTATACAATCTAATAAAAAAAAGAAATTCATATATTGACAACAACAACAATAAAAAAAAACACGTAAATACATAATGATTACAGTTGCCTTCTACGAGTTTTCATATTTTGAAATTGTTGCATGATAGTCTTATTATCACTGCTACAAGCTACATCTCTTTCAATGTACACAACCAAGCAATCATTCATCTACTATATGTAGAACAAATTATGGAGTAAAATTTAATTTTATTGGCATAAAAAAAACTAAGGCTACATCTCTTTCAATGTACACAACCAAGCAATCATTCATCTACTATATGTAGAACAAATTATGGAGTAAAATTTAATTTTATTGGCATAAAAAAAACTAAGGGTGTTCCCAAAATTTTTTTTGAAGGGTAGACAAATAAAAAATTTTAAATTATTATATATAAAAAAAAAAATTTAGGTCAGGGTGGTCCCAGGGCTAGCCTAACCTTAAGGTGGCGCTACCCCTGACCAGAAAGAAGATTACTTCAAGCCAAGGGTGAACTTGTTTGAAGCTTCCAACAGTGTCTATTTACTTTTTAATTGCAAGAAAATATTCTAGAATGAAGATTGAATTAATGCTTAGCTTATCGTATAGCGTGATTGATAAAAAGTAATAACTTCTAAACTTCTCAAAAATTCACAAATCATACTCTCATAGACATTAGCTCAAAATCACTACATGAGAGAATTGTGAGAAAGTGACCTGAAACTATAGCTTGTAGGCCACCCAATACCAGTGGACTTAAATGAACTTCATCCTATGAAGATATTATAAGTGAAACCATATAGCTCACATCTGATTAGGAGTAAGGACAAGAACTCCTTAGAAAAAAATAATAATAAAAAAAGAAAAAGAAAAAGAAAAAGATCCAAGCTCTACTATCATTATGAAACAAGATACAAGGATATGCCACTTCAATACATTTCCAAATCATTATAACCGAAGCCATATATAAATTCAATACAACATACCAAGTTTTTTATCTAAAGGGGAAAAAGATCCAAAACATAGTTAGACTAACATAAATGCTTAAGAACATCTAGTGGAAGTAGCCCCCAACTGAAATTCATCCTACGAAATCCTCTCAATTCAAAAGCCAGTCAAGTGTAAACAGAGCACAAGTGTCATCTTTTGCAAACATGTCAATTGTTTCATCTGTATGTATGTGAAAAATTGAGTTAGTATGGTACTCTAATTAAAACAAAAATAAATAAATAATAATTCACTAATTAATAATCAGTATTATTGGAGTTCCTCCTTGTCTTTTCATGGCACCAATGTATGAAGTATGAAGGAAGTACTATACAATCTCTAGTTTTCTGTCTCAAAACCTATAATAAGGAAATATTCTCTTGCCTTCACTAGCACAACACAAGGTGTATATAAAAATTTGCATAATAATTCAAAACTTACAAATGAGATGCCAAAATAGGACTGAACCATCTACCTTAGCAAATTCCTAAAAGTTCAAAATCAAAAACCTCTTGAGACTATCACATTCTGTTGGTGCAAACACAATGATAATGGAAATAACACAAAGAGAAACTGAATAGTATTTCTGAATTTTATTAATTTAAAGAGAGAAATTACACAACACTATTTGGATTAAGGTGCAACACTCGCTCTCTTTAAGGAGATTCAAGCCCTTGGTTAGCTAAACTTCGTAACTGATGTAGACCGTCTCTAATTTGTCTCCCCCAGGATACAGTAGCCCAACAAGTGTCGTATGGCTAGAACAACATCTGCACAAAGTGTTCAAACCCAAAACTCCACCAGAAAGAACACCCTTCCTTGCCAAGAACCTCTCTATTTTTTTTTTTTTTTTTTATTGTATGTTTGTAGTAACTTGGATTGGTTTGAATGAGTCTATTTATAGGCTTAATGGGCCTCACGAAATTACTACCCAAATTAATCTGATTAATTAGGTCCATTATTCTGATGTAGTGGGTGTTATAAGATTAATTGTTGGATATTAATCTGATGGGTTGGAGTTACACAATTAATGGTGAGATAAAGAGTTTCTGAATAATGAAAAGGCCCAAATGGATAGTCCATTAAGTGGGTTAATGACTCTTCATTTTCCATAATAAAAATGGAGGATTAATTCGGGCCATTTACTCACCAACGGATATGGTAATTACTCTGAATGGGCTGTCAAGTAGGAGGATCCAAAAGGCTGATTCATTTCCATTTTTGATACCTCCACCTTCACCTCCCCCTTGCGCATGTATCTAGCCTAATATCTGAGACAATTCATGTTAGTCCATTAATCACCACAATTAAAAAGAACAAAATAGTCTTTCTCCTTTTCAACGTGGGATTAAACATTTTCACTAATTTCTTATCTTTCATATTCACTCCCACATCTTTACATTTATGTTATAACATTTATTCATTTTAATTATTTAATATTAAAATGCTCCAACAATCCCCCACTCATTTTAATATTAAATTTTTTAGATAAAGAGAGATTACCAGGCAAAGACGGGTTACTATGCATCATGAAGGTATGCTCTGCATTGAACTAGGACTGCTTTAGGGAAATTAAGCGTCACTGCTTACACATAACAACCCAGGTGTTGACATGAGCTTTTATAGCTAGCACTTTATGGCCATGTGCTGATCTAGATTTCATGAGTGTATTTAAGATTAAGTCCAAATCTCATAGGGAGCGGCCCTACCCCCACACTCACATAGGTGAAATTTTGTCAAAGGTGCTCCTGTAATTCTAACACCCCACTCATATGAGCTACAAATTTCATTAAGAGTGTTTTACTCAACCTCTCCACATTATAGGATAAATGCACTTACATCATAGGGATGAACAATTAAAAAATTATTTACAAAATAGATAATTAAAAAAATAAATTGTGCATTTCTTACGACCATCGTATGATTTGTTTTTCCCATTGAACCCAATTGTCAGGATCTCTAGTCCTTGGGTTGGGTATCCTCATACATGGTTCATGATTCTGTGGACCTTAGTCCCATCCCCCTCGATGTATTCTAGACTCTATCTTTTGCCAAGGCCTTGGTAAATGAATTTGCAAGATTATCATTAGATTTAATATAATCCACAATTATGATGCCAGTACTTAAATAAGGTCGCACGGTACTGTGCTTTCTTCTTATAGGTCTGGATTTATTGTTGTAGTAACGGTTTTTAACTTTACCAATTGCAGCAGTGCTATCACAATGAATTAATATAGGTGGAATTGGTTTTTCTCAAAGTGGAATTTCATATAACAAATCTCTAAGCTAATTTTCCTCTTCACTAGCTAAAGTTAATGCTATTAATTCAGCTTCCATTGTTGAATTAGCAATTATTGTTTGCTTTTTAGATTTTCAACAAAGAGCACCACTACCTAAGGTAAAAATATAAACAGTGGTAGAGAGAGAATCACCTAACAAAGTATTCCAATCAGCATCAGTAAAAGCTTCAATCACAGCAGGGTACTTTTTATAAAATAAGTCATAGTTTTTGGTACCAATTAAATATCTCATGACTTGCTTAATTGCTAGCCAATGATCTCTACTAGGCTTGCTAGTAAATCTGCTAAGCATTCCTATTGCATATGCAATGTCAGGTCTAGTACAATCAATAGCATAACGTAAACTACCAATGATGCTAGCATAATCCTTTTGATTAAAAATCTCACCATCATTATTCACAAGAAATAAATGAACACTAGAATCAAAAGGAGTAGTTACACTTTTGTGATCATGAAAATTATATTTTCTCAATATTTTCTCAACATAATGTGATTGATCAAGATATATTCTATCACATGCTTTTGTAATTTTCATGCCCAAAATAAAATTAGCCTCACCAAGATCTTTCATATCAAAATGGCTTTTAAGCATATTTTTTGTCTCATTTATATCATGCATATTTGAGCCAAAAATCAACATATCATCCATATAGAGGCTAATAATAACATGTA
Source organism: Quercus gilva (assembly GCA_023621385.1). Classification (NCBI taxonomy): domain Eukaryota; kingdom Viridiplantae; phylum Streptophyta; class Magnoliopsida; order Fagales; family Fagaceae; genus Quercus; species Quercus gilva. Next base: position 4,519,151 of record CM042481.1, on the reverse strand, counting down.
AATTATTCCATGATTTAGAATAAATACATTTATCACATTTATTTGATTTATAACCATTCTCAATCATGCAGGAATCAAAATTTTCATGCCACTACTTAGGTGCTTGTTTTAAGTCATATAGAGATTTAGTTAGCTTACATACCTTGCTTTCTTGTCCAGGCTCTACAAAGCCTTCAGGTTGATCCATATAAATCTCTTCCTCTAGGTCCCCATTTAGAAAAGCAGTTTTTACATCCATTTGATGAATTTTCAAATCAAAAATTGCATTAATAGCAATTAACAATCTAATAGATGTAATTCTTGTTACTGGAGAAATTGTATCAAAGAATCAAGATCAGCTTTTGTTTAAAGCCTTTTGCAACAAGCCTAGCTTTAAACTTATCTATTGATCCATCCGGTTTCAACTTTTTTCTAAGGAACCATTTACAACCTATAGTTTTACAACCCGGTGGAAGATCTACCAATTTCCAAGTTCTATTAGAAATTAGAGATTTTATCTCAACATTTACAGCCTCTTTCCAAAATATAGAATCAGGTGATGTCAAAGCCTCTTTTAAATTTTGGGGATTTTCCTCAATGTTAAAAATATAATAATCAGGACCAAAATCCTTTTCAACTCCAGCTCTTTTACTCCTTCTAAGTTTCAATTCAAAATTTTCTTGATTTTGTAAATGTGAAGTAGAAAAACTAGGTTGTGACAAAATATTTTCTTCACCGCCACTATTTTTCAATTTAAAAGGAAATTTTTCTTCATGAAAAATTGCATCACCAGATTAAAAAATTATTTTGTTTTCAAGATTAAAAAATCTATAGGCTGCACTATTAATCGCATAACCAAAAAAAGCACAGGTAGTAGCTCTTATACCTAATTTAGTTATTTTAGGATCAGTAAGCCTTACATAAGCAAGACAACCCCATACTCTCAAATATTCCAAATTTGGCTTATGTCCTTTCCACATCTCAAAATGTGTGGTATGTGATTTTTTGTGTGGCACCCTATTCAAAACATGACATGCAGTTAAAATAGCTTCACCCTAAAAATGTAAAGGTGTACCAGATTCGATTAACATGGCATTTGTTAACTCAATTAAAATACTATTTTTTTCTTTTAGCCACACCATTAGAAGTAGGTGAATATGGTGTAGTAGTTTCATGGATAATTCCCAAAGACTGAACAAATGAGTTGAATGCACTTGATTCATACTCATGGCCTTTATCACTTCTTATTCTTTTTATTTTTCTACCGAATTGATTTTCAACTTCTTTTAAAAAATCTTGAAAATTTTCAAAAACATCACTTTTATTTTTCAACAAATAAATAGTTGTATATTTTGAGAAATTATCAATAAAAGTGATAATTTATCTATTTCCTCCACGAGTTAAACTTCCCTCAAATTCACATAAATCGGAGTGAATTAACTCAAGCAATTTGGTATTTCTTACAACGTTTTTATGAGGCCTTTTTGTAGTCTTAGCTTGACTACAAGTTTCACATTTTTCAAAATCTTTTGGTAGTCTTGGAATTAATCCTAAACTACTCATGATTCCCACATATCTACTATTTATATGACACAAACAAGCATACCAAAAATTAATAGAATAAAGCATATAAACTGAACTGGTAGATGCATTATTATTCTCAACATTCAATTTAAGCAGTCCATCACAAGCATAACCCTTGCTTACAAATAATCCATTTTTAGTGATTACATAATTATCAGATTTCATAGTTTGCTTGAAGCCAGCCTTGTTAAGTGAAAAAGTTGACATCAAATTCTTCCTCATGGACAAAGTGTAAAGTACATCTTTCAATGTTAGCACACGTCTAGTAGCGAATTTCAATTCAACCTCACCACTCCCAAGAACCTTGGTTTTGCCAGAGTCACCAAGCATAATAGTTTTTTCTTCTTCAAAAGGAGTGTACAACTTGAACCAATTTTTGTCATAGCAGATGTGCCTATTAGCACCAGAATTTGCCCACCACCCTTCAACATATTGCACCATATTGATTTCTGTAATCATAGCCACTAAAGGCTCTCCGATTACGTTAGCCTGCTGGACATATTCATATTTCTAGAATTTGCAAAATCGAGCAATATGCCCACTCTTGCCATAGCCAAAATAGGATCTATTAGATTGATCCTATGAAGGGGGTCCTTGGTTCTTATTGTAATTTTTATTCGGGTTTCCTATTCCTTGAGGTCTATTATTATTTTTGAGAACTCTTTTTTTACGCTTCAATTGACCATTTCTAGGAAAATGATTTTTGGTCATATTATTATTGGCTGAAATAAGGTTTACCTTTATGGTGGAATTACCATTGCTCTCTTGTGTCATGAGTGCATCTTGTCCTCTAGCCTCCTCCTCCACACGAATGAGTGTGATCAAAGTCTCCAAAGATGTCTCCTTTTGTTTGTGCCGCAAAGTCTTTTGGAAATCCCTCTAAGATTGTGGTAGTTTATCAATTATGCCAGCTACCACCAAATTGTCTCCAATCTTTATGCCTTTGGACCTCAATTTTGCCACGATCATTTGAATGTGCTTGATCCACCACCGACTTTCCATCCACCATTTGGTAGCGGAAAAATCTACTAGCAGCATACTTCTTTGCACTAGTCTCCTCGGTATCATACTTGCTTTGTAAAGCTTTCCAAATTTTTTTAGCAGAATTATAAGTTGTATCATAATAATCATAGAAATGATCGACAAGACAATTCAAAAGATAAGAGCGACAATTATATTCATCTTTTGTATACTTATCTATTTTTTCTTAATAGAGAATATTTCTTCCTCACTCATCTCATTGGTAGAAACAAGTGTCGTATGGTTGGAAAAATCTACTAGCAACATACTTCTTTGCACTAGCCTCCTCGGTATCATACTTGCTTTGTAAAGCTTTCCAAATTTTTTTAACAGAATTATAAGTTGTATCATAATAATCATAGAAATGATCGACAAGACAATTCAAAAGATAAGAGTGACAATTATATTCATCTTTTGTATACTTATCTATTTTTTCTTAATAGAGAATATTTCTTCCTCACTCATCTCATTGGTAGAAACAAGTGTCGTATGGTTAGAACAACCTCCACCCTTCACCTCCCCCTAGCGCACGTATCTAGCCCAATATCTGAGACAATTCATGTTAGCCCATTAATCACCACAATTAAAAAAAACAAAATAGTCTCTCTCATTTTCAATGTGGGATTAAACATTTTCACTAACTCCTCATCTTCCATATTCACTTCCATATCTTTACATTTATGTTATAAAATTTATTCATTTTAATTATTTAATATTAAAATGCTCCAACACATTCGGTAGGTAGGTAGCAAATTAATAATAAGATACTATCTGTAATTTAATTTGGATGATAAAAAAATAGTGTATGCTTGTATAAATTTATAATTTTTATTTCAATTATAATACACATAATTACACACATAATGGCATAATTTAGCTAAGGTTCAGTTAAGCACACAAGTAGGCTAGTTTCAACCAGACCGAAGTTTGGATAGCCCAATAATTAATTGAGCTGAACAATTTTGCAGCTTTACTATGGATACATATATTACATTCATGATTGGTAAATATAAAGGTGTGCCTTCTATTCTACGTTGATAAAAGCAGGGCATTGGCATAAATGCAGAAACGACAAGAAGGAAAAGAAAGCTGAAGTCGCCAATTTGTCTACACATATGGTTGATCTGAACAATCATGTTCAATGAGTGACAAGCCACAATCTAGAAGTGGTTGGTCTAATTGTAAAGAACCCAAAGGTGGAGTAAGTTTGGTGAGAATCCCTTCCACTCTCTTGTTTTTTTTTTGTTTTTTTTTTTTGTTTTTTTTTATGAATAAGAAACTTCATTAACAATAAACTTAAGAGAGTGGAAGCAGCAAAACTAGAGGCAAGAAAATTAAAAATAAAAATCAGCTGGGGGAAAATCATATGATTCTCCTAGCTATTCCAAGATGTCCATGTTGGGTATGTTTTAAAATTAATTGGGTATGTTCAAAGCTTAAGCCCATAATATTTTGTTGTAAAGCCCAAGCCCATGCTCTAGAATTTTCCTTGGCTGGCATGGGAATTTTTGGCAGCAAACAAAACCCTCAATCATCTCATATTTCCTTAGAAAACTAGTCAGCCCCACCTTCTCCTATTTTGCAAAAAATACATAGCAGCTTGCAGCATCAATGGGAAAGAAAAATTCCTTTGATTTTGCTTTCCCTTTTCACTCTAATCATCTTTAGCTACTTCCTTTTTAAGAGCTCTAAGACTATCAAATTCTGCATATATTAGATTAGTTGAAAACAATAAAAACATATATTACTTTGATACTTTTGCTCCTCTGTTTTTGTTGAAAATTTTCTCTTGGGCATTTGTGACAAGTTCGAAACTCTATTTGTGAGTGCACATTAACAGAGTTGCCATTGTATCTTGGAAAGCGACTGCCTAAGCCATTTGCACTAACGGATTCATTCTAGTGGGGGCGAAATTGCTTCTTAGGGATAGTGGATTTAGTTCCGTACCTCGGCGATAAGTTTTAATTAATCCTTAATTTTATACACTTTTGCACTTGTCTATTTTTCTTATAAGTTAATTTGAGCATATCTTGTTTTACTGATATATTATTGATATTGCTTTGTAACTTTGTTAATCAATTTGGACAATTTTCAAACTATACTTCCAAGAGTCCATTCTATAGGTGGCTAGTAATGAGGAATAGATTAGGCACTTGGGAAACAATGCTGCATTGGGGTAGTTACATGGGTGATCTAAATTATTCATTTTACAAGAAAAATATGGAATGTAGAGAACACTTGTATTTTCAGTTCCCATTAACTAAATTGAACATAAATTGCACAATAAGAGGGAAATGGCGGGTCAGGGGAACAACTTTACAGAAAGGAAGGTTTTATTTTTTATTTTTGGTATTAATAATTAGTTTTTGCCTATTAGTAAAATTTGTTCTAATAGTAAGCAGAAATGCCCTGTCAATAATCTGATGCAAATGCCTTTCTTTCCCTCTCAAGTGTACAACGAAGGCAAAAAAGGCACATACTAGACTGCAAACTAGAAAATATATAAGGCTCCTAAATGTTGCCAGCCACGTCCTTTAACCTTGATGCATAGTATAAATTAAGAGAAATGATATGTCCACAACATTTTTACAACAAATCCTAAGTGGCTGGTTGTTACTGGTTGTTATTGTTGGGGTAAAAAAGTAATCTTAGTATTAGTTTAAAATTTGAACCAACAGCAACTAACCACCTATGATTTGTTGTAAAAATATTGTGGACATAGCATCTCTCATAAATTAATAGAGTTAAAGGGCAAGCATAACTACAGGACATTTCCTCTTGAATATATAGGGCACTTTTATAATCTAAAGAGAATATTACTTTACAAGTGAACTTGTTTGAAACTTTTGAAGGCCAAATACTAAAATTAATGCTTATTTGATACTATAGCTAGATTGATAAAGACTTATAAGCCTTAAAGTTCTGCTTCAAAATTCACAATTCAATGCCTGATAGACATTAACTCTAATCCATATAGAAGAGAAAAATGTGACAATGTTACCTAAAGTAATGCTTGTATGCAATCCAAATTCCAATAGCACTAAACTCACTTGAAATTCATCCAAGGAGAAATATTATTATTGAAAACATATAACTCATTATTTGTCTAAACCTAGATCCCTTTTCAAAGTAGATCTTTAACTCCATTTTCATTTTGAGACAAGATGCACAGACATGCCACTTGAACAAGTTTCCAAATAACAAGTTTCCAAATCATTGTAACTGAACCAAATACAAACATGGTTAGGCTGATTGAAATGCATGTGCACATCTAATTGCCTAACCCTCGAATTGAAATTCATCCAATTAAAAAAAGATAGTCAAAATATAAATAGCACTTAGGCATCATCTTTTGCAGTCATGTCAATCATTATCATCGCCAACTGTATATATAATCATCACCAACTGTATATACATCATCATCATCACCAAAAATATATATATAAATCATCATCATTATCACCACTGTATGTACATCATCATCACCAACTGCATGTATGTGAAAACCTGAGTTAGTATTGATGGGAAAGACAAGTGTAGCTCGTCCTTGGTGATTGTCCATAGAATCTAATCTCGTCCTTGAGTAGTCGTCCATGGGACGTAAGGCACCATGATAACCAAACCTACTACTCAGCCATTCATGGGTTCTTAAGAGAAGCTCATCTAAACCTAGCAAGGTCGTCTTGATATGGACGACCCTTAACACAGGGTTCGTCTACATGAGCTTGTGAACCGTACCACGTGGTGAGATCCTGATACATCGTCAAACATTTAACTTCCAATAGCAGTTATGGAAGATAAGAGGAAATATCTTAACTTCTATAGTGGATATGAGAAGCGAGTGTAAACCCTCTGACCTCTACAAATGTGGGGGAAGTTACAAGACAAGTAATCGCTCCCATAGCACTATATAAGCACTCATCCCCGACAAAGAAAAGTAAGTTGATCATTTTACATAATTCCCAGAAGTTTGTAATTCCAGATTTTGGAAGAAAGAAACTAACTTCTTCATCGGAGGATTTTCGGCCGATCAACCCCGGTCTCCTTTGATTCCTTGTTTTCCTTTTTCAAGCCCTTAAAATCATTCAAGCCCGAAGCATCCAGCCCACTTATTTTTCGAGCATTATCAATTGGCACCGTCTGTGGGAAATAGATTATTTCACGATTTATCTTTCTACAACAAAAGGCTAAATGGTTCGGACAAGATCGAGGGCCACTAGCCTAGGCCACCAGGAGAGTAGGGATGCTTCTAGACATCCCCATCGAGATCGCCAATTAGCGCCAGTCACGCAACCGTCCTCCATCCAACACATACATTCTATGGCAACCGCCATGGCAGAGTTAATTCGCCAGAACCAAGAACTGACTAGGGAAATTAATCTAAGGAGGCAACGTCATGAAGGATATGTTGAGGGACAAGCTCAAAGTCAAGAAGATAGAGGAAATCCTGAGCAGGAGACCCAGTCAAAGGGAACCACTTCACGAAGGGTGCCACACTAGGAGAAAAAGATGGATCAAATGAAAAAGGTTATGGATGAGATGAGGGAGAACATGAAAAGGATGAATCCCGTAGAGGATTTAGTTCAACAAATAGACTCCCCTTTCACAGCTTCCATCAATGGTCACCCTTTGCCTCTGAAGTTCAAGATGCCTTCCTTGGATTTATATGATGAAACGCATGACCCTTTCGATCATATTGCTACTTTCAAGACTACAATGCACCTTCAAGGAGTTCCAAATGAGATTATGTGTAGAGCCTTCCCTACCACCCTCAAAGGACCATCACAAGTGTGGTTCAGTAAGATCTCTCCTAACATAGTGAGTTCTTTTGAAGAGTTGAGTAAGTTGTTTGTCAATAATTTCATTGGAGGACAAAGGCACAAACGTTCCTCGTCCAGCTTGTTAACCATTGTGCAAGGAGAGAATGAAAGCTTGCGGTCCTTCATTATTCATTTCAACAGGGAAGCCTTGACAGTGGACAAGATGGATGATAAATTGTTATTGGCGACCTTCCACAATGGAGTTAGCTCTGATTTATTCATTCACAAGCTTTACGAGAAAGAGCCTCAAATCATGGTTGAACTCATCCATTTGACCCAAAATTTTATGAATGTAGAAGATACAATTATAGCCAAGAAGAGGAAGAGAGCTGAGAGAATAGAAGCAGATATCCCGCGCCACTCTGAACAAGGTCCTTGTCCAAAGAAGGGACGAACGGGAGAAAAGAAGGACCGAGACAACAAGAAATTGAGCTCTTCAACACGGAGTCAGCAATACACGCCCTTAAACATACTGCTTGAACAAGTTCTCATGCAAATTAAGGACGATCCTTCCTTGAAGTGGGCGAAGAAAATGAAGGGAGATCCCAACAAGCGCAATAGGAACAAGTATTGCTGCTTCCACAGAGACCATGGGCATGACATGGACGAGTGTTTCAATTTGAAGCAGTAGATTGAAAATCTCATCAGACAAGGAAAATTTAGAAACTTCCTTGGACGAGATAACAAGGACGAGAAGTTGAAGGGGAAAGTAGAAGAGTTGTCACGACCCCTGCTCGGAGAAATAAAAGTTATCATAGGAGGAACCTCAATAGGGCAATCTTCTAAGTCTAGAAAGATGTACCTGAAGGTAGTGTAGAACATACAACCTTCTGGAAGATCACCCAGGTCGAGGGAAACGTACGAGTAGGCTACTACATTCACAAACAAGGATGCTGAAAGAGTGCACCACCCCCATGACGACGCCATCGTCATCACTTTGCTTATCGCTGACTATATGACCAGAAGGGTGTTGGTGGACAATGGAAGTTTAGCAGATATCTTATATTACTCTGCATTTTAGCAAATGAGGCTTGGACAAGATCAATTTTGTCTAGTGAATTCATCTTTAGTAGGGTTTGAAGGAATAAAAGTGCAGCTTGTAGGCACCATTACATTATCTGTGGTGGTAGGGGCATACCCACAACAGATAACCAAGGACATGAATTTCCTTGTGATAGATTTTTCATCCTCTTATAATGCTATAATCGGAAGGCCAACTTTAAATAGTTAGAAGGTAGTCACATCTACTTACCACCTATCAGTCAAGTTCCCTATAGAGTATGGAGTAGGACAAGTACAGGGAGATCAGCTAGCAGCAAAAGAATGCTATTTGGCCATGTTGGCCATGGTCAAACAGGTTCAGATGATGAACATTGAGGAGAGGAGAGTTGTGGCAGAGCCCACTGAAGCATTGGAAGACATTCCTTTAGACGAGAATAACCCTGAGAAGTATACAAGGGTTGGAGCAGATATGGAAAAGAAGACAAAGTAAGATCTTATCCAATTTTTAAAGAAGAGCATTGATGTGTTTGCATGGAGTCATAAGGATATGCCGAGTATAGACCCTAGTGACATTTCCCACCGTCTAAATGTATGTCCTTCCACTAAACCTGTACGACAGAAGAAAAGAATGTTTGCCCCTGAGAGAGAAATTGCTATTAAAGAAGAGGTTCAGAAGTTGACTGGAGCAAATTTTATTCAGGAGGTTTATTATCTGGACTGGTTGGCCAACATAGTAATGGTCAAGAAGGCTAATGGCAAATGGAGGGTGTGTGTGGACTTCACTGATCTAAACAAAGCCTGCCCCAAGGATAGCTATCCATTGCCGCGTATTGATTAGTTAGTAGACTTGACTGCAAGTCATAGATTACTAAGTTTCATGGATGCTTCCTCCGGATAAGGATGGACGAGGCAGACCAAGAGAAGACATCCTTTATTACCAGTCAAAGTTTGTTTTGTTACAAGGTGATGCCCTTCGGTCTGAAGAACGCAGAGGCAGCATACCAAAGGTTGGTTAACCATATGTTTCGTCCATATATTGGATGGAATGTAGAAGTCTATGTAGACAATATGCTGGTGAAGAGTTTGGACGAGGGGAAGCACTTGGACGACCTGCAAGAAACCTTTGATATGCTTAGGCAATACAACATGAAGTTGAATCCCAACAAGTGCGCTTTCGGAGTTTCATCAGGAAAATTCCTTAGATTCATGGTTTCGCATAGGGGAATTGAGGCAAATCCTGATAAGATTCAAGCAATACAGGATATAAAGCCTCCACGAAATATTAAAGAAGTCCAGTCCCTTACTGGACGAGTTGCTGCCCTTAACAGGTTTGTTTCCAAAACTACTGACAAATGTTTTCCCTTTTTCAAGGTTTTTAAAAAGGCATTTGAATGGACAGACAAGTGTCAAAAAGCTTTCCAAAACCTCAAGACCTACCTCACCACAGCTCCCTTGCTGAGCCCCTCCATGCCTGGCGAAGAGTTGTATTTGTATCTTGCAATGTCCCTACATGCAGTGAGTTCAGCTTTGATTGGAGAAGAAGGAAGGGTGCAGAAGCCGGTCTACTACACAAGGCGAGCCTTAAGGAGAGTAGAAGGACGATACCCAATGATGGAAAAACTAGCCTTCACTTTGGTTACAGCTTCCAAGAAGTTAAGGCATTACTTTCAAGCTCATATCATCAATGTCTTGATAGATCATCCATTAAAGAAAGCAAAGAACAAGTTGAAGGCCGCAGGATGACTGATCTAATAGGCCATAGAACTCAGTGAGTTTGATGTCAGGTACTAACCAAGAAATGCAATTAAGGCACAAGTGTTGGCAGATTTCATTGCAGAATTTAGTTCAAATCGAAGTGAGCTAGATGAGGCGGACGAGGCACGAAAGTGGGTCATTAATGTGGATGGTTCGTCCACGTTATATGTAGGAGGAATTGGAGTTATACTTAAATCCCCAGAAGGGAATAAGTTGAAATGCGCAGCCCATCTGTAATACCAAACCACCAACAATGAAGTTGAATATGAAGCCCTCCTTAAAGGATTGGAATTGGCTAAGTCCCTAGAGGCGGAGTAAGTTCTCATTCAAGAGGATTCTTAATTGATCATTAATAAAGTGAATGGAATATGCAAAGCAAAGTAAAGCCGGATGAAGAACTATTTAAACAAGGTAAGGCAGCTTGTCAAGAAATTCAAAGAAGCCAGTTTTGTTCAACTCCCGAGGGAGGAAAACATGGAAGCAAATGCTTTGGCGAAAGTAGCCTGAGTAGGAGAGCCCATGGACAAGTTTAACAAAGTCCAATATATACCAAGCATAGATCTACCTAAGGTATATCAAATCGGAGGAGAAGAAAATTGGATGACTCTAATAGTTATCTACCTCAAGGATGGAAGGCCTCTAGAGGACAAGGACGAGGCCAGGATGTTAAGAATTAGAGCTGCCAAGTATGTTCTCATAAATGAGGTGTTGTACAAACGGGGTTTCTCTCAGCCCTACTTAAGGTGCTTAGCCTCGGATGAGTCGAACTATGTATTGAGGGAGATTCATGAAGGGGCAGGTGGGAATCATTCAGGAGCGAGAGCATTGGTTCATAAATTTGTCTGTGCAGGATATTACTGACAACTGTTCAAGCAAACGCAAAGGCTTATGTCAAGGTATGTGACCAATGTCAACGCTTTAGCAATATTTCCAAGCAACCATCCGAGTATCTCACCCCAATGATGGCTCCATGGCCATTTGCACAATGGGGATTAGATATCTTGGGTCCTTTTCCACTTGGAACCGGGTAGATGAAATTCTTGGTAGTTGGGTTTGACTATTTCACTAAGTGGGTAGAGGCAGAACCCTTAGCTAAAATCACGCAACAAAATGTCAAGAACTTCATCTGGAAGAACATTGTGTGTAGGTTTGGGGTGCCCAGAGTATTAGTGTTAGAAAACGGACGACAGTTTGATAACATACTTTTCAGAGACTTCTGTGAACACTTCGTAATTCAAAATCATTATTCCTCACCTGCCCACCCCCAAGAAAATGGTCAAGCAGAAGTAGCAAACTAATCCTTGTTGAAGATCATCAAGACTCAGCTTGAAGGGACAAAGGGAGTATGGCTAGACGAGCTACCAGGTGTTCTGTGGGCCTATAGGACGACGGTGAAAACCCCCACAAGGGAAACTCCTTTCAAGCTAGCCTATGGAAAGTGAAGTAGTGATACCTGCAAAAGTGCATATGGCCAATTACAGGGTGATGAGGTATGAAGAGAAGGATAACGAAGAACAACTCTACCTTAACCTTGATCTAATAGACGAGGTAAGGATGGACACGGAACAAAGGACAACCAGGTATAAAAACCTTATGGCCAGAAAATATGTTGCAATGGTGAAACCTAAATGCTTCAACATAGGGGACCTCGTCTTGAAAAGGGTCTCATTGGCAACCAAAAACCTAGCTCATGGGAAATTGAGACCTAACTGGAAAGGACCTTACAGGGTTATCAATTGCAAAAGGCAAGGGTCGTATTACTTAGAGGCCTTGGATGGGAGAAAGTTGGAGGAGCCTTGGAATGTTGAGCACCTAAGGAGGTATTATTAGTAAAATATTAGCCTAGACGAGCATTGTCTTGGACGAGACCTGTCAAGTCTGGACAAGCCAAAATTTATGTTTCTTTTTGCTGCATGTGTGTTGTTAACATTATATGTTATGTTTAAACTTCTTAAGGGTGTATTAGTTTTAAATTAACTATGGACGAAGTCATGGACTGATGTTTGTATGAATAAGGCACTAGCTTTTAAAGCATGTGCCGTACTTGTGGTTTATATTATGAGTATGGTTTGGATTTTCAAATATATGTGATATAGAAATCTAATCTCCATAACTTCATCCACAAAAAAGGCTAAGGTCTAAAGATGAATAAAATCTCTAGACACAGGGATTTAATGTCTATAAGCTTTCCTCGAAATAAGGATAAAGCAAAGAAAAACAAGGCATATTCGTCCAAATAATGGACAAGGTGAAGCCATAAACGTGTTAGTCCAGCCATGGACGAGGAAATGCGTACATATTTTAGTCCATAGGACAGGACGCCAACTAAAACAATCCAATCTTTGGACAAGTAAAAAGTTGGGCCTCATGGACGAAGGGTAAAATAAGCTACCAAATCTGAGAACGGATGAAGCTGGAGAAACCATTACCATTCACAAAGACAAGTTATACTTAATGAAATTTAAAGAATGGTAAAAATATTAAACATGAAGGAATTCCTGTCATGGACGAGCTAAAATTTAAACCAAAGTTGTGGATGTGAAAAACATTTGTCCATACAACAGCGTTTATTAGCAAATGAAAGAAATGAGAAACATTCATTCATTAATTAAAGGATCGATGACCTACATCCAAAAACCCTTATAAAAAGTAAAGCATAATAAAGTAATTGTTTGAGAACTCGTCCTAAAACTATGGACAAGATAAATGTACTTAAGTTACATTGAAAGGTCCAAAACAACGGACCAAATAAAAGAAGAAAAAAAATACAAGGATAAGCAAAATATTAAAGTCTCGTCTTCATGAAGGAGGGACGTCAGCATTGGGGTCGTCCTAAGGTGGCTGGGTAGTGGCATCATCCTCTATATTGATGTCCTCTGAACTTGTCTAGAGGAGGGAGCTTGTAGCAGCACCATCGAGGTTAAGTTTGATAGAGCTGAAGTCAATCTTAGGGAAGTTCTCCACGGTGTCCATCCTGAAGTCTTCAAACCCAGCTGCATAGTTGTTATCCATTAAATCAATAAATTTCTTGGACGCCTTGAACTCTGCAACTACGTTTCCCTTGGCTTTTTCAAGAAGGGTACTCAACTTGTCGTTCCTCTTTTAGAGGTGATCAAGATGAGTATCCTTATCTATGACATCAGTCTTCAACTCCTCGATGTGGTTTTGCAGCTCCTTTGCCTCGTCCTTGGCCTTAGCCGCCACCTCAGCCCACTTTTTACACTCATCCATCACTTCTTGGATCCTCGTCTCTAGTAAAATCCTCTTCTTCTCCAATTCCATAGCCTACCTGGATGCTGTAATGAACTTCGACATTGCCTACAAAAAAAAAAAAAAAAATTCAAGGTTAAATTACCGTTTAGACGAGAGAAATGTAAAGTAATCAAGACGAGACAAAAAATAATGCGTACCTTGAAAAGATCATGAACACTAGAATGTTCAAAATCTTTCAACAACATGTTATAGCATACAGCTATGTCCTCATTAGACACAGCCTTCCTAAAGCGTTCCCAAGCTAAGTCTTCATTTTTAATGATATTCATGGGAATCCTTTAAGAAGGCTAGGACGAGGCAGGCGCAGTTTTGGATGAAGTGACATCCACTGGAGTAGACGAGTCCACATCAAATATTTGGACGGAGGGTGTAGGCGTAGGAAGATTAGTCTAGACGACTCCTACCTTAGACAGCCCATGCTTGGCCTTCTTTCCTCGATGACTGGGGACGTTTTCTAAGTCCAAATTCTTGGACAAAGACTTCCTCTTATCCCCAGTAGAAGGACGAGCTTGGGATTGGGTTTCAGGACAGGTCCCCTCATCCACAACTTCTTTCCCCCTATTTTCTTTTAGAGTTGCCATCCCTAAAATATAATGTTAAATGAAAATTAAATTTACAACAGAAAATATAACATGTAATATTTGTGTAAGCAAAAACTTACATTTACGAACTGTAACTTCGTGTGCAATAGCTTCAACGGACGGTTCTAGGCCAAGTCCCCATTTGGCAAGATGTCAAAGGGTAACCAAGGAATGGAAATCCCTATTAATGAATAGATGAGCCCTATGGACACGATCACGGTAGAACTTGCTCAAAGAAGGTCGTCCAAGAGCTGTAAAGCAATAAGTAAAGATTAGACATATAAATAAAAGATAAAATAGAAGAAAAAGAAGAGAAAAAGGGGGAGGCATACCTTCAGGACGAAGGTTCCCTAAGTCCCTAGTGTAAGGGGCAAAAGTGTCCCTACAAACATCCACAGGATTCCCAGCCCAGAAACTGGAGACAAAAAAAAAACTCCGTCTTCCAATTCCTGTCAGAGGAGGCTAGGGACTTTATTAGCCTATTGTTTGTACCCCTAGTTGTGAATTGATAAAAGCCAAGGGACTGGCTGATTTCTGAGGGTTTATAGCAAAAAAGGAACTTGTCCATAGTAAGAGGATGATCCCCCCCAAATACTTCTCTCCACAAAATTTGCATAAAGATAATTAATCTCCATGCATTAGGATTAAACTGACATACTGCTAAACCTAGCTTAACAAGTAATTCGCTAGCAAAAGCGTTTAAAGGTAACCTAAATCCACCTAAAAAGTAAGACTCATAGACGCCTATCCCAAAGTGGGGGTTATAGCACCATTCTCCATGGACGGCTAACCTAGGGTTAAGCTTGTCTGGAATTTGGTACCACATCCTAAGGTTGTTCAATCTTTGTTCGTTGGTTTTGGAGTTAACACCTACTGCACAATTGTAGACTGTTTCCTCCTCGTCCAAAGGACTAGATGGAGAGGCACTCGTCGAAGTGCCAGCGTGAGACCCAGAGGCTGCCCTCTTCCTAAGTTGCTCCTGAAAAACTTCTAAAGGGACTCTGGGAACACCAAATGTGTATCCCTCGTTCGTGCTATTCCCCCCATTACTACCATTACTAGTGCTACTCTTCTATAGCCTTATCTATACTATTGCTAAACGAGGAGACGACGTTTTCAAACATTTTGAGGAAAACTTAAAGGAAAACCTAAAGACGAGAAGGGAGAGAATACCTGGCTCTAGATGAAAGAGGACTATAGACGTAGAGAAACTTCTAAACGAGGCTCTAGACGACAAATGTTAGGGAAGAAAATTTTTGAAATGAAAAGGCTAGGAGAGGAATTCTACTATTTATAGGCAACAAGGTTTAGCATCCGAAGTGACGTGACCAACCAGGATAAGCCACGTGGCATTTGTCTTGAAAAACGAAAAGCCATGATTGAAACATGCCAGATTGGACCACGTGTCAAAAAAGAAAAGAAAAGAGAAAAGACGAAGAAGAAGGATAGAGGGCATTCTTAGGACGAACAACTTAAGGACAAAGGGGCAGCTGATGGGAAAGACAAGTGTAGCTCCTCCTTGGTGATCGTCCATAGAATCTAATCTCGTCCTTGAGTAGTCGTCCATGGGATGTAAGGCACCATGATAACCAAACCTACTACTCAGTCATTCATGGGTTCTTAAGAGAAGCTTGTCTAAACCTAGCAAGGTCGTCCTGATATGGATGACCCTTAACACAAGGTTCGTCTACATGAGCTTGTGAACCGTACCACGTGGTGATATCTTGATACATCGTCAAACATTTAACTTCCAATAGCAGTTATGGAAGATGAGAGGAAATATCTTAACTTCTATAGCGGTCATGAGAAGCGTGTAAACCCTTTAACCTCCACAAATGTGGGGGAAGTTACAGGACAAGTAACCACTCCCATAGCACTATATAAGCACTCATCCCCGACAAAGAAAAGTAAGTTGATCCTTTTACACAATTCCCAGAAGTTTGTAATTCCAGATTTTGGAAGAGAGAAACTAACTTCACCATTAGAGGATTTTCGATCGGTCAACCTCGGTCTCCTTTGATTCCTTGTTTTCTTTTTTCAGGCCCTCAAAATCATTTAAGCCCAAAGCATCCAGCCCTTTGATTTTTTGAGCATTATCAAGTATAATAACAGTAATAATTCACTCCGTACTAATGAGTGTAATTGGAGTTTGATTCCTACCGTTTTGGAAGACATGACACCAATGATTAGGAAGAATATACATGATAAGGAAGGAAATACTATGAAAAGAACATTGGCATCATCATCTGCAGACATGTCAATTATAATCCGTATATATGTTATAATTAAAGGAAGAAAACAATTAATTATTGACTCATTCCTAATGTGTGTAATTAAAGTTGCTCTTGACAGTTTCAGAAGGCATGGCTGTCAAATTGACATTTTAGGGATTTAAATTTAATAATTGAAATTTTATATATTAAATTGTAGAATGGCCAAATTTGCAAAAGTCAAATAGTAATTTACCTAAGAAATATATATATAATCTATATCTATATATTACTAAAAGTTGAAGCGTAGTATTTAATGTTGCTACACTCTCATTGAGCCACGTCAGCAGCCATGTTATTATCAATTTTTTTCCAATTTTTTTTATACAATTTTTTAACATTTAAAGTGAATTAAAAACTCTATTATATTACAATAAAAATATCATATTTAATTTATCTTCTTTTTAATTATTTTTATTTATTATTAAATTTTCAATTCCATTTTAACTTTTCATATCCCCACTACTCTCTACATTAACTTTCTTCAATCTTTCTCATTCCATTTCAACTTTTCATATCCCCACTACTCTCAATATTAATATTATTCTATATTTTTATCTTCCTTTATTTTTTACTCTTCTTATTCTTATCCTCATGCTATAAAATTGTCATTCTCCCTCTTATTCCATGCATAATTTCTATTTTTCCACACACAAAAGCCCCCCCCTCTCTCTCTCTCTCTCTCTCTCTCTCTCTCTCTCTTTATATATATATATATATATATTTTCCTTCAATTTTTGGTATATATATATATATATATTTTTTTTTTTTAATTTTAGTGTAACAGGTTGACTATCAAAACATACTGATGTAGTATTGAAAGCTCCACCAAATGCATCGCAGAAATCTGTTTTAGACTACTAAAAGTCAGTTAGTTTGCCAAAATTGGAATTGACAGGTAATCCAGCTTGATACGATTTAGTTTTATATTTTATGTTGTTATCTTTTTTATTCTCATTGGTTGTTAAATGTTATATTATTGCAATATAAAGACAGTATATAAAAATATAATATTATTTTGTTACATAACATAACTAAAATAATATGGTGTTTATTGCTATACATTTCATTTTTATTATTTTATTATCATCTTATTTTATTCAACATTTAAATTTAGCAATATCCACCATATCATAATTATTTATATTTTGTCTCATTTTTTTTTTTTAAATTAAACGTATAATATTTTATTCAATAAATAAAAATTGTTCTTATAAAGTCTTCCCTTGAAATGTTACAATGCATAAATGGAAAAATGAAATACAAAAAAAATATCAATTTAGAAACACTCAATTAAAAAAAATAAATAAACAATTTTCTTATAAAGTATTCCCATAAAACGTTACAATGCATTAATAGAAAAAGAGAATACAAAACATATGCTATTTTAGAAACACTAAATTTATGATAATAATAATAATAATATCAAACAAAACATATCATAAAATAATAAACTAATAGTTATGGATGTACTAACTTCATGGCAGCAAAATGGAATAAAATAAAAATAAAAATAAACGTTACAATATGCATATTTAGTACATTAGAATTATCATCAAATTTGGGAAAACAATAGGATGTTAGCAAAGAGGGAGAGAAAGAGATTAGTAAAAGAAATCAAACGTCAATTAAATAAATTAATTAATAACCGTTAATTGGAAAACAAAGAGAGACCGAGGGCTAAAGGAGTAAAAAATTAATTAAAGATAACCTTACGAATGTTATTATAAACTTTACAATGCAAATAAATAAATCGTTAAATTCACTTAATTAAATCATATAATAAAATATTAAATAAAATCATACAAAATTTAAACTTGAAACTAATCAAACTCTAATCTAGAAAATCATATTTATTATCAAAACTAAAAGGAAAACGTTCTTTAGTAATAATAAAAATATATAAGAAATAAAGATGAAAATTTTCAAAATCTTTTTTTTTTTTGATATTTCATTTAATATTATTTATAAATAATAAAATATATATAAAAAAATTCCTTAAGTGCTTATATTCTTCACACACCATGACTTTTAAAATCCAATGAAAGGTTCTAAGAATTTAACTATCATTTAATGCCTTTATTATGAAAACCAACAGCCAATAAAATATGATAATAGTAAGAAATGTTATAAATGAGAACATGAAAGAACTAATTAGCCACTATTATCATGGAATAGATGTCTTTTTTTATGCATCTAAGAAAATGAAATGTATAGGGTTTACTTATTAAGGTATATGTAAAGATTCACGTTAAAAAAATATGTAAAGCTTTTAAAAAAAAAAAAAAAAAAGAAAGTATATATAAGGTTTTTATTAACTTAAAAGACAATGAAAAACCAATTTTTAATTACTACAACTGTTGCTACTCTATAAATCACACACAACATTATATTCAATATCCTAAACAACATAGTTAGACCCTTTTGGATATACACCACTATATTCAACTTATAAATTACAACCCAAATCAATCATACAATTACACGATCAAAGCATGAACATGTAACATGTATTACCTTCTGAATTATTGCTTGGAATTTTCACAATTATTGAAAGAGAATCTCCAAATTTAATTCTTAGAAAACATCTAGACAATGTGAATTTTATTCTTTTTAACTTCCATAGAGATGTAGCATGCAAAACGTGTTTAATTGACCTAGAGATGTAAAAATTAGTCAACCAACTATGGTAGAATTAAGGTTTCAAATTTTAAATTAAACAATTTTACAATAATAAAAAATTATTTTGTGATAAATATGATTATGAAATGCATTACTTTTCATTAAATTAGTTCAAATTACAAAATAATAATAATAATAATAATGAGATCACCATAAAAAATAATCATGCGCAACGCATGGGTCTATGACTAGTGAAGATAATAAACAATAACAGCATACTTACAATTCATAGAAAGTTATGTTCTTTTTGTTAAATGCACCAACACTTTTAATAACAAAAGAACAAGGGTCACAAACCATTTGTAGTAGTATAAGCACTGATTGAAACAGAAATTTAACTAGTACATGTTGTAATGGAAATTACCTATCTTGTAAATACTATCCTTGTATTTCCACTAAGGTGTTGAAGAAGAAGAAGAAGAAGATGATGACGGTGATGACATAGACCTCTTTGGGTGGCTCATGGAATGCATAGGAAATATACAGAAAAAATTTGAAGCACAATATGTATAGAACTGAAGAAAATAAGTTAAAAAGGGAACATAAATTAGTGCAGAAGAAAACAATTTGGTGTTTGTGTGTGTATATTAAGGAGGGAATAAAAATAGAAAAATTGAAGAGATGAATGTGAGTGAAAAGTGAAAGTCAAAGATTTGGGAGTAATTGTGAAAGAGCAAAGGGCAGTGGAAATAAACGCTGGGCTGGGTTCCTATCAGATTATTGCCTATCTGGTTAAAGATTTAAGTAATGCTCTGTGTATGTGTATGAGAGAGAGAAAGGAAGCCCTTCAGTAAGTCCAACTCTAAGCTGAAACCTTGAAACCGGCAACCGGTCAATAAAGTTGAGATGACTTCCGCTGACTGCTGTTCTGAAGTAGGAAGTGTCTTTTCACTTTTGTTCACTCTTCACTACCAAAGTAGTAAATTTCCCCTCAACCTTTTTACTAATTTAGTAAAGTTAAAAAAAATTTATCTTCCCTTTTTAGGTTTTTTTTTTTTTTGCTCGTCAAAATATTTTAGAGTATAGTACTAGACTATTAGTACATTTAAAACCGTTATATATTTCTATTAAAAAAATATATAATTTAAGTGTAGTTTCAAATTAAATCTTATAATTTTTAAAATTTTAAATTAAACCATAAGAGAAATAAGACCCTTACAAATTAAACTTGATAATTCCGTTAGTTTAAAATTAAACCCTAAACTTTTAAAATTATATCTATTTAAACCATAAACTTTTTTCTTGTTTTCATTGAGAATCTAGCAAGCACATGCACATACATCTCATTTAGAGTGTTAACCAGTATTATATTAGTGTCGTATCAATCTTTTTAAGTTATAATTTTTCAAAAATTGTTTATATCGCCATATTGTACCCGTAATCATGTTTGTTTACGTGCTTCCCAACTGAGAATAGAAAGAGACCACAACTAACAAGATTTTAATCATTATTTACATTCCACTATAATAATATCATTTACATTATTGTAGCATAAATTTGATATAAAGATAGACCAAGGAATTATAAGATCATTTTTATTTATAAAAAAAAAAAAAAAAAACCCAAATTTCTCTCTGTTTTGTTATCTCATATTTGTTACAAGAATCTCTCTCAATTGTCCTCTCTCTTGTTTTTGACATCTATAACATCAATAAAAATCCCACTATGCATTCCAAACTAGTTTAGTCTACAAGCCTAATACGGCTCGATTCCCACCAATTTTAACTAAATATAGATTTGAGACCTGTTGTTCCGATCTGAAATAGTTATTGGATTTGCAATATTCAAGCTTTACAATCAATTTGAGCATAAATATGGTAAATTACAATAAGAAGAAGAAGAAAAGGGAGGGAGTGGGGTGGGGGGAAAATTATGTAAAAGGAAATTTTTTTGTACTATAATAACTTGCTTTTGCCAATTTGTGAAACTTGTTCCATGAGCAAACATAAATGTTTGTACATTTTAGCCAAATAAACAAATAAGCTTGTACAATAGTCTCTAAATCCAATCTGAAGGACTTTTAAGGATTTAACAAAGGCCACAACAGCACATACTGGATTCCCAACCAGATAATATGCTCCAAGACAGACATAGGCTCCTCTATGTTGCTAGCTGATTCCACCAGTGATATAAAGCAACTTCTACATTAGCCTGATATGCTAGTTTATATTTAGAAGAAAGATACTAAAAATATAATGGGTAGGCCATAACTATCAAGTAGGCTAGTCCCTGGAAGAAGATTACTGAACTTGTTGAAGCTTTCAAAAGTATTTGTAGACTGTTTAATTGTAAGTACCTATGCTAGAATGAAGACTGAATTAATGCTTATCTGATTATATTGCGTGATTGATAAAAAAAAAGTAATAGCTTTTAAGCTTGTCCAAAATTCACGACTCAAGCTCTAATATAGGTTAACTCAAATAAACTACATGAGAGAAATGTGAGAAAGGGACCTGAAAGTATAGCTTGTAGATGATAGCAGTTGGCTCAATTGAACTTCACTTCATCCTAATATCTGAAACCATAGAAATCATATCTGATAAGGACTAGAACCCGCCAAAAAACAAAAAGATCCAGGCTACTTTATGAAACAAGATGGAAGGATATCTACACTAACACATTTACAAATCATCATAATATATAAATTCATTACAACATACCAGGTTTTTATCCCAAAAAAAAAAAAAAAAAACAGTCAGATTGACAGAGATGCTTGTGCACATCAGATAGCAGTAGCCTCAATTAAAATTCATGCTATGAAAATCCTCCTTCCTATTTTGCAGTCAATCAATGTTTGAAAAAAAAATTGGCATCATCAGCTGCAAACATGTCAATTATGACCTGTATATATGTAAAAACCTTAGTTAGTATGGTACTATAATTAAAGAAAGAAAAGAATTAATTATTGACTCATTCCTAATGAGTGTAATTAAAGTTGCTTCTTGAGTGTTTTTGAAGGCATGGCTCAAATGATTCTAAGTATGAACATGTTAAATGTTCAAGACTAAACACTAAAATTAATGCCTTTTTTTTTTTTTTGATTGGAAACTAGAAACTTTCATTACTTAAAAGGAAATTACATCATGATGGAGAGATTGTTCTAAAAAACAAGGATTCTCTTCCATCCAAACTAGATAATCAACAATGCCACAAGCATGTTTAGCTAAAAGATGCGCAGGTGTATTTCCCTTACGCTTTACATGAGAAAACCTTACATTACGAATATCATGACAAGAATCAAGGATCCCATATATTATAGGAGCAACCACGGCAGCTGCATGAGAAAGACCAGCTAAAGCCCTGTACACATTAAGTGAATCCCCTTCTAAAATGAATTCCTGTATTCCAAGATCTTTTGCAAACTGCAGACCAGCCTCAAAGGCTTTTGCCTCAACTTCCAAAGGACCCAACGGAGCACTCACTTTCATGGACATTGCAGCCAATACCAATCCATGACAGTCCCGAGCAACAATTCCAATCCCAGCTTCCTTCTTTGCGGAGAAAACAGCCCCATCAACATTCACTTTGTACATATTCTCCGGAGGTGGACACCAATGCTCAATCTGATCCTGAACAGCCTTAAATAAAAGCTTTTTGGCACCAACATACTCCTGCAAGTACTGACATGACCATTGCAGTAGCTCTAATTCCCCTTTCTTTTTTCCTCCATTACGAAATTCATTACTATTAGTCCAAATACTCCAAGCAAGTGTAACCACCAAAGCTAAAATATTTTCCTCACAATCATCCAGCATCATCATCTAGAAAAACTCATACTTCCAAAGTTTTCTTGACAATGTGTCATTTATTTATACCCTCGACGGTTGCAGACAGTTATTAGCAGTTGTTCATCCACATGTCTGTCTATCTTTAGGCTTGAATGAAACTTGCCGTGATGTCAGGTGCTGCTTGTTTTTACTTTCTACACTATTAAATGGATTAATGACTTCCATAGGAACTGCCGCATCTGCTTCCCATATCTTTCTCTATGCTCTCATGCTTTTACTGGTGTAATCTCCTTGTTGTGCCACTTGTTGCATTCTTAGCAGCTTAGGAAAATTTTAATTTATTACCAACAGAACCGTCATAAGTATTGACACGGCTATTGCTACATTGTGCAATTGATTGGTTGAACTCTTCCACATCTTCCTCGTATAACAAACTGACCCCACATTTCTGCGTAACCCAGGATGGATTAGTGGTCTCAAATACAATCTCAATCTGATTGCATTCACCATTCCATCCAGTAGCAAACCAATCATCGCGAGATAGATACAATAGACAAATGTGGTCTGCACCTAATTCCATCCCAAAGAAAATTTCGGTGGCACAATGACTGTGAGGCATATCACCAAGGGCTATCACACGAGCTCTTAGACCAGGTGTTTTGCCATGCTCCTCAGCATTAGCAATAATAGGCGAATATGATGCATACAAACAAGCACAGAGAGCAAATCCCATCCATCTACTATTACACCAATTTGGAGGCGGCACTATGCTTACTGACTTTGTCACACTTCGATGTTTTAGGTACACATATAGGCAGAGATAAGACTATAGCGCTGGTGGAAGAGAGGTATTATTGGCCACAACTCAAGAGGGATGTTGGCAATCATGTGAGGAAGTGTCCAATCTGCCAAACTGCTAAGGGTCAATCTCAAAATACTGGTTTATACATGCCTCTGCCAGTTCCACAGGCACCATGGGAAGATCTGTCTATGGACTTTATATTGAGTCTTCCTCGAACCCAGCGAGGTATGGATTCTGTTTTTGTTGTGGTTGACAGGTACTCGAAGATGCCCATTTCATAGCGCGCAAGAAGACTTCAGATGCTACTCGAGTGGCCAATTTGCTCTTTAAAGAAGACGTGCGTTTGCATGGGGTGCCAAAGTCCATCACCTTTGACCGGGATACCAAGTTCATTAGTCACTTCTGGCAAACTTTGTGGAAGCGTTTTGACACTTCCTTGAATTACAACAGCACTAGTCATCCAAAGACTGATGGCCAGACAGAAGTGGTTAATCGCACTTTGGGGAATCTGATCCGGTGTATCTCAGGCGAGAAGCCCAAGTAGTGGGATCTTGCATTGTCCCAAACAGAGTTTGCATACAATAGCTTAGTCAATAGAAGCACTGGTAAGTCTCCATTTGCCATCGTCTACTATGTGCCCCCAAAACACGCTTTGGACTTGGTACCTTTACCTTCGCTTCCAGGAGTGAGTCAAGCAGCAGAGAATATGGTTGACCATATTTAGGCCATACAAGAGGAGGTGAGGCGGAAGCTTGAAGCTACAAATGCCAAGTACAAGGAAGCTGCTGATAAGAAGAGGCATGAGAAGATCTTCAATGTTGGGGATTTAGTGCTGGTCTATCTTAGAAAGGAAAGATTTCCTGTTGGTACCTACAACAAATTGAAGGACAAGAAGTATGGGCCATTTCATATTACTAAGAAGATCAACAACAATGCTTATGTGGTTGCTCTTCCTCCAGACATGAACATTTCTTCTACCTTCAATGTTGCTGACTTGTGTGATTATCATCCTCTTGATGAACCAGATAGTGGGAACTCGGGGTCGAGTACTTTTCAAGTGGGGGGGATTGATGTAGAACAGACAGCACATGCCTTCCTGGAGCAGCAGGGGCGCAAGAAGTCACAACGCAGGATCAAAGGGGGGTGCCAATAGGGGGCTATCAGGGTGACAGTGTTGGAATTGCATGAAATTTGGCAGGTTGAAGGGAAACGACATTCTGATCCAGATTCATGATTGCCATGAATGTCGCCAAAATTTAGGCGAATTCCTTCATTAAGGCCCCGAAAACAGTGTTTTTGTTATTTATAGTATTATTCGTTTTTCCTTAATAACTTTTAGTTTAAAAGTCAGAATAAGGTCCCATCTGTTTTGGGACAACCCTTAAGGTCAGTAGTTTATGATTCTGCATTTAACTCAATTTTTCCATTTTTGGTAAATTTCAGTATTTTGTCACCTAATCGCGTAATTAGTGCGAATTAGGGTTTTTAGACATTTATTTCAGTATTTATATGTTTTGTAGCCGTCTGAAGGCAGATTAAACTATTATCAATAAACACTAACGTTTTGTCAAATTTTCTTCTGGTGGATTCCAGTTTTTATCTCCTTGTGGATTCAGGGAAAACCCTCGTGGATTCGAGGTTCACTACCAGAAACTAACAGTTTAGTTTCTGTTCCATCACGAGAGCATCGTGTGTGCTTTTCTTCAGGCTTCCGTGTCATCACTCTTAAAACTAACAACCTTAGTATTTGTGATGGGAGAGTTTTTTATTTATTTTTTTATCACTATATATTTGTTTTTGATATCTACTATCAAAGGTACCTCTCTCTCTCTCTCTCTCTCTCTCTCTCTCTCTCTCTCTCTCTCTCTCTCTCTCATTTTGATTTCTCTATACTTTTGATCTTTGATTTGTTTTAATGCATGTGTTTTGTAGATTACTCTCTTTGTATATGATAACTAAGGTTGAATAATCATTTTGCTATTAAAGATTGATTATCATTTTATAATGTTCTTAAACTTTGGTGTTTTGATTGTTTTACTTTATAATAATCTTTTTAGGCATGATGCAAGTGTGTAATCACCTCGATCTACATTTTACAGGGAGCAAGAGCTGTAATTTTCTTGATTTTCATTCTTTATGATTGACTCACCACTAAGCATAATGACCTAAAGTTCACATAGGAGAAATAAGAAAATATTTTGATATTGAGAAAAAAAAAATTTCTCTTTAAATTTATTTGATTTTGGATTCAATTTGCATTTGGATTTATATATTGTGCGTGTGTTGATGATGTGGGAGGCTTTGGTACTTGTAGGTACAATAATTGATTTGAAGTATAATATGTATTTGGCCTAGCTCTTTCTTTTATTCCATTATTCCAATCTTATGCTGATACAACAAATTGTTTTTAATTGAGATGTTACTATTATCATAGAGGTACTAGAAAATGAGAGAAAAAGAAAAGTCTTTTCCATGGTTGAATTACTAATATTCCCCTTAAACAGTTCTTGACCATTATTTTTTTCCCAAATTTTTCATTTTACAATTGTTTGACAGGTTATTATCATTATTGTTACCCATTAAAATTATCGAAGATGGTAAACTTTTCAAATGATAACTCCTATAAGTTGAGAATCCAAAACCTTATAATTTTTTTGATCGTTTAATTATGAATAAAAAAAAAAGTAACAATGGATATAGAAATATGTTCTTATGTCAAAATTTTCTTCTTAGACATTTTGAGAAGTCCAAGTTAGAGAGAAAATTTGCTCATAATTAACATAAAAAAAAATATGTAGCATAAGGTATAACTACATATCCCATTTAAATATAAACAAATCTTCTCAAATCCCCCTTAATTTGCTAAATGGGAGATGGTGGATATATAATTATAGAATATTGCCTTTGTAAAGTTGTGATTTTCAACTATGCGTTGTTGGCTTTAATTTCTTATTAAATTTGATTGTATTTTAGTCAATCATTTCCCTGTATGTATGTGGGATTTAATGTAAGGGTTGAGTGTGAGAGATTGGTGAAGAATAGTGAAGTTGTGACTAGCTTGCGAGTGGACAACCCACGAAAGGCCATGTGACAAGCACACGTAGGAAGCTGAAGAGTCAAGTGCTACGATGCATTTCATGAGACATCTCACAACTTGGCCAACTCGCGAGTGACCCATTGCCTAGATGATTTCAAAGTGTGCTTTCCTAATTTCTTTACCACCCACACTATATAAGCCCATATTACCCATGAAATTGTAAGGAGATTTTCAGAGAGAAAACCCTAGAGATACACTTAAGAGTTAGAGATGGTAAACCCACAATCAACTACACAATTTCTCTTAGTTTTCCACTACTCCTTCCTCTCAAATTACAAATCCTTGAGAGTTTCTTAGCCCAAACACTTACTTCACCTAATATGAGTGTTGAGACTGGATTTGGTGCTTGTGGGAAGCATTGGAAGAAGCTATCTATTGGCAGATGAAATTTGGAGCCAATTGCTGGATACGGATAACTAGTGAAGACATGACTCAGTGAAGCCTGTTGGTAGCTGGAACTTAAAGGGTTCAAGTACATTGGGTAAATTAGGCTTGGAGTGTCTTTTTGATATCCTTATACTCCAACTTTTTTCACTAGTGGATCATTTCGGCTTGGAGGGCTGCAGAGAGGTTTTTCGCCGAGTACTTTGGTTTTCTTTTTGATAACACGTCTCGGTGTTATCTCGTTTTTTGCATCTCTCTTCCCTTACTCATTATGTTTTATACTTATTGTCTATTGTATATGTTTAGGCATTAGAGAGTAGATCCGGTTTTATTGCGTTTCATTTACTCTTATTTTACACTTAAATAAGTAGAGTAAAAATAATTTAGCCATTTGTTTAAAATTGGGGGACTAAACAAGCTAGTGTTTTACACTATCGAGCTTTCAACCTTCATGTTGATTAATAGTTGAAATCTTCTTTACAGTTTTTATTTAACTTGATTCATACATAAAACTTTAATATAAACTTCTATTAAGCAATGAGTTTCTTGAAATAGACATCATAAGATTTTATAATTATTATCAATAAAAAATGATAACACTCATTATAATTTTAAGAAATTCACATTAAAAAATGTAGTAGTTATTTAAGAATTTTATAACTAAAATAAAAACCGTGCAAAGCACGAGTTAACAACTAGTTAGATTTTAAATTGGATTTCAATTGAAGTCTAATTTTTTGCCATGTATGTATCTAAGTTTTTAGTTTTTGTAGAAAGTGAATTATTGAGTGCAAAAACAGAAGAGTCAAAAACCAATTAAATTCTAAATCATATATATATATATGAAAAACCATTACATATTTTAGAAATGTATGATTTAAAAAAAGTGTAAGTTAATACCATATATAATTTAAACATCTTCTTAAAATAAGTTTAATTTGAATTGTATAATTGCGATTTTTTTTTTAATTGTATCTATGCATATGCATGGGGTTATATATTAGTATATATTAATAGCCAAAGCTTAGAGAAAATCTAATTAGATTTTAATTGGATTTTCAATTCTACACCACATGACTTATTTAATTTTTAATTTTATGTCAAGTGAATTATTGAGAGTAAAAATTGAAGAGTTCAAATGTGTGTGTGTGTGTGTGTGTGTATATATATCTAATCGATATATATCTATATCTATATATATATATAATAGCACAAGCTGAGAGAAAGTGAGTTCCTACAATTAAGGAGGTGGTGACAAATAAGATTACTGCTTATCTAAAATTCAGATACATTTAACTTCAAAAAGCGATATATTACATTGATTGGTAACTCTAAAACACCGTTTAATAGAGACAAGTTATAATTTTTCACTAGAGAAATGATATGTCTACAACATTTTTACAACAAATCCTTAGTGGCAGGTTGTTACTGGTTGTTATTGTTGGGACAAAAAAGTAATCTTAGTGTTAGTTTCAAATTTGAACCAATAACAACTAACCACCTGTGATTTGTTGTAAAATTGTTGTAAATGTAGCGTCTCTTTTTTTCACTACGTTAAAATACTGTTTAGGAGCCTGGTATAAAAGGAAACTAACCGTATAAAAGAAAAAAAAACAAAGAAAGATTGCTACACGGAGATAGAAATAGAGAGGCGACGAGACCTGGAGAAAGAAATAGAGAAAGAGGTAGAGTTAGAGACATTTCAGGCCAGTACCATAGTCGGACTTTGACCACCAAAATTCTTACTTCCCTCAACTGGCAATGCACTGTTACAGAGTGAGTTTTCTTTTTTTGCTTTCTTTGTTTTTCGATTTTTTATAAATTTTTATATGTAAAAACCTAAATCTTGCAATAACTATGATTTATGTTTACTGCAATTTAGGTCGCTTGCCAGACTTAGACCACCAGAACTACAAGCACACAGAAAGAAACCGTTAGGCCATACATCCACCACCCAGATCGTCGAAACCGGCTCCGGTATTTTTTCTTTCCATTTTTTAGATTTGAGTATGAAATGTTACTTTAATTGATTTTTTTTTTTTTTTTTTGTTGAATGGGTTTAGATTTGATTCGTTTTTGTTTTGGGTTTTTGGGTTTTCTATCAAAATGTTTGTTTTCTCAATTTTAGATATTTGCTTTTGTTTTGTTTTTTGTTTTTTTTTTTTTTTGTTTCATTGAGATTACTGAAACTCTTCCCCTATTCGTTCTCTGTCTGTTTCGTTTCTGCAACTCCATACACACAAGGTCAGTATAGCTTTGTTAATTTTACTGTTTCGGATACTAAATCTGTGTAGTTTACCAAATTTGGCCCACTTTCGTTTCATTTGTGTTTTCCGTTTCAAAACAACAGATATAGGGAATAGAAAATCCAAAATCGCAAACCAATTTTGCCTCTTCAGAAATTGAAAAGAACCCTTTTCTTTTATCAAGAAACAATAGCATCTCTTACAATCTAACCCATTTTGCAACTGTCAAATTCTCCCA
Organism: Quercus gilva; assembly: GCA_023621385.1. Classification (NCBI taxonomy): domain Eukaryota; kingdom Viridiplantae; phylum Streptophyta; class Magnoliopsida; order Fagales; family Fagaceae; genus Quercus; species Quercus gilva. Next base: position 4,489,690 of record CM042481.1, on the reverse strand, counting down.
TTCGATCAGACACACATGGATAAACCCTTTCCTCCATCAAAGTCCTTATGCATATTTATTCCTTATTAATTGTTGTTGCTCTCTATCAATTGGTAAGCCCTATATCTTCTCTAAATTTCATTGACTTCTTATGCATTTCATGCATCAAAGTAAGGTATTTCCATGCTCGTGCATAATGATTAATTTAGCATTAGTCGAAAACTTGGGTTAGCAGATTTTCATATGAATGTCAGGATTGTGAAAGGGAAGTTAGTCCTACCCATTGCATTTGGGTGTAAAAATTTGACAGAATCAAATATGCTGTTGTTCTTGACAGTGGCAGGTTTAATTATGCACTTGAAGTGTTCGATAAAATGCCTAGAAGATGCAAGGTTGGTTTTTATTGGGATGCTTTGGTCTCAAATTAATGTCTCTACTTTTTGTTTTGAGAATTTTTCCAGAGTGAAATTTTGAGTAGAAACAAACAAATAAATAGCAAATAGTTTGTTAAAAAAATGTGTTACTGCATATTAAGGGATTATTTGCTTAATATGGTTGTGTGATTATTTACTTATTGATAGTTTGTTTGGCGTGTGTCTACCTTTCATCTTTCTCTTCTGTCATTTTAAAAAACCTTCTTACCCTTTCATTTTTTGTTGAAATTCAGATTCGCTGAGTTTATCCTATCAAGTACTAATAATTCATTAATATGCCAAATTTTTGAGGGCCTCATTTACATTGTCGCTTATCAGTAATTTTGTATATTCAATGACATTTTTTCCATCACGTGGTAATGTAGATCTATCATCTCTGCTGTGGCTTATAAGACAGTTGGTAGCTATTCAAGAAGAGCTACTTGATTAAATAGAAAGGTCAGGCCAGCCTAATTTTCCTTTGTTGCTTTTATTTAAATTTGTATCTCTTTATCATTTGTTAATATTTGTTTAAAAAAAACTTTAAACAAAAACTGTTAAAAAAAAGATGGGTTTAGTATTTTTCTTTGAATTCTATGGTCTCAAAATATCATCATTACTTTTTCTTTTTCTTTTTTTAATAGAACTAGGAGTATCACCCTATTGAAAATAGATGTGTTTAGGAAAGGCCTAGGAGAAGATAGAACTATGAGAAATTTAGAAAATACAGCTACTAATTGGATAATCAAGTTTCAAGAAAGAATAATATCATAAAAAAAAAATTAGTGTAAGTGTGTGCTCAATACTTGATATATTCTTTTTCTTAACATTTAGTGTTATGTTTGGGTGTGCTTTTGTTTTAAATGTTTAGCAGAGATTGATGGGGTAGATGGTAATGGCAAGGCCAACATTAGATTTTTTTTTGAATTGTTTCGACTTTTATTCAGTTTTAAAGTCGATTTGGCTTCTAAAGTAAATTTGTAAAGTCAATTCAGCAGTAGATATTTGGCTTTTAGTTTGAGTATTATTGGTTTCTAAAGTCAATTTGTATTTTAAGAGTGTGATATGCACCCAAGAATTTGTGAATTTGATTGCGTATGTTTGTCAATATAATTCATAGTCGATAAAACACGTCCTCCCTACTCTTTCTTTTCTCTAATTTAGATTTCTGTCTCTACACTGCTAAAACAATTCTTATGGTCCCTAAAAATCAAAATTTTGGGTATTGGATTTGGGTTGTGAGTTTTGTATCGTAGTAGTTTTTATAGGTTGGTTGAATTGTGGGTTACTTTGCAAAGCTAGCCATTTCAAAGTGAACAATTTGCAATCCTAACGGCTATTATGGCATTCTGCAAGATAGGGGGTGTAGAAATAGGTATGTAACACGTAGTTTCCTTTATCTAATTCTTTATTGTTAGCTCACCAAAAACGTAAATATACTTTCAAACCATTAATATTGAACCGTCTCATGCTTTTACTTTGTTGTTTTGTTGAGAAACTTCAATAGGCAGAACAGTCATAATTATACTTCAAGTTGAACATTTATATGTCTACAAATCACATTTACAAATACACAAAGAGAGCAGTGTGTGTGGGTATTTGGCTTGGCTCAATGTTTTGGGTATTTAGAATCAATTTTGTATATTTAGGTTGCTTTAATTTTGAGTTCACGTAGAATGAAGATTTGCTTTACTACTCAAAGCGCAAACCTTAGAGTAATCAAAACTACTCTAAAGTTTTATATTAAATTTTAAAGTTTTTGTGTTTGTTGTTTCTAAATGGTCCCTTTTTCAAAGCCATTGGAACCATACAGATTAGTCTTGAACCACTGTGAGTCTTGTTAAGAATGTACCTTCATTTGAAATTGAAATTGAAAAGAGAGAAATAAATTAGAGAAGACAACTATTTGAAGTGGTAATTCTGGATCTAACTCTATCCAAGTTGCATTGGCAAGTATATCTACTGTATAGATATAGTTGTATTCCTAACTTATTGTAGAGAAACTTATTTTGAATTATATTTACTATGATTGATTGCACCAGTTTCATTTAACAGCTTTCAATGGTGATTGTTAGGAAATATTATCTAGGACATTAGGTGCACTGCCCTATTTCTTAAATTCTTCTCCTACCGCTTTCTTTCTCTGTCACATATCTCTGCTTTGTTCATTATATGCATGTATATTTTAAAAGTGAAAGGCTACAACAGTTTTGGGAACCTTAATACACCATTAAGACCGATGTAAAATAAAGCAAAAGGGTTGCCTTGACTGTTAGTTTTCACGCCAACACCAGCCTTAGACAGCCAAAACCGTAGGCAAACACACCATTAGATCATCAAAACCTCCACTAGGAAAGGGTTTTTTTTTTTTTTTTTTTTTTACCCTTTTAAGATTTGGGTTAAAATATGACTTAGTTTTGGACATTTTGATGGATTTGTATAGGTTTAGTTAATTGTGTTAGATTCAGTTTTGTTTTGGACTTTGGTCTTCTTGGTTGGTACTATTATGGTTCCATGGTGAGATTTGATAATTTGGGCAAATCTTTATTCTCAAATGATGGCTTTATTTGAATTTTTGTATTGTGATCTAATACTATGATGTGGGAATTTTGTTGGAACTATGGCATCTTTCTATGATGTTAGATCTGACAATATGGCAACCTTGAATTCTTTTTTTCTTTTTTCCTAAATTTCTGGGGTGGTGTTGTTCTTTTTTCTTCTCCTTTTTTTTTTTATTTCTTTTATCTGCCTATGGGATTTGTTGATTTGTGTATGTAACTACATTTTTTGAACTTTATAGGCCTTGATGTTTGAATGAAAATGAGCTTAATAATCTCATATTGAATTCGTTATATCATTTTTATTTTTATTTTATAGGTTGAGTGGGCAGCTATTCTTTGATGATAACTTGATATTATCCAACCAACTAATGTGAATGCTCTTAGGATGTGTATGTGTGTATGTATCTATATCTATCACACACACACATTGAATCTCTATGTTTACTTGAAATTAAAAGTTACTGATGGTGCCCAATCTGTTTCACCTGTGCTGATTCAATTAAAATTTTCTATTTTAGGATCTCAAGAAAGTCTTTTACCTCCACAAGCAGTATTTTCTTCAATTAAAATTGAATGTTATAGTTTTTTTTTCTTGGTAGATTTACTGTTCCTGCATTATTTGTTCTATTTATTTATATAAATATAAATATGCAGTGTAGCCCCTCTTCAACTTATTTATATTTATTTTCCTCTCACTTTCTATTTCAAAATACTGTAATCAAATATGTTTTTTAAAATTTATTCATTGTTAAATGTTCTATGTGTTAGGTTCTAAGGTCTTAGGATTTTATGTATTTAGAACTCTAATTTGTAATGTTGGCAAACCATGATCAAAACAATGTATTTAGTCTTGTTTAGGCTTGCTCAAAGTTGATCTATTAATGTAAAGTTGGAATCGAGTGGCTGCAGAAGTCTTTGCGACTTTCGGTTTGGCTCGATCGATCGAAGGACAGGCTCGATCGATCGAAAATCGCACAGGTTGAATTTTCTGCAAAATTTCCAACTCAGCCCTACTTCATTAAACGTTTAGGGTTTTATGTTTTTACCCTAGATATTTAAACAAAACCCTAGCCATGTTTTTAGTGGTGCTCCATATTGTATTGTTGCTCATACATTGCGGTTTTGTGTAAATCTCTTGTGAGATCTAGAGAAGCTTTCCTTTACACAAAGCTTAGGGTTTTCAAGATTGAGATTACTTCAACATCTTGATAATCAACATAGTTGCAACCATTGAAGCTTAAAGAAAAACAAGCGGAGAGCTTGTAGCTGATTGAAGAATTCAAGAAAGAAGGAGTCCGTGGATTCGGAGCTTGCACGTGGTCGTGTCAGTAAGTTCTACTGGTGGGTAGCATTAGGAAGTCGAGCGGGGAGCTTGTAGTCCTTTTGTAAGAACTTCAATTCTTTCATAGTGAATTCTATTTTGCCTTGAGGATCAGTGGGTCAAATCCTCCCCAGGTTTTTACCGTGTGGTTTCCTGGGTGATCATATCATTGTGTTCTTTATTATTTCCGCTGCTTTATATTTTGATATGATTATTTGATTGCTTTAACCTAGTATTGCATAATTTGACTAAGTAACAACTTGGCTAATTAACTAGGCTACGCAATCTGGTTGTTTTTAAGGGGTCTAAAACCCAACAAGTGGTATCAAAGCAGGTAGCTCTTTTGTTTGAGATTTTTTATCTCTGAGCTGATCCTTGACCCCTGTTGTCACGGATTTTTGGAAAATTGTTCTGCTTATATATCAACTTGTCTACTTGTTGTCTTTGCCTTTTATTATTTGTGTTAAATCTTTCCTTAAGTACCTTGGTATAATTATAGGCGATAAGAATTATTTATGCTATACTGCTTTAACCGCCTTAAAAGCACGTGATTCTTGTCTTTGGTATTTGGATAGTGGTTGTTCCAGGCATATGACAGGAAACAAAGGTTCATTCAAAACACTCTTTGAAGGAAAGATTGGGACAGTCGCTTTTGGAGATGGAAGCAAATCTGTAATCAGAGGCATTGGAACTGTGGATATTCCAGGATTGCCAGTGTTTGAAGATGTTTGGTATGTCGATGGACTAAAGGCCAATTTACTCAGCATAAGCCAGATTTGTGACAATGGATTAAATGTTCTTTTCACCGAGTATGAGTGTGAGATACTTGATGGAGGAGGTGACTGTATGTGTGTTGGTGTAAGAACAGCTGACAACTGTTATGGCATAACACCAAGTGTGAACAACAAGTGTTTTAGTGCAAAGATTGATCAAGTCGATTTGTGGCATCAACGGTTGGGACATGCCAGTCATAAGCAGTTAGAAAAGATTTCCAAATGTGAGGCAGTTATTGGTTTACCTAAGTTTGAGAAGATAGACAAGTGCATTTGTGGACCATGTCAGATAGGTAAACAAGTGAAATCCAAGCATCCGTCAGTGACCAGTGTTCAAACTTCAAGACCATTAGAGCTTCTGCACATTGATCTCATGGGTCCTACCAGAGTTCAAAGTTTGGGTGGAAAGAAATATATTCTAGTTGTTGTTGATGACTTCATTAGATATACTTGGGTTGTGCTTTTGAAAGATAAAGCTGAGGCTCCTGAGAAGATGATACATCTGTGCAAGAAATTGCAGGTTGAGAAAGATACTGTGATAGCCAGAATAAGAAGTAATCATGGAAGAGAATTTGAGAACTCCAAGCTGGCTACTTTCTGCAATGATCAAGGCACTTATCAAGAGTTCTCATCACCCAAGACACCTCAACAAAATGGGATTGTGGAAAGAAAAAACAGGGTTGTTTAGGAGATGGCTCGGGTTATGTTACACAACAAAAATTTGCCAAAATCCTTTTGGGGAGAAGCGGTCAACACAGCTTGCCATACATTAAACCGAGTGTACTTCAGACCTGATTCCAAGAAAACTCCTTATGAACTCTGGAGAGGGAAGAAGCCTGTTGTCAAATATTTCAGGATATTTGGCAGTGACTGTTACATTCTACGTAATAGAGAGAACCTAGAAAAATTTGATGCACAAACTAATAAAGGACACTTTCTAGGATACTCCACCACTAGTAAAGCGTATAGAGTGTACAATCTGAGAACTAAAACAGTCATGGAATCTTCAAATGTTGTGATAAATGTTGAAGTGTGTTCAGAAGCACAGACAAAAAGCACTGCTCTTGGTCAAGATAAGTCTCTAGAAGTTGTTGATTCACTTCTCGCCGAGTATGTTGGGAAACACAGTGAGGAAGAGCTGTTGTTGTTAAATGATGCAGTTTCTGTACCATTAAGTTCAGAACCATCCACTTCGGTTCGTGAAAATCAACAAGTACAAAGTGAGCTCAGTCCTTCATCTGCACAGAAAGGTACTTCCACATCTTTAGTTAAAGGTCCATCCTCTAGAGTGAGACTGAACCATCCCTCCACAAATATATTGGGTAGTCTGAATGATAACATGAGATTGAGATCAAAAGCATTGAATGTGATTACTCACTCATGCTATCTGTCCCAATTTGAACCAAAGAAGGTGGATGAAGCACTTCAAGATGCTGATTGGTTAAATTCCATGCATGAAGAACTTCATCAATTCATTCGGAATGATGTGTGGGAACTAGTTCCTAGACCAAAGAATGTATATGTGATTGGAACTAAGTGGATCTTTAAGAACAAGTCAGATGAACATGGCACTGTGATCAGAAACAAATCAAGACTTGTTGCACAAGGGTACACACAGGTGGAAGGAATTGACTTTGATGAGACATTTGCACCAGTAGCAAGGTTAGAATCCATCTGGATATTGTTGGCCATAGCAAGTCATCTAAACTTCAAGCTATATCAAATGGATGTCAAGAGTGCTTTCTTGAATGGAATGATACAAGAAGAAGTTTATGTTGAACAACCTAAAGGCTTTGTTGATCCTTACAGACCGGATGACGTCTACAAATTGAAGAGAGCTCTCTATGAGTTGAAACAAGCTCCTCTGGCTTGGTATGACAGATTGACTGCATATCTCACTGAGCATGGATTCAAAAGGGGATCTGCAGATACAACTCTCTTCATACGAAAGGATAAGACTGGTTTTGTTGTAGCTCAAATTTATGTTGATGACATTGTTTTTGGTGCTACTAACGATTCCCTTGCTCATTCTTTTGCAGATGAAATAAAGGCAATGTTTGAAATGTGCATGGTTGGTGAATTAACTTACTTTTTGGGATTGCAGGTAAAGCAAACAGAGGCTGGAATATACATTAATCAAGCTAAATATGCAAGAAATTTAGTTAAAAGATTTGGACTGGACAAGGCTGCTCATGCTAGAACGCCGATGGCTGCTAATGCAAAATTGACAATTGATCCATCAAGTGAGTCTGTTGATGTTACTTTGTATAAAAGCATGATAGGCTGTCTTTTGTATCTGACTGCTAGTCGTCTTGATATATCTTTTAGTGTTGGTGTTTACTCTAGATTCTAGTCTAATCCTAAGGTTTCTCATTTAAATGCTGTTAAGAGAATTATAAAATATGTGAGTGGAACCTGTGATTATGGATTATTCTATAGCAAGGAGTCAAATTTGTCTCTTGCTGGTTTTTCTGATTCTGATTAGGCTAGGAATGCTAATGACAGAGAAAGCACCACTGGAGGGTGTTTTTATGTAGGAGCCAATCTTGTGGCTTGGATGAGTAAGAAGCAAAATTCTGTTTCTCTATCCACTGCTGAGGCAGAATATATTGCTGTTGGGAGTTGTTGTTCTCAGCTCCTTTGGATGAAAAAACTTTTGAGTGATTATGGGATTCCTCAAGATACCATGGTTGTCTATTGCGATAACTCTAGTGCTATAGATATATCTAAGAATCCGGTTCAACATTCTAAGACCAAACACATTAAGCTTAGGTATCATTTTATTAGGGATTTGGTTGAAAAGAAAATCGTTGTTCTTGAATATATCCCTACAGATCGTCAAAACGTTGACATCTTTACCAAACCGCTTGATGGGAGTAAGTTTGAGACACTTCGTCAAGTGATTGGTGTGCTTCGTTGTCCCTAGTTGTTTTGGCTTCCTTGGTCCTTGTGCTTCATTGCTCTATTCTTTTGTGACCATTGTTCTTTGGTTTTTTTTTTTTTTGTGTTTTTTCTTGTTCTAGGACTTGCATTGCATTACATTCATGCATTTCATTCTAGGATTTATTTGTTTTCTCTTTTAATAAATAAATAAAATAAAAAAAAGGAGAAAAGGAGAAAGCAAAAACTAAGTTTGACACTATTTTTCTTGATTTTTGGAAACAAGGTTGGTCAATCTATTTTCACATGTCATGTCTTGTGTACCTTGTTTAACTTTGATGAACTTATTCATTGCACTTGACTAGTTGAAGCTTTGTAGTGCATGTTGTGTGGGAAGATGTGTGTGGTTTTTAATCACTTTGTCTTAATCTTGAAGTCACATGTTCTTTGACTGTCGGACTTGATCCTTTTGAGAAAGGCATAAATAACCATCTCACCACTGTTCACTAGCCAATCATGAACACCTTAGTGCATATCATAAGATTTTGTGCTCGAGAAAGTGTAGCACATGCACAAAAAGAACATAAGGTGTAGCCTCAATTAAATTAAAACTGGTGTGTACTATTAGGCTTGATGCCAATTCACTTAATTCAAACCGGTGTGTACTATTAAGCTTGATGCCAATTCACATAAATAAGAGGCAAAAATGCAAGAAACTTACATGATTGCAAGCTTTTGTTCTAGGAGATGTGAGAGTTATAGGATGTAACTCTTTAGGTGATAGTCTCTTTTAAAATTCTATGTGATGAATTGTGTAGACTTTGTGTTTGATTGCTATATACATATCACCTCACATGTATCTCAAGTTTTTGCTAATATCACACACTACACAAGTTACTCTTTGTTAAACATTGTACATGCTAGTGTGTGTGTTTTTGGTCTGACCAACCAAGTTTGAAAATATCTTGAGATTTGTGCACAACATATTTGTTGCTTAAGAAAATTCAATGGGAGAATGATTGAAACTTGTTTTTGAGAAAATTGGGTTTAAAATTTGGGTTTTTGAAAAAGCATTCCATCTCATACTCATGCATTTTGTTTTCATTGTTCTAATACTTTGAGGAGTTGTTTTCAAAATTAGGTTTGTGTTTTTCAAAACTGTGATTTTTCTCAAAATTTTTGTGAGCCTCTGCCCAGTTCGATCGATCCATCCTGATTTTCGATCAATCGAAAAAGTGCTTTAATTTGTTTCAAAATGACTGATTCATTCGATCGATCGAATGTAATTTTCGATCGATCGAAGATCGTGGAAAAGCTTTTTTAAAAGTTTAGATCTGACTTTTTCAAACACTTTTTCAAAAAGTTTTCAAACTTTTTCTTTCTCTCTCCAACGAGGCAAGGCTCCACAATCAATTTTTTTGTCGTTTTCTTCCAAAATTTTTGCAAGATTTCTCTTTCCTCAAGCCGGTAAGACTCTTTTACCCTTCTTTTTAAATTTATTTTCATGAGTTCATGCATAAATCCATGCATTTGAGGGAGATTTTCGGACTTAGCATTTATGGGATTTTCTGTTGATTCAAGCCCTATTTTGTGCAATTGATTATTGGGTTTTTGTGGGGACACATCATAAACATGATCCTTACCTGTTAATTTGATCAATTTTGAGTTTGGTGAAAAATTGAAAAATCTAGGGTTTGTTCTTGATCCTTGAAAGGCCACAAACTGAATGACCCCTTGTGATTTAAACTAATTAATTAATTTAGCCAAGTTATTAATTAATCAATTTAACATGCAAATACGTGGCAGCACAAACAAATCACCGAATAACTAAATATGCAGCAGAAAATAAATAACACAGTGATTTGTTCACGAATGGGGAAAAACCCTAACGGCAAAAACCCCACCGGGTGATTTTCAGGTCACCACTCCCGAAACTCCACTATTATCAAATCAAGCGGTTACAAATAAGGAATCCCAAGTACCTTACCAACCTACAGTTGAACCCTTACCCCAATACCCAATCGGACTTGATCTGTAGTGACAGTTCCCCCTTTTGATGCACGGCTCCCAAGTACGTGACTAACCAGATGCGCGGATCCCAGTACGCGACTTCAAACACCAACTTTAGGAAGAGAGGTTGGCTGCAAAGTTCTTCAGATCATCCTATGCAATGAAGATCAGGAAGATGCTTGGTCACAAAACCCTACAGTGCAAAGTACACAACAACTTCTTGAAGAAGATGAACTAGGTCAAGAACTTCGTCTTAGATCACAATTTGCTTGAACAAGGATTGCTCAATGCTTATGCAACTTGTGTCTATGTTGACGGCTCTTAAAACACTCCTTAAATATGTTTAGAAGAAAAGAAGGCCCAAAAACACATTCACGGGTCCCAAGAAAATCAGAATAGAATTCTGACTTTTTAAATCTCGACAGATAGCAGGTGTCGAGGTAGCTATCGAGCAGGTGTCGAGCTTTAAAAATTCTGCACTTCAACTTGCTTTTTCTTGGACAGACTTGATGACTTTAACACTTGATCTTGAAACATTTTTTCTTGAAGTATTAAAAACACCTAGAACTACCCAATTACAAGTATAGTGCGTTTTGTCAAAGGATTAGCCAATTTACATAAAATATGACATATGTTCTTAACATGTGAACACATATGTCCTAACAATCCGAAATGGGGCTTTTGTTAAATTGGGTAGAATTTGATGAAATTGGCTTGTTGTGTTGATGTAATTAAGCATTATAATCTATGTGCTGTGCTTTGTAATGCTCAATTCATCAATTTGTTTAAAAATTTCAACAAGTGGTTTTCAATTTTTGGGGTTTTTGATAGAAATTCCCTATTCAGGCCAATTTTGTCAAATTTAATCTCAATTGAACTTAATTGTTTACTGCATTAGTACATGCATCATGGCATTGTATTTGTTCATGCATCATATAGATTTTCATTCTATTGATTTTTGTGCTAACTTGCTGTCTGCCCTTGGTTTTGTTTTATTCTTTTTGGTTTTTCCTTGTGTCTCTATCCTTTCCTTAGCATCATGCCTAGGAAGACTAGAGCCCGTAGGTCTGTCCACTCTCCTTCTCCTCCCCCACCTTCCTTTGATAGTGAGAGGTTCCTGAGTGAGAAAAACCAAGAGATTTATGAGACTCTAAACCTTAAGAGAAAAGTTTGGCTTGAGCGTTCTGTCACCTTAGATGAGGTTGATCTTGCCATTAGGGCAAACTTTGAGCGTAGGGGCTGGTTACCACTGCTGGATGTTTCTGATCCTCCTCCTCTAGTTACCCTGATTAGAGAGTTCTTCTCGAACATCTCTATCCGCGTCTATGATTCCAACACTCTTGTTAAGAGTTGGATACGAGGCGTAGAGTATGTCATTACTCCTACAGTAGTGGCTGATGCTCTAGGGGTACCTTTGGTACAGCATCCTGTCTATCCTTATGATGAGTCACCTGAGCTGAGTGATGTCATGTCTTACATCACTGGGTCTTCTATCCAGTGGGGTTTTGATCTTAGGATCACCACCGCTGAGCTTCCCGAGACTGTCTATCTCTTCTTTAGGATAGCGTGTCACTCTCTTTGGCCCATTTCTCATCTGCACACCATTCCTCTCGAGAGGTGTGTATTTTTATACGCTCTTGTCACTGATGCTCCTATCAGTTTTCCTCATCTGTTTCTTCGTTCTTTGAACGAAGTTTATAGGAGTTCATCTACAGCTCATACTCTTGTTCATCCTATCTTTATTCATAGGATTTTGCTTCATCTTGGTTTAGATGATTTCCCTTCTTCTGAGCCCGTTCATGTGATTGCTCCCATAGGTGCCTCTTTCCTTAGACAGAGGGCTGCTCATCTTCGTGCTGGTTCTAAACACGCTAGGTCTGAGCCTTCTGGTACCGCATCCCGTTCTTCTTCTACAGGTCCTGCTCGTAAGGCTGTTCCTGATCCTGTAGGTGTTGCTGCTACTGTTCCTCCACCTCCTGCGGCTGACTTCGATGTTCGTCGTACCTTGGAGACTGTCATGACCGTTCAGGCGGCTCATGGTCAGCTTTTGGTGAACTTGTTCGATGAGATTCGTGCTCTGAGAGCAGATTTGGCGCATCTTCGTTCATCCTCACCACCTCCTTTTGATGATGGCCTGTGATGTCCTTTGGCATTCCGTCACAAAAAGGGGGAGTAGAGTTTGGATACTTGTAGAGGGGTTTTTGTAGCTAGGGGGAGTTTTTGTTACTCTTTGACGAGCTAGTGGAGTTTTTGAGATTAGATTGTATCTATGTGCTTCACTATGTATTTTTTTTGGGCTATACTTGTAGGGAAATACATTTTTTTTATATATGATTCTTGATTCTATGTGTTCACTATTTATTGATTTATATTTATGATTATTCATTTATATATGTCTTTATTATGTGTTGTGTGAACTTTCAAGAATGTGTTTATTTTTGGTGTATCTAACCTAGGGGGAGAGTTAGATTACATATTTGTTGATTTACTATTTTTCTGTCACACATGCGTTTATGCGTTTGTTGAGTGTTTCAGGAATATACAGGTGGATTCGATTTGGCTGCTGTCTACACTTGCAACTGATGGATAGTAGTTAGGATTGAATTTGGTTTATGAGCATTACCTTTTGTAAAGGGCTTTTTACTTGTAAACTTTGAGCTTCTAGTTTGTGTTTTGTCACGGATTGCCAAAGGGGGAGTTTGTTAGGTTCTAAGGTCTTAGGATTTTATGTATTTAGAACTCTAATTTGTAATGTTGGCAAACCATTATCAAAACAATGTATTTAGTCTTGTTTAGGCTTGCTCAAAGTTGATCTATTAATGTAAAGTTGGAATCGAGTGACTGCAGAAGTCTTTGGGACTTTCGGCCTGGCTCGATCGATCGAAGGACAGGCTCGATCGATCGAAAATCGCACAGGTTGAATTCTCTGCAGAATTTCCAACTCAGCCCTACTTCATTAAACGTTTAGGGTTTTATGTTTTTACCCTAGGTATTTAAACAAAACCCTAGCCATGTTTTTAGTGGTGCTCCATATTGTATTGTTGCTCATACATTGTGGTTTTGTGTAAATCTCTTGTGAGATCTAGAGGAGCTTTCCTTTACACAAAGCTTAGGGTTTTCAAGATTGAGATTACTTCAACATCTTGATGATCAACATAGTTGCAACCATTGAAGCTTAAAGAAAAACAAGCGGGGAGCTTATAGCTGATTGAAGAATTCAAGAAAGAAGGAGTCCGTGGATTCGGAGCTTGCACGTGGTCGTGTCAGTAAGCTCTACTGGTGGGTAGCATTAGGAAGTCGAGCGGGGAGCTTGTAGTCCTTTTGTAAGAACTTCAATTCTTTCATAGTGAATTCTATTTTGCCTTGAGGATCGGTGGGTCAAATCCTCCCTAGGTTTTTACCGTGTGGTTTCCTGGGTGATCATATCATTGTGTTCTTTATAATTTCCGCTGCTTTATATTTTGATATGATTATTTGATTGCTTTAACCTAGTATTGCATAATTTGACTAAGTAACAACTTGGCTAATTAACTAGGCTACGCAATCTGGTTGTTTTTAAGGGGTCTAAAACCCAACACTATGCTCTCATTCTTTTGTTCATTGTGGTTCATAGGAATGGTAGATAAGAATATCACATTTTTCAAGTAAGTTTTAGATTTGCTGTGATTCAAGTTTATAAATTTTTTTATGAAGTTTCTATTTTTATTTTTTAATCTATGTTTCTTTTTTCCGGTGTACCAATTGCTAATTTGGAACTGTTAACACTTGATTTATGCAAATTACTAAATTTTTCATGTTGTGAGATTTCTTGAATATGAAAGTCCATAGACCCAAATTTAGAACAAGGCTGTCAATGATTGAATATAATATAGTATTCTCTTCTGCATTTTTAGTTGTTGACAGACCAGGTCAGGATCCATGGGCACAGATAGTACGTGTGTTCGGCTATCTGCATAACCTCATTAGATTAGTGGATATGTAAATGATGCTGTATTGAGTCATTTTGGTGAATAAGTACAGCATTGGTGAAATTGAATGTTACAATTCTTATTTTCTTTTTCTTTTCTTTTTTTCCTTTGATTAGGTTATGAACTAAGAAATATGAGTTAGTTTTGAGTGTTTTGGTTAGGTTGGTTTTGATTTAAGTTTTTTAGTTGGGTTAGTTGTACAGTGAAAAAGCATGTCTGTTTATTTCAATGTAATTTGTCAAGATCCTTCGTAAATACCATCAAAGTTTGGGTTGTGATGACTAAGAGTCTTTAGAATGTATAGTAATAATAATTTCTTGGTAAATGGGGTTATGGATTTTTTTGAGAGCAGATTTGTAGAAAGCAAGCAAAGCTTGACGTTGAGCTCTAGCTCAAATGGCGTATCCATGCCTTCAAGAAATGGGGTGAAGGGTGATATGTAGACATGGGAAAGAACGATTCAACATAAAGTAGAGAGCAAACCTCATCTTATATACGAAGGAAAATAATCAAGAGTCTCTAATAAGTATATATAGGATGATTAGGATCTTGACCAGATAAATTGACATTGAGAAAAGAAAGCACTTTCCACAATTTTTTAAGTGGTCAAACTACATTTGCAATACTCTAACGTTGAAGTTGGTTTATGAGCTCTAGCAATGTCAGAGGCTCGAATTTTCTTAACTTGGAACTTCAAAAACCAAATATTAACAACCACAATGATGGAGGTTTAAGAAAGTAGTTCAATTGTAGTTCTGGTACAATTGTTTACACATTTTGGGGGTAAGTCAATACCTGTAATTGCTTAGGCCAGATTAAAATATCTGTAAAAATTTCTTAAATTTGATTGTAAAAGGGGAGAGCTTTTGTTTTGTTTAGTTTATAATATGATTTGTAGTGTAGTTTTTTGGCCTTTTAGAATCTGAAAGTTGCTGACTACTTAAAATAAGGGGTTCATTTTTGTGATCAAATGATTATTACACTTCTTTTTTTTCTTTTGCATCCTATTGATCTTATTCTAAACTAAATTTTGTGGGATGTGTATGGATGTAGTGCAGTGGGTATTCTTTGCTTAGGGATTCCCAGTACAACAAAGGACTTACCAATGCTTTGGGCATTCAGTTGATTCCTTGCTGCCAGTCTGTACTTGCTGTCATGTTAGCAAAAAAAAGGGTTTCAACCGGTTTTTCCTATTATTGGATTTGAACCAATGACTTACCGCTTACCATACAAAAGGGGGCGGAGCGCTAAGAAAGAGAAAGCATTATCACTATTCGAAGTGATGCAGCAGCTAGCACGCTATGATCAGAAGGGAAAATAGTAACTACAAAATTCAATTTAATTTTCAGTTTCTATTTTCTATCCTACCTGATTTGTTGTTTTTGAAGAGTGATTGAAATTGTAGAACTTTAAAATCTTAAAGTGTAATATTTTTTATACAAAGTTGATTATCCCTTAGATTTTAGCCAATATTCCACTCTATCTACATAATTATCAATCTCAGATAATTATGGTTAAAGAACAATTTTAAAAACTGTCTATCATTGTTCAAATGGAATTTTCAACTTAGTACTATTTTCACCATGTTTTTAACATGTGAAAGCAACCAGCTGGATAAAGGTTCAAAAGATTAAAATAATAGTGTGTTGAATGGATGGTCCAAATTGATAACTAACGTATTTTACACACTTTGCAACAAATTATTTCTTTAAAAAATGATTTTATTAGCCAAATTTCTCTTCTACTTACGACATTTCAAATGAAACTGCGCATTGTGCGGGTTAAACACTAGTCTATATATATATATATCAAATCGAAACTGTTAAAGCTCTCACAATTTTCCACATCAGCACAATATAAAAAATAATAATAAAACCAAAACCAAAAAAATAAAAATGTCATAAACCCGACACGCCTCCCCTTCACTTTCACTACTCCATTTCCTCAATGCCCCACTCTCTTTCTCTCTCTCTCTGTTCCTCTTCTTCATTCACCATGAACCGTAGAATCAGAGCATCCACCAAACCCTTCTCCTCTTCCTCACCAACCAAATCCGAGCTTTTCCACAGGTACCTTAAACCCGGTGCCGTAGCTCAAATCTGCGACTCCCGAATCAATGCCCACCGACTTAACTCGCTCTACCTCTTCTCCTCCTCGATGTCTCTCCATCGCACGTCATCTCCACCATCCTCCACCGCTGTTGCTCAACAAACTCCGGTCAATGCCTTCACTGACGGTATCCCTTGCTTCTTTGGCAGGATCTACAGCCCACACTGTCTTTTCCTCAACCCGATCCCTAACTCGGTCCAGGACCCATGGCCTATCAACTTCGAAACCGGCCCTACTATGTCGGCCCAAAGGTATTATCTTATAAACCTATAATGTTTTTTCCTATAATATTTTTTTTTTCCTGAATCCGAACTCTATAACTATTAGGACTCTATAACTATTATGTTAAAAATAATTGATTCTTATTAGTTTTTTTTTTTTTTTTCACAGCTGTTCAATTTCGAGGTTTATTGCTATTGCCTTTCTCTTCATTCTTTTCCACCATTCGAATCAGGGTTAAAGGTATGGTATTCGTTTGCCTCTTTGATAATCTATGTACATTTAATTTTGGTGTGGATTTCTTAGCTTTTTTTGAATTTTAGTTTAGTTATATCAGTTTTAGCATACAGCTTCATGGTTTATATTGTGATGAAGAAGTTGCTGTATATATGTGTACAGTGTAATGGGGTGGTAGTATACTGCTTATTATATTAATTTGTGTATGTGTGTGGTGAGAGTTTTTTTATTTATGGGACTCTGTGATAATCTATGTACATCTAATTTTAGTGTGGATTTCTTAGCTTTTTTTGAATTTTAGTTTAGTTATATCAGTTTTAGCATAAAGCTTCATCATTTATTTTTTACCCTAGCCTATTTTGTATTCTAGAGTTGATTGAATTGTAGTTTTAGCTATGCTTCTCTTTGTATTTGTAATTGAGTTTGTGCACACACTTAGATAATCAATTTGAATATATGTTTTTGTGTGGAAACTGACCTATGGTCAATTTGAATTGTTTTTGTGTGGAAACTGAGCTATATGTTTTTGTAAAATATTTTGTAGTTCTTTTGCACACTAATATATATTTTACCTTGAATGATACTTTGATATGCATTTTCTTTCATTCTTTTTTTAAAAATTCTTTTTTTATAGGTTTGGGAAAAGTTTAGACTTTCATTTTCTTTTTTTTTCTTTTTTCAGCTAACAGTAATTGCCTCTTTGCAGTAAAGAAATTTCAGCTGAGGTTTTGGTTTTTCTTTCATCAAGTTAGTGAGTTAGGCTGCTTAGATTTTGTGCAAAATGTGACTTTTACTTGACACATGAGATTGAATATAGAAGAAGGATGCTTGAGTTATGACCATTAATGGAATTCTCTTATGGCATTGAGCAATCGTGGTAACTCTTGCAACTACTATTGGCTTGCAAGAAGGAATGGGAGGACATGCATTGTTATAGCAGTGATTATAAAGAGTTTAGTTTAGTTTGGCCTATTGCAGTAATTGTGGAAATTGTAATAAGATGAATAAAAGTATTCGGGGCGTGCAACAATTTGCTATACAAGATTTGATGATTAGCAAGCATTTGGTTCCAAGAATACTAAAGTGTGAAGTAGTTGTTGATTTTTTTGGGGCTATTTGCTTTTGTGGCCAAATCTCAACTGGGCAAGAGCCTTTTATGGGATGTTACACTTCTAAGTACACATCAAAAAAGGTGTTTGGCGTAGTAGCAATATGAAATTGAATTAGGTTTGCCTTAAATTAAGGGGTTTCGTTGAAATCAGGGAAAAAACCTAGAAGTTCAAATTCTTCCTAAATTTTTATTAGGAATTTCAGTTTCTGGGTTTTGTTCCTTTTCTTTTATGAGTTTTAGATTCATATTCCGTTTTTTTTTTTTTTTTTTTTTTTTTTTTTTTTTTTTTTTTTTGTGGCTTGCTATCTAGGTTATTGGAGAAGAATGGTTATTAGATAAGAAGAGAAAGGCAGTGGAGCAAACACAAGCCAAGAAGTGAATAGAGTAATTTCCTTTTTCTCACTCAAATTCCAAACAGATTCATATACCCGACTTTATAAAGTTTATGTCAAATAATTGAAAATTGCTTCATATGTATATTGAATGGGAGAAAAAAAGAGTCACAAGGTTGATTCAGTTTAGGAATAGAGTCAGATAGTACTTCAATGGAAAAAATAGAATGAAGATAATTGGATGGGGAATCTGTGAAAGTCTAAATCCTATGCTAGCAAGGTTTTGTTTCTAATTTTGAGCTTTGTTGACAATTTTTATTGGTGTCATTGAATGTGGATGTGTTTTGAAGTGATGACATGGGTGGTTTTTATCAATTTATGAGTGTGAGAAAGTTTAAATTACCATATGGGTATTCATTTTTGGGAAAGCCTATATTTGAAAAAGGATGAGACTACAGATGGTGCAACTTGCAACATTTAATAACAATGCTTTATCCAATTTTTTACAGGATAAGTATTCAAAGACATTGTTGGTAGCGCATATTACATTGCACCTGAGGTCTTAAAGAGGAGATATGGACCAGAAGTGGATATATGGAGTGTTGGCGTCATGTTGTCTATCCTTCTATGTGGTGTCCCTCCTTTTTGGGCTGGTAAGTCATTTTCTTCTTTATATGTTTTTCTTTCTTTGACAGCCTTCCAAGTTCTCAGTAAGTATACTTGAAATTCTAAAAAGTGATCATTAATGCACAAAATGTCACATATGTATTGCTAAGTTCTTACAAATGTAACTGATAAATTAGCATGTTTGCTATTTTCTAGGTCATCCATGGATCAAAGAGGATGGGGAAGCACCTGATACTCCTCTTGACAATGCAGTGCTGAATAGACTCAAACAGTTCAGAGCTATGAATAAGTTCAAGAAAGTTGCTCTTCAGGTATTCTAGCTTTATTTCTCTATTTGAAATCAGCTAGCATGTTAAAGCTTGGGAATTTGATTAATTCCATTACAACAACAACCAAACCTTAATCCCAAAATCATAGTAGTACCACTCATCATGTATGCGCATGGACATGCTTTGACAGTTGGACCTAAACTAAGGCCACTTGCTGTTTGAATTTATTTATTGTTCATCATCATATTGCTTATTTGTCAAATTTTGTAGGTCATTGCTGGTTGTTTATCAGAGGAAGAAATCTTAGGATTGAAAGAAATGTTCAGGGGTATAGATACTGACAACAGTGGAACCATAACACTTGAAAAGCTAAAGCATGGACTTGCTAAGCAAGGGACAAAATTATCTGAATATGAGGTCAAACAATTAATGGAAGCTGTAAGTTCTCCTTTCTATTTTATTTATTCACTTTTTGCAACTTTCTACTTTATTTTTAAACCTCCCATTAATTAGCATTGCTGCAAAGGTAATTAATTATGTATGATTTTTATAAAATATTTCTTGTGGAATTAAAGGCACTTTAAATTTTTTTTTTTATTTAATGAAAATCAGGCGGATGGTGATGGTGATGGGACTATAGATTATTGAAGGGTTTAGACCCCTTAAACCACAAATAAATTGCGTAGCCTAGATTAATTAGCCAAGTTTTTACTTAGTCAAATTAAGCAATTCTAGGTTAAAACAATCACAAAATCATATCATGCATGTAAAACATATAAAGCAGCGGAAAATAAATAACACAGTGATATGATCACCCAGGAAACCACACGGAAAAACCTGGGGAGGATTTTACCCACCGATCCTCAAGGCAAAACGGAATCCACTAAGAAAGAATTGAAGTTCTTACAAAAGGACTTACAAGCTCCCCGCTTGACTTCCTAATGCTACCCACCAGTAAAACTTCCTGACACGACCACGCGCAGGCTCCGAGTCCACGGACTACTTCTTTCTTTGTATTCCTTCAATCAGCTACAAGCTCCTCGCTTGTTAATCTTTAAGCTTCAAAGGCAGCAACCAAGTTGATCATCAAGATGTAGAAGAATCTCAATCTTGAAAACCCTAAGTTATGTGTAAAGGAAAGCTCCTCTAGATCTCACAAGAGATTTACACAAAACCGTAATATATGAGCAACAATACAACTTGTGCAACTCTGAAAACGTGGCTAGGGTTTTGCCTTATATATTTAGGGAAAAAACAGAAAACCCTAAACGTTTAAAAGAGTTTGGGCTAAGTTGGAATTCTGCAGAAAAACGCATCTGGGCCGACTTTCGATCGATCGAGAATTACATTTGATCGATCGAGCCAGGCCGAGAAGCCCCAATGCTTCTGCAGTCTCTCGATTCCAACTTTACAAAATTAAACCAACTTTGAGCAAGCCTAAACAAGACTAATTACATTGTTTTGATCATGGTTTGCCAACATTACAAATTAGGTTCTAAATACATAAAATCCTAAGACCTTAGAACCTAACAATTATGATGAGTTCATCACAGCAACGATGCACATGAACATGATGGACTGAGAAGAGCATCTTTATACTGCCTTCCAATACTTTGACAAGGATAACAGCGGGAAAATATATCATTCATTAATTTCACAACCTATGTAAAATTCAAATTGTAATTTTTATGAGTGATATGCTATAACTATTATAGATTTTATTATATAAATTTTACAAATGATGAATTATTTTTTAAATAAAGAATAAAGAAAATTATTTTTATTGTTTTACAAATATATATATAAAGGGCATTTTGTAAATTTAGTTATTGTTTTAATACTTTGAACCAAATTCTCATGTTGTAGTTGCTTTATGGTTAGAATTGTTAGATACATATGTTTGATCGTTACATACTCTTTTTTGTTTTTTATAAACAATTTTCACACCATGTTGTTGTTGATTAGTCATAAATTTAATTAAGCTATTTGTATCTTAGTGAGCATATATTTTCATGTTCTATGGTTCCATTAGACACTTACATTGAATGATATTTTGGCATATGAAAGAAAGCGTTACTTTACGATTCTTGGTCTACAAAAGTTTGTGTCTTCCTCACTCATTTTAAGGGCTTTAATAATTTAATATAATGTTGTGAAACAAATGTCTTTGTTCTTTAAATTTAATGTAGTTGTGAATTTTCAATTCATTCATTATGATAATATTTGATATCATTTTTTGTTGTCCATACATATGTACGGTTCGGTTTTTAGGTGCAATTTCAAAGAAGGTTCTGTTTTTAGGTTCAATTTCAAAGAAAGTAAAAACCAATTGTATTTTTTACCAATTTTTTAGTTGAACCTTTATTTTGAATTGAATTATTTATTTTCCTTCATTTTTAACTCAATTTTATTTAATTATCCCGTGCATCGCACGAGTTAGCAACTAGTATATATAAAACCGAAGCCTTTGAAGCTCTCATAGTTTTCCACGTCAGCACAGTATTAAAAAATAAAAAAATAAACCCAACAAAAAAAAACTTTTCTAAAAAAAAAAAAAAAAAACTTTTCTTAAACCCGATAAAAACCAAAAAAATAAAAAACATAAGCGCAAAACACAAACCCATGCTTTGCCATTCCTCTCTCTTCTCTATTTCTCTACCTTCTCCTTCCCCAAAACCCAACACTGAAAATCAATCCTGCCAAGAAGCCCTCCCCACACTATCAGGTCCAAGATAGAAAGAAGGCATCACCAACCATATGGTTTGATCCTTTGGCGATACATACAACTATGGTTTCACAGTCGGAGAGTTTTTCCAGAAGCAAAGGTGAAGATGGGACCGCAACAGAGCTTGAAGAAAAAATCAAATCAGACATCGCCACTGCTGGTAAATAGTTTTCTATACCATTAACATATTTTATTTTTATAATTTTCCCAATAAATGTAAATCTTTAATTTTCTGATCTGGGTATTTCATAACATTATTGAAAAATTATCATAGTTTTTGTGTTTGGATAAAGCTATTTGTATTTGGGATATTCAGTTATGTGTTAAAATTGATTAGGAATTCATAACACTATATTATAATTCTGAATTTTTATTGCTCACTTTATAATTCTTCAGTTTTTTTGGATTTAATTTTTGTGAATTTTTATCTGGGTTCATGTGGCTACCGCTTAAAAACTTGATTTTAGTGTATAGTTTGGGGATTTAAATTCGAAATTCATAAGGAATTTTAAATTCTAATTCTTTGAGATTGTGAATTTGAAATTCTTTTATGATTCATATGTTAGATATTGGGATTGGTATTGATGGTGGGATAGGTTTATATTGAAGAAAACAACATTTAAATAGTTTTGGCAATAGTTGATAGTATTGCACAAATGTTTTTTTTTTTTTGGCTGCACTATTGTAGCAATGATTTACCATATGGATTATTAGTCTGTGGACTGTTGTCACTTTGGAGCTCTAGGGGCCTTTGTTGGGTTGCTATTGTTGTGGACTAGAAGAGTAGTAGAGAAATTTGATGGGGCTGTGGGAAACTATTCAGTTTATGTAAGTTTGGATGTGTGGATGATCAATACAAGTCGTTTGATTTTTTTAATGATTTATTTCATGGTGTGTTTGTGCATTAAGATTAGAGTTTTTTACCTGTAATAACTTCAAAGAAATCAAAGCTTTTAGAAAGTTTTAATATTTTACTTAAAAAGAGGATTCCCTCTTAAATTTGATGGAAGCCATGAGATCAAGTTCATAAAACCCTCTTAATTTTGATCAAGAGCATATGTCAATTGTTTACGAAGTGAAACAACTACTATTGATAATGGTTTCAACAGATTAAATAAATAAACATGCTTACATAAAAATTAAATAAATAAAAAAGTCAATTTGCAAATCTTCTACAAAACAATTGAAGATTTCTTAAATGAACATTTATAATTATGTATGAAAAGGCTCCACATGCGAGGCTGTACTAACACTAGCATATATATAGATTGAATGGGGCTCTCTTGATTTTCCTTATCTTATTGTTGTAATTGAAATATTTAACTTTCTCATCATCGATGCAGAATTTCATTGTCTTCTCTTTGGTTATATTAGTCCTACCTTTGTGTTGCTTTGTTCTATTTATTTTATTTTTTATTTTTTAAAATCATTTATTTGTTTTTTTTTGTTACAATTTTATATAGTGCTGAGGTTAAGGTGTACGTGACCATATTTGCATTACAACTAATTTCACATCATGTTATCCTGGCTTACAGAGGGATGAGATCTTGGGAATTGCTGAATTCCCAATACTAGGTTGCATCAGGAATAGCAGAGTTGGGGTCAAAGATACAACATTTTCATCAAGGTAAACTTATTACACATATTTTTATTATTATTATTGTGAACAAAAAAAAAATTAAGAACTTTTTATTGTAACTATCTAGAATAATTTGTGCATCATGTATCTTAAAGAGCTTAATTGTGATCATAAATAAAATTGTCTTTTTAATATATATTGGAAGACTCCTGGGTATCATGGTTATAATTTCAAACCCATTGCTAAGGACAGCTTAGTGGTTTAATACCGCCTGGTGGTTTGTCAGCTAATTAATGCAATGAGTTTCATAAAAATCTGCACTACACTGCACTGTTTCAAACTTTCTACACTGCACTATTTCTCTTCTATTAATGTTTCTTGAATGTTGGCTAAAAATTGGATTTTTATTGTTTTGCAGGTAGGGATTTGGCATTTTGTTATCTAGGTTATTTGGTAATACAACTACAAGACAAGGACAGTTAGGTATTTACCAGTCTCTCCTTTATTCTGTACTATTTCTTGCATATTTATTGGTAATATGTTTCTGGAAATAATTTGAAATTGGAATGTGATTGCATATTTAAGTTTCTAGGGTTACAAGCAAAAATGGACTAAAATTTCCGAAACAAAAAATATTGTGTATAAATAAGTTTTTACTAATCTCTAAGTCAAGGGACCAACTAATAGAGGTAACATAATTTATATTGTAAAAGTCACTCATAATTGCTTTACATTTATATTATTTATTCTTGTGTTTATCTCCTTCTCCAAATTGATTTAGCCACTTTGTTTGGAGTAGTTTCTATTTAGGTCTTTAAGTTATGTTTTTCTCTTTGCTTTTTGGTTTGTGCATTACATATGATCAAGTTTTTTGATATTTGTATGGATTGGTTTCAGTTTAGGTATTTAGGTTATATTTGGTTTTGATTAAGGTATTTGAGTAAAATTGGATTTAGTTTAGTTATTTTTGTTAATTTGTGTTAGGACATATGTGTTCACATGTTAAGAACATATGTCATAATGTTTATGTAAATTGGCTAATCCTTTGACAAAACGCACTCTACTTGTAATTGGGTAGTTCTAGGTGTTTTTAATACTTCAAGAAACAAGGTTTCAAGATCAAGTGTTGAAGTCATCAAGTCTGTCCAAGAAAAAGCAAGCTAAAGTGCACAGTTTTAAAGCTCGACACCTGCTCGATAGCTACCTCGACACCTGCTATCTGTCGAGATTTAAAATTTCAGAATTTCAATCTGATTTTCTTGGGATCCGTGAATATGTTTTTGGGCCTTCTTTTCTCCTAACCCTAAACATATAAATGGAGTGTTTTAAGAGCCGTCAACATAGACACAAGTTGCTAAAGCATTGAGCAATCCTTGTTCAAGCAAATTGTGATCAAAGACGAAGTTCTTGACGTAGTTCATCTTCTCTGAAGAAGTTGCTGTGTATGTGCACCATAGGGTTTTGTGACCAAGCATCTTCCAAATCTTCATCGCATAGGATGAACTGAAGAACTTTGCAACCAACCTCTCTTTCTAAAGTTGGTGTTTGAAGTAGCGTACTGGGATCCGCGCATTTGGTTAGTCACGTACTTGGGAGCCGTGCATCAAAAGGGGAAACTGTCACTACAGATCAAGTCCAATTGGGTATTGGGGTAAGGGTTCAACTGTAGGTTGGTAAGGTACTTGGGATTCCTTTACTTGTAACCGCTTGATTTGATAACAGTGGAGTTTTGGGAGTGGTGACCTGAAAACCACTCGGTGGGGTTTTTGCTGTTAGGGTTTTCCCCATTCGTGAACAAATCATCGAGTTATTTATTTTTCCGCTGCATATTTAGTTTTGGTGATTCGTTTGTGCTGCCACCGTTTGCATGATAAATTGATTAATTAATAACTTGGCTAAATTAATTAATTAGTTTAAATCACAAGGGGTCATTCAATTTGTGGCCTATCAATTTGTTTGTATTTATCTATCTATGGTGACTGGGTTAAAACACATAGGAGCGGATTTAAAGAACTTAAGAGAGTCTTAGTCTCTTTCAGGCACTTTGAATATTGAAATAAAGCAGGAGTTTATTCAAATTAGGTGGGAATGAAAAAGTAAATTAGGCATTTTCCCTTAATCTATATAAGTAGTAACGTGAATCTCTGTGGAGGGAAGGCTTTTCAATTCCTTTAATAGGTTCTAGCTTTCTTTTAAGATTTTGTGTTAGCCTATAATTATTTTTTCCAAATGAATCTTTGCCTAAATATATATATATATATATTTTAATTATCAATATATATTTTTTGCTTCAATTTTGGAGTTTGGTGGGCTTAGACATTATCAACTATAGATTTAGATGCTCTAAAAAACACTTTTATCATGACATGCTACATAATATTTAACAATGCGATTACTTGGTTCTCTTTTAGAATATTAGCATTTTGTTATTGCCTATTGGCTTTTCTTTCATATATAGATGTTAGAGCCAATTTTGTGATGCCATCTCTAATCACCTATCCTCTAGATCATATGAAACTGTATATAGTTTACATATTTCATTGTGAATCCATATAGTTTTTTTTTTTTTTTTTGGATAAGTCCTTATAGGTTTTAAATGCTTATATTGTGATTAAGTTATATAATTTCTTGTATGTATGCAATAAATCTTTTATTTGATCAGATTGTCACACCATTCTTGGATATTTAAGAAAAAAATAATTAAAGTTCTCTATAGTTTCTTTAAAGTGGTTTCTAAAACAATTTTACTCTTGAGGAAATTTTCTTGACGATGGGCTGTAATTGTTATAGTTGTTATTGTCTTATCAAAGTTGGTGTTAAATTTGATGTCTAAACTTCTTTACTCTTTAGATGAAGAAGTATTAAAACAAAGAATGTGGAACTGACTACAACTATGATTCTCTACCAAATTGCTTCCAAGGATATTCTCATCATTTACTGTTTTCTATCTTTGACAAGCTAATTATTTTTTGTATCTTTGTTATATTACTTTGTTTTGTTTGGGTTCAATTTTTTTGTGTTACATTTGCAGAGTAGTATTTATTTTATCGAGTATCTAAATGAAAGTTTGAATTATTATATAGACAAACAAAAAGAAAATTAGAAAGTCAAGATCAGAGTATCAAGGATGTGGATGCAATCAACTCAAAAAATAATGAAATTATTAGTTCAGATATGATTTTAATTGATGAGCAAGTTTGTTTTTCTTTTATATCTTTTAATATTGTTCGATCATTTATAACTTATGTACTCTATCTATATAAAATTGATGCACTTTACTTGCAGAATAATGACTATAATCTCAAGTATGGATGGGAATTCTTCAGGAGGTTCACACTTTATCTCTCAAGGAAGTAATTGAATTCATGTTTGATTAAAGCAGATGATGCAAAAACTTGGTGTTAGTTGTATTGTGATAATTTGTAGTTGTTGGCATTGTACTAGGAATTGATGCAAAGTTTAGGATGTTTTGCTAGATATTTGGCAGATTCTTAAAAAAGGACTTAGTGAATAGTGAGAAATATTAGTATGGGTTGTGTTTGCTTGCTTCATGTTAATAGAAAGTTGCAAGTTTATTCAAATGTTAATAAGATGAATTGACCATCCCACATTATGAAATCAAAAGGCAATAAAATTGTATATATTAAATGCAGAAGAGTATAACTTATCGTCAACAAGTGGAACAAGACTTCATATTGATTTGGAAATTCCTAAAACTGCTAATTTCAAAGATTAGTAAGTGCTTTGTTTTGGACTCACACTTTTTATGTATTTCAGTATTTACACTCTCTACAATCCTATGTCTAATATCTTTATGTAATATAACGGGCTGGAGGAAAGTAACCAACCAATAATACAAATGCCAAAACAATTTAAATCACAAGTGACAATTCAAGAAGAGATGAACATCAACAGAAGAACTATAAGTGAAATAACCAAAATTATGTGGGACTCTGATAATAAGATAAGAAGAAAGAAAACCTTGAACAATCACATTATGTCCTTAACATTGCTTTATGTGCTATAGACCTACTTTTACAAAATTTAACTATAAAATTGTGAATTGATTGATATTCATTAATTAAATGGAAAATCTAAATGGAAAAGAATTTGTTTTCTAAATACAAATAAATGACTATAATTTCAAGTATGGATGGGAATTCTTCCCTATGAAGAAAGCTTTTGAATCTTTTGAAGAAACTGACAAAGCAATTCAACTTGATAAAACGACAAAAGTACGTATTCTTTAATATAGCAAAATTACAAATTTGATTTTTAACTTCTAATGATGTTGTAAAATGTGACCTCCAAAATCGTCCATATGGTTCGTCCTTGGAAAAAGAATGGAGGAAGGGCGAGGCTAAGAAGCCATCCGTCCCCATCGAACCTTGTCCGTCATTAATTAAGAACGGACGAGGCCTCGTCCGTCCCTAATGACGGACGAGGCAAACATTCTGAACTTGGGCAAATTTAGTTCTTACCTATGAACCAAGGCCTCCATTATTCGTGATGAAGCACCGGTCCAGATAAAATAACTTCCATGGAAGTTATGGAAGTTACCTCTGACTTTGATGAATTCCTCGACAATAGGAACGGTTATCAGACCAAGTAACCATTCCATGTGCACTATATAAACATTTATCTATGAAGAGGTAAGAGGAGAGACATTTTTTAACAGAAAATAAAAAAGTCCTAGAAGTATCTTTCTCTTTATTCCAATCCACTAACTTAACCATCAGAGGACCCTAGACCGGCCTCCACCGGTCTTTCTCTAATTGAATTTGGTTTTTCAGGACTTAGCCTTCAAGATCATCAAAGTCTGGAGACTTTCAACCCACTGATTTTCCAGGATCATCAATTGGCGCCATCTGTGGGAATCTGATATTTGTCGCTCTTGAACTTAATTTGTTGAGTTCTGCGATTTCTTTCTCTGACAAAGGGTTGAAATTGTTCGGACAAGATCGAGGGCTACTAGCCCAGGCCCTCAACAGAGTAGAGACGCATCAAGTAACCCTCATCGCGATCGCCAATCTGCACCGATTATGCAGGCATCTTCTGTCCAACATATGCACTCTATGGCGGCCGCAATGGCGGAGTTAACTCGCCAAAATCAAGAATTACAGAGGGAGGTTAATTTGAGAAGGCAGACGCATGGAGAGCATGAAGAAGAAGGGCAAACTCAGAGTCAAGAGGACAGAGAGAATTTTCAACATGAAAATCAATCAAGGGGTACCACCTGTTAGGACATATGTGTTCACATGTTAAGAACATATGTCATATTTTATGTAAATTGGCTAATCCTTTGACAAAACGCACTCTACTTGTAATTGGGTAGTTCTAGGTGTTTTTAATACTTCAAGAAACAATGTTTCAAGATCAAGTGTTGAAGTCATCAAGTCTGTCCAAGAAAAAGCAAGTCGAAGTGCAGAATTTTTAAATCTCGACACCTGCTCGATAGCTACCTCGACACCTGCTATCTGTCGAGAATTAAAAAGTCAGAATTCCAATCTGATTTTCTTGGGATCCGTGAATGTGTTTTTGGGCCTTCTTTTCTTCTAACCCTAAACATATTTAAGGAGTATTTTAAGAGCCGTCAACATAGACACAAGTTGCATAAGCATTGAGCAATCCTTGTTCAAGCAAATTGTGATCTAAGACGAAGTTCTTGACCTAGTTCATCTTCTTCAAGAAGTTGCTGTGTATTTTGCACCGTAGGGTTTTGTGACCAAGCATCTTCCTGATCTTCATCGCATAGGATGATCTGAAGAACTTTGCAGCCAACCTCTCTTCCTAAAGTTGGTGTTTGAAGTCGCGTACTGGGATCCGCGCATCTGGTTAGTCACGTACTTGGGAGCCGTGCATTAAAAGGGGGAACTGTCACTACAGATCAAGTCCGATTGGGTATTGGGGTAAGAGTTCAACTGTAGGTTGATAAGGTACTTGGGATTCCTTATTTGTAACTGCTTGATTTGATAATAGTGGAGTTTTGGGAGTGGTGACCTGAAAATCACCCGGTGGGGTTTTTGCCGTTAGGGTTTTTCCCCATTCGTGAACAAATCACCGTGTTATTTATTTTCCGCTGCATATTTAGTTATTCGGTGATTTGTTTGTGCTGCCACATATTTGTATGTTAAATTGATTAATTAATAACTTGGCTAAATTAATTAATTAGTTTAAATCACAAGGGGTCATTCAATTTGTGGCCTATCACCACCTCATGAAGGGTACCCCATTTAGAAAAAGAGTTGGATCAGATGAAGAAGGCCATGGACAAAATGAAGGAGAATATGAGGAGGGAAAACCCAGTAGAGGATTTGGTTCATAGAACTGACTCTCCCATTATGGCCTCCATCAACGGCCATCCCCTGCCACCAAAGTTTAAAATGCCTTCTTTAGATTCATATGATGGGAATCGAGATCCTTTTGACCACATTGCCACCTTCAAGACCACTATGCATCTCCAAGGAGTTCTAGACGAAATAATGTGTAGAGCCTTTCTTACCACTCTCAAAGGTCTAGCTAGAGTGTGGTTCAGCAAACTACCCCCAAACTCAGTAAGTTCTTTTGAAGAATTATGCAAGTTGTTTGTCAATAACTTCATAGGGGGCCAAAGACACAAACGTTCTACTTCCAGTCTGTTAACGATAGAACAAGGAGAAAATGAGAGTTTGCGCTCATTTATCACTCGATTTAATAGGGAAGCCTTGACAGTGGACGAGATGGACTACAAA
Organism: Quercus gilva; assembly: GCA_023621385.1. Classification (NCBI taxonomy): domain Eukaryota; kingdom Viridiplantae; phylum Streptophyta; class Magnoliopsida; order Fagales; family Fagaceae; genus Quercus; species Quercus gilva. The sequence continues at coordinate 4,459,846 of CM042481.1, read as the reverse complement.
TTACTGTTAGCAGCTTTCCACAACGGAGTTCATTTAGATTTGATCATCCACAAACTCTATGAGCAAGAGCCACAAACCATGGCGGAGCTCGTCCACTCAGCTCAAACCTTCATGAATGCGGAAGATGCGATTATAGCTAAGAAAAGAAAGAGGATAGAGAAGATGGAGACAAATCGCCACCCGAAACAAGCTCCTCGTCCAAAGAAGGGACGGATGGATGACAGAAGAGATCGGGACAAGAAGATAGGCCCGTCAGCACGCAACCAGCAATATACTCCATTAAACATGCCACTTGAACAGGTCCTTATGCAAATCAAGGATGAGCCTTCCTTGAAGTGGCCAGAGAAACTGAAGAAAGATCCCAATAAGCGCAACAGGAACAAGTATTGTCGCTTTCATAAAGACCATGGCCATGACACAGATGAGTGTTTTGATTTGAAGCAGCAGATCGAGAATCTCATAAGACAAGGGAAGTTGAGAAATTTCCTTGGACGAGACCACAAGGTTGAGAAATTGAAAGGAAAAGTAGAGGAATCATCACGACCACCATTAGGCGAGATAAGAGTTATCGTAGGGGGAAGTTTGGCAGGACGGTCGTCCAAAACAAAGAAAGCATACCTGAAGGAAGTGCAGAGCGTCCAACTTTCTGGACGTCCACCAAGGGTAAAGTCCACGGATGAACAGGTTGTTACCTTCACGGACGACGAAGTTGAGAGAATCCACCATCCTCACGATGACGCTATTGTCATCGCCCTACTTATTGCTGATTACACAACTAGAAGAGTGCCGATAGACAACGGAAGTTCAACTGACATTCTGTATTACCCAGCCTTTCAGCAGATAAGGATTGGACGAGACTAGCTCCGCCCAACATACTCGCCTCTAGTAGGTTTTGGAGGAATGAAGGTACAACATGTAGGTACTGTTACATTACCAGTGGTGGTGGGAGCATACCCACAACAGTTGACTACCAATGTGAATTTCCTAGTAGTAGATTGCTCGTCCTTTTACAATGCAATAATTGGAAGGCCGACCCTAAACAGGTGGAAGGCAGTTACATCTACCTACCACCTGTCAGTCAAGTTCCCAACGGAACATGGTGTAAGCCAAGTACAGGGAGACCAATTAGCAGTAAAAGAATGTTATCTGGCCATGCTAGCTATAGACGAGCAAGTTCAAGCAATGAATATTGAAGAAAAGAAAGTTGGGGCAGAACCCATTGAAGCGTTGGAAGATATTCCCCTAGATGAAAATAACCCTAAGAGGCATACCAGGGTTGGAGCAGACTTGGAACCGAGGATTAAAAAGGACCTCATTTGTTTTTTAAAGAAAAACAGAGATGTGTTTACTTGGAGTCATGAAGACATGCCGGGTATAGATCCTAGTGTCATTACCCACCGTTTGAGTGTATGTCCTTCCTCCAAGCCAGTGCGACAAAAGAAGAGGGTGTTCGCCCCTGAGAGAGATAATGCTATTAAGGAGGAGGTTCAGAAGTTAATTGTGGCGAAGTTCATTCGAGAAGTATACTATCCTGACTAGTTAGCCAATGTGGTAATGGTCAAGAAGACGAACGGCAAATGGAAAATGTGTGTTGATTTCACTGATCCGAACAAGGCTTGCCCTAAGGATAGTTACCCGTTGCCACGCATTAATCAGTTGGTAGATTCTACTGCGGGCCACAAGTTGCTCAGCTTCTTGGATGCTTTGTCTGGATATAACCAGATTAGGATGGATAAAGCAAACCAAGAGAAGACGTCCTTTGTTACCAGTCAGGGATTATTCTGTTATGAAGTAATGTCTTTTGGTTTGAAAAATGCTGGAGCGACATACCAACGACTGATCAATCATATGTTCCAACCACAGATCGGGCAGAATATGGAAGTCTACATAGATGATATGCTGGTGAAAACTCAGGACGAGGAGAGGCATCTGGATGACCTGCAAGGGACGTTTGACACGCTGAGGCAATACCGCATGAAGTTAAACCCTAACAAATATGCCTTCGGAGTATCATCAGGGAAATTCCTATGATTTATGGTCTCCTACAGAGGAATCGAAGCAAACCCTGATAAAATTCAAGCAATATTGGATATGAAACCTCCGAGCAATGTTAAAGAAGTCCAGTCCCTCACCGGACGAGTTACCGCCCTCAACAAGTTTGTTTCTAAAGCTACTGACAAATGTTTGCCATTTTTTAAGGTTCTTAAAAAAGCATTTGAATGGACCGACGAATGTCAGAAAGCTTTTGAAGATTTGAAGACATATCTCACCAAGGCCCCTTTGTTAAGCCCGTCTATGCAAGGAGAAGAGTTGTATTTATATTTGGCAGTCACCCCTCATGTAGTAAGTTCAGCACTAGTAAAGGAAGAGGACAAAGTACAAAGACCTGTATACTATACCAGCAAAGCACTGAGGGGAGTAGAAGGACGATATCCGTTAATGGAGAAATTGGCTTTTGCATTGATAACAGCCTCTAGAAAACTAAGGCATTATTTTCAGGCTCATCTCATTAACGTCATGACAGATCACCTACTCAAGAAGGCAATGAACAAATTAGAGGCTGCAAGACGTTTGATCCAATGGGCCGTCGAGCTCAGTGAGTTTGACATAAAGTACCAACCGAGGCATGCCATAAAAGCTCAAGCTCTGGCGGACTTCATTGCAAAGTTTACCTTAAGTTATGACGATATGGGTAAGAAGGAAAATAGCAAGTGGATTGTCTATGTGGATGGTTCGTCTACACAATACGCAGGAGGAATAGGTGTGATTTTGCAATCTCCAGAGGGGGACAAACTAAAACACAAAGTTTGTTTTTAGTACCAGACAACTAATAATGAAGTGGAGTACGAAGCTCTTCTCAAAGGGCTGGAATTGGCTAAGTCTATAGAAGCGAAGTCACTCCTCGTCTTGGGAGATTCTCAGTTAATCATGGGTCAAGTGAATGGAATGTATGAGGCTAAGGAAGAACGAATGAGGAAGTATCTAAACAGAGTGATGCGCTTTATAAAGAAGTTTGAGGAAGCTAGCTTCGTTCAAATCCCAAGGAAGGAGAACATGGAAGCTGATGCCTTGGCGAAAGAAGCCTCAGCGAACGAAGCCATAGAAAATTTGATGAAATTCAGTATATGCCAAGTATAGACATCCCAGAAATACAACAGGTGGAGAGTGGAGAAAATTGGATGGCTCCAATTGTGTCGTACTTAAAAGACGAACGACTTCTAGAAGAGAAAGACGAAGCTAGAAAGCTGAGGGCAAGGGCGGCCAGGTACGTTCTTATGGACGAGGTTCTTTACAAGAGAGGCTTTTCCCAGCCTTATCTCAGATGTTTGGCTCCGGATGAAACAAATTACATATTAAGGGAAATACATGAAGGAGCATGTGGCAATCATTCAGGAGCCAGGTCACTCATCCACAAAGCCGTTCGTACAGGATATTACTGGCCAAATATGCAAGCTGATGCCAAGGCTTATGTCAACGTTTGCGATCAATGCCAACAGTTTAGCAATATCCCCAGGCAATCATCAGAATACCTAACTCCAATGATGGCCCCATGGCCCTTCGCGCAATGGGGACTAGACATCCTGAGTCCTTTTCCACTGGATGTAAGGCAGATGAAGTTCCTCGTGGTTGGTATTGACTATTTTACCAAGTGGGTAGAAGCAGAATCCTTAGCTAACATCACACAACAAAATGTCAAGAACTTCGTATGGAAGAATATTGTGTGTAGATTTGGAGTGCCCAGGGTGCTAATATCAGACAACGGACGACAATTTGACAATGCACTCTTCAAAGATTTTTTCATACACTTTGGAATTCAAAATCACTACTCCTCGCCAGCTTTCCCACAAGCTAATGGACAGGCAAAAGTTGCAAACCGATTCTTGTTAAAAATAATCAAGACTCAGCTTTAGGGGGCTAAAGGAGTATGGCCAAATGAGCTACCAGGTGTTCTGTAAGCATATAGAACGACAGTGAGAACTCCTACAGGAGAAACTCCTTTCAAGCTAGCATATGGAACTGAAGCAGTTATACCCGCGGAAGTGCACATGGCCAATCATAAGGTGACAACCTACCAAGACGAAGCTAATGAGGAACAACTCCTTTTGAACCTCGATTTAATAGACGAGGTAAGGACGGACGGACGCTGAGCAAAGGATGGCAAGGTATAAAAACCTTATGGCTAGGCGGTATGACGCAATGGTAAAGCCAAGGCAATTCAACATAGGGGACCTTGTCCTAAAAAGGGTTTCCTTAGCAACAAAGAACCCAGCTCAGAGGAAGTTGGGACCAAATTGGGAAGGCCTCTACAGAGTCGTCAACTGCAAAAGACAAGGATCCTATTACTTAGAAGCCCTTGATGGAAGGAAGTTGGAACATCCTTGGAATGTGGAGCATTTGAGGAAGTACTATCAATAAAATGCCAGCTTGGAGGAGCATGACTCTGGACGAGCTCAGGAATTAAAAACTTGTTTATTTATATATTTTGTGTGGCTTTATTATTATGTTAAATTTATGGACGACATTATGGTTTATGTTGTTTAAATAAAGGCATTGGCCTTTAAGGTGCATGCTCGTCTATGAACAATACTTATGTTATGAACAATGTTTGTGGAATGTACGTAATGTTGTGTAACTCACTGATTCCCATACTACGTTTGTTCAAATTTACCCCTGAAAATGTTGAAAAGCATAAGATGAGACAATTCTCTGGACGTGGAGATATAATGTCAAACTTTCCTAAGGGAAAAACATCAAGGCATGCTCGTCCAAATCAAATGACGAAGTAAAGCCAATGCTTAAAGCTAATTACAATAAAGCCCAAGGCATACTCATCCATACAACGGACGAAATAAAGCATAATACATATCTAGGCCATGGACGACAAAATGCATAGACGAGTGCATGTTAAGCCATGGACAAAGAAATGTATGGGTGTGTTTTGACCTTGTAAAGGCATTTATTAAAACAATCCAGTCCATGGATGAGTAAAATGCAAGGCCTTATCTTCATTAAACATAAAGATCAGCCAAGTTTAAAGACGGGTAATGCTGATTTTTATCATTCTTCATTGAAGAAATATATGTAAAATATAGACGAGCCAAGCACGAAATCTTGAACATAGAAATGGAAAATCTCATCCACGCATATATATATATATATAAAAGGAAGAGGAAAACATAACAAGCATTCATTCATTGACTAAAGGGCAGACATCCAACGTCCAAAAGCCCTTGTTAAGTAAGCAAATGATTGTTTTAATACCTCGTCCTAAAAGCCATGGACGAAGCAAATGTATTAAAGTTACATAAAAAGGTCACAAAACGGACCAAATGAAAATACATTTAAAAAAAAAAATTCAAATAGAGGGAGCATCAACGTTGGAGGCGTCCTGAGGAGGCAGGGTTGTAGCATCGTCTTCAACATTAACATCCTCAGAACCAGTCTGAAGGAGAGAGCTAGTGGCAGAAGCATTTAGATTAAGTACAATGGAGCTGAAGTCTGTGCTAGGGAACTTCTCCATAGCCTCCATTCTGAAATCTTCAAACCCTACTGCATAATTAGTGTCCAAAACATCAGTATATTGTTTGGACACTTTAAATTCAGCCACAGTGCTTTCCTTCGCTTTGGAGAGGCAAATACCATGCTCGTCATTCTTTTTCTGCAGGTCCTCAAGACGAGCATCTTTCTCCGTAGCACTAGCCTTCAACCCCTCAACCAAAGTTTTCAACTCCTTCATCTCATCTGTGGTTCTGGCAGCCACTTCAGCCCATTGCTTAGCTTCATCCTTCAGCTCCTGAATCCTCGTCTCTAACAAGATCCTCATCTTGTCCAACCTTGTGGCCTGTCTAGACGCTGCTGTAAACTTTGACATGCCCTATAAAAAATAAACAAGTTAAAAAAAGAGAGGAAAAAAGACAGAGAAGGAGAATAAAAATCTTTGTTAGTATAAATGTTACCTTGAAAAGGTCATGCACACCAGAGTGTTCAAAATCCTTAAGGGACATGTCATAACAAACTGATAGGCCACAAACTGAATGACCCCTTGTGATTTAAACTAATTAATTAATTAAGTCAAGTTATTAATTAATCAATTTAACATGCAAATACGTGGCAGCACAAACAAATCACCGAATAACTAAATATGCAGCGGAAAATAAAAGACACGGTGATTTGTTCACGAATGGGGAAAAACCCTAACGGCAAAAACCCCACCGGGTGATTTTCAGGTCACCACTCCCGAAACTCCACTATTATCAAATCAAGCAGTTACAAATAAGGAATCCCAAGTACCTTATCAACCTACAGTTGAACTCTTACCCCAATACCCAATCGGACTTGATCTGTAGTGACAGTTCCCCCTTTTTATGCACGGCTCCCAAGTACGTGACTAACCAGATGCGCGGATCCCAGTACGCGACTTCAAACACCAACTTTAGAATGAGAGGTTGGCTGCAGAGTTCTTCAGATCATCCTATGCATGAAGATCAGGAAGATGCTTGGTCACAAAACCCTAAGGTGCACAATACACAGCAACTTCTTGAAGAAGATGATCTAGGTTAAGAACTTCGTCTTAGAGCACAATTTGCTTGAACAAGGATTGCTCAATGCTTCTGCAACTTGTGTCTATGTTGACGGCTCTTAAAAAACTCCTTAAATATGTTTAGGGTTAGAAGAAAAGAAGGCCTAAAAACACATTTACGGATCCCAAGAAAATCATATTAGAATTCTGACTTTTGTAATTCTCGACAACTAGCAGGTGTCGAGGTAGGTGTCGAGAAGGTGTCGAGACTTAAAATTTCTGCACTTCAACTTGCTTTTTCTTGGACAGACTTGATGACTTCAACACTTGATCTTGAAACATAGTTTCTTGAAGTATTAAATACACCTAGAACTACCCAATTACAAGTAGAGTGCGTTTTGTCAAAGGATTAGCCAATTTACATAAAATGTGACATATGTTCCTAACATGTAAACACATATATCCTAACAATCTCCCCCTTTGGCAATCCGTGACAAAACCACAACCAACAAATGAACATATGAGAGAAGTCATGAATCACTCAACTCATATTCACTTGTTACATACAATAAAATCTATCCTAACACAAACTCTTGAAGAACTTTGCAAAAAGAGAGTTTATGGCAAGTAGACTTTGACAACCTGTATTTCTGAAACACTTATAAACAAAACTCATCAAGGCATCTTGTGTGAAACAGAAATAATTAGATTGCATACAAATATAAGGAACATGTGTATAAAGAGAGAAAAGAAACAACACATGAAGAGGTAGGTGAAAAAGAAACATACATCCACATATATAGAAGATAAGTACAATGTATGTAAACTGATATACAAGACCAATGTATCTAATAAGACTAGAAAAGAAAAAGATACATCTAAAGCCTCACTACATCCCTCAGAAAGTATAAACACTCCCCCTATCAAAAATGTCCTATACTAACTCTCCCCCTAAGATGACTACTCTTATAATCCCAAAACTACTCCCCCTTTTTGTCACGAATGACAAAGGGTAGAGTGTCATGTAGACATCTCATCAGTAGAGCTAGCATCTCCATCATCATCATCTGAAGCATCATCGTCATCACCATCATCATCATCATCATCCTCAGAGTCAGAATCTGAATCCACTGGAGGAGGTGGTGGAGGAGAAGCCTCAGAAGCAAAACCACCCATGGTCGCCTGCCGTCGTGCAATACGACCAACACGAACATTCACCTAATACAACTCAGTGGTGAGTGTATCGAGGCGAGCATCCATGCGCTGCAGCTGCGCCATAATGTCTCCAAGAGATACATCGCTGGAGGAAGGAAGAGGATTCGATGTAGATGGAGCAGATCTGGATGGAGCCGAACGGGAGGGAGGAGTGAAATCCGGCTGTCTCGCCCTGAACTGTGCCTCACTACGTTTTACGGTAGCGGCATCTATGGCAGAGATGTGTGTGAAGTGGTCGGAGACAGGGAAAGGGATGGAAAAATGGCGTAGTATCCTCGTGATAGCGGAAGGAAAGATGAGCTTATCACGGGACGCCGCATCTAAATGAACATCTATGATAGAGAAAATGAAGTGAGAAGGAAAATCTATCGTGAGATGCTCAAGTAGAGAAAGCAAGAAACGAGCACGAGGCTCGGTGATAGAGTTATAATGGGAAAGAGGATAAAGTACACAAGTCATCACCATGTTAAGGAATCTAGGACCTTTAGCAAAAGGTCTACATGATGTGTACATATGCTCACCCCACTCAGAAGGGCGCTCACAGAAAGCAGAAATGAGCTCATCCCTGGACACAGTCCTCAGTCGCTCACAAGTAGGATAGTCAGGAAACTCTATCCTAGGAACATGAAGCACATCCGCAACCAGCTGCGGTGTGACAGAAATGCGCGTACCTCGAACGCGAGTATGAAAGAGAGGTACTGAACGATCAATCCCGTACATGTTGGAGTAAAACTCCTGAATAAGTACGAGAGGACAAGTGACCGGGACGTCACACAGTGACTCCCATCCCCTACTGTGAATGACAGAGGGAAGGTCAGTGTCGGCAAAGTCTGCCAGAACAACGTGGCGTTCCGAATGAACACCTCGTTTAGAAAAGTTCTCAGTAAATGCCTTGTAGGCATCTCCATCACGGAACCGAAGATTATGAGGAGCAGTATCAGAAGATGAAGAGGCTCCAGAACGCAGAGGGTTCCGAGCAGGAGTGGATTTACGTTTAGGTGCCATAGGTGCAACTAACGTAAAACAATGAGAAAAGAGATAGAGAGGGAGACAATCAGAAAAGTCCCAAACAGTTCAAATATCAAAATATGTTGAACAAAATGGACGTATGCATGGGAATGCATGATCATGTGACATGCAAACATAAAAAGCATCATGGGCTCAGCCCAATCCAATCCTATCAGCACACAGACAAGAATCACACAACTAAATGCATGAAAATATCATTCTAATGCACATGGAATGCAATGCATGACATTCTAAACACTTTTTATTGAAAACCCAACCCAAAATTTCAATAAAAACTCAATGATTTAGAAAAACCCAAAGTTTTCAAAGAAAAACCCAAAACCTAAGTTTTAAAACATGAAATGCATGAAAAACAAAGAATAACAAGATCATACCAGGTGACTTGAAGCAGGAAAGTGCCAGAAATCAAGTTGAATGAAGATTGGAGAGAAGAAAACTGCTCAGGAACACGAACCGCCTCGGACAGATCGAAGAGAGATCGAGAGAAATGCGAAGAAAATCGCGACAGAGGCTTAAATAGGATCTCCAGTAAATCTCGACAGCAAAGGTGTCGAGAGGTATCGAGATGGTGTCGAGACAGGTATCGAGAGTAAATGCCTTCGACAGCTAAGGTATCGATGAGGTATCGAGGTACCAAACAGCTCATCCAACATCAGAAGCTCAATCGATCGACGTGGTGTCGAGGAGGTATCGAGGAGACAGAGATTTTCTCGATCGATCCACCAGGTGTCGAGGAGGTATCGAGATTGCGATAAAGAAAAGGCTTAGAGGCTCGACAGCTGAACAGGTATCGAGGAGGTATCGAGAAGGTGTCGAGCCAGCTATGAAATGCAGTTTTTCGAGAAGTGAAAAACACAAACATGAATGCAATCAAGACATGCACCTCAACCATGATCCAACCAACATATAAATCTCTCAAAAATCATCTCTCAATGAAAATTTAAGCACATGGATCTCCCAAGAACACACACACACACTAAACAAGTCTAACAAATTTTATATTTCAAAAATAAGTCATGACAGTTTAGTGAGCATACAAAAGCACATGTAAACCTTTGTGATGGCCAAATCACATTGTACCTGCACATGTATCAAAAGTAGCAAAGAATATTGCGTGTTGTGTGTGAAAAACATCGCAAGATTGCATATGTGTATACATGTTATGATGATCTGAGATATGAGAAAAACTTTAACTCACACACAATCATAACTGTTTGATGGGGACTATCACCTTTGAGGTACATCCTATAACTCCCACATCTTCTAGAATACACGCTTGCAACCATTTTAAAGCATTTTTAATCTTTTTGCTTTTTATTTCTTTGCATATTTTCTTTTTAAGCATATCATACATGGGCTTATGAGAAAGAAAAGAAATACCCATTGATATTTTGACATTTCAATTTTGCTATGCCTAAGCACACAATGTCATTGACATCACACTTTTGCTATGCCGAAGCATACAGATGTCATTAATGATTGGCGGGCAACAGTGGTGAGATGGTTATTTATGCCTTTCTCTTAGGATTTTCTAGTCCTACCCGTCAAAAAGAGTGATATGAGTGTTAAGTCTAAGAAATAACCTAATCTTACTCATCACAAACACGAGCCACAAAGCTCACTTGCTTAGTTGTGCATAGGAATGCTCATCTAAGCTACAAGAGATACAAAGTTTAGAAAACTTTGTTTCATTGGCCACCTAAGGTACACAAGTACCAAAGTACACAAAACACACACTGTTTTTTGTATTTTTCAATTTTTCAATTTTTTTTTATTTTTATATGAAAAACAAAATAAACAAAACTGAAAGTAAACACACAAAGACATGTTAAGAAAAAAAAAACAAAACAATGCATAAAACTAGACTGACTTAGCAAAAATGCAAAACACACAAGCAATGCAACAAAAACAAAAAGGGAGAAGAAAGTGATAAAATCACTTAGAGTCCTTTTTCTTCCACACCTTGGAAGAACCTTTCCTTTGATTAAAACTTTGAAACGGCAGTGAGGGGGAAGGATTACACCCGTTCAAGTTCAAAAGGAACATGAGGGCTTTCAGAAGATCTCCAAGAGGAGCAAGAGAGGATTGAAGCTGATTTTGGCTTCCAGATGCTGTCATACTGTTGCTCTTTTGGGTGGCTAGCCACTTGTAGCAATTTGGTCGAGTATGACCTGCAGCTCCACAATGATAACAGAGATGCTGCTTCTTTTGTTTAGGCTTTTGAGAGTTAGCCTTCTTATCCCTAGGGAGTTTAGCATCTTTCTTTTCTGATTTAGGGGGTGCTCCTAAGATGGATTTACCCTTGTCTATGTTCTCACTAGCTAATTCAGTTTTAACATCAATGTTCTTAATTTTAACATTATTAGCAGGAGGAACAAAAACAGTAGAACTAGTAGAAGCAGAGTTAGAGAAAGAAAGACCATACCCTAAACCTGTTCGATCTGAAGCAGATTTCTGGTTGCTGAGCATCTCATCAAGTCTTGCACTTGAAGTCCTCTCCAGTTGAGCTCTGACTTGAAACAGCTCTGCTTCAAGCTTCTTGGTCTTTTCAGCCAGGAAGTTGTTCTCAAACCTCAGTGCACCAATAGTTTGATTCGCCTCATCAACCTTTGTGGACAATTCTTCTCTATCGAGTTCCACATCACTGAGCTTCTTGGTGGCTAGCCTGTATAGCTTTTCATGCTTTTCAGAAAGCTTGTAAAGCTTTTCATAGGCTGAATGGATATCATCTTTGTCATCCATCTTTTCACATTCAGTGTCCACCAATTCTTCTTCTTCTTCTTCAACAATCCCATCAGTAGAATTGACTGAAGCAGTGAAAGCATTTAGGATTCCGTCATCTTCACTATCGGAATCATCTTCAGGCTCAGTGTCACTCAGGGTTGCAGCAAGAGCCTTACTCTTTCCAATGCTCTTCAGATATGTAGGACACTCATTCTTCATGTGTCCAAACCCATGACACCCAAAACATTTTGGTCCTGCCGGAACAGTGTACTGACCGCCATCCTTGGCATCCGTCCTTCCTTTATCTTGGCTCTTGAACTGTGAAGAGCTAGATTGCCTTCGGTCCTTGTCGAATTTTCTCCCATTGGCATTCTTCATAAACTTCTTGAACTGCCTTGTAATGTAGGACTTCATCTTGGAATCTTCATCATCGGAAGACTCATCTGTATCACTGCTCTTCGCCTTCAGGGCCATGCTCTTGCCCTTGCTTGACTTGCCTATTCTTGATAACCCTAGCTCGTAGGTCTGCAAGTTCCCAACCAGCTCAGTCAAAGGAATTTTATCAATGTCCTTTGATTCTTCAATTGCCGTAATCTTGGCATGAAATCTCTCAGGTAGAGATCTGAGCACCTTCCTTACAACCTTGGGTTCAGGGATGGTTTTCCCAAGATTGAAGGCTGAGTTCACTATGTCTTTCAGCTTGGCATAGAACTCATCGAACGACTCATCCTCCTCCATCTTAATTTCTTCAAAGCTAGTAGTGAGCCTTTGTAGCTTTGAATCTTTGACAGCCTTTGTTCCTTCATAGGTTGTCTGGAGGATGGTCCACGCCTCCTTGGCAGTTTCTGTTGAGGATATCTTCTTGAACTCCTCATTGGTGACAGCGCTAAATAGAGCATTCAGCGCTCTGCTGTTGAAGTTCGCCGCCTTGATCTTGGCTTCATCCCAATCAGCCGGCGCTTCTTTTGGCTTTGTCCAGCCTATCTCCACAGCTTGCCACACCTTCTCATCTAAGGACTGCAAAAAAGCTCTCATGCGTACTTTCCAGTAGGCATAGTTAGTCCCATCAAATAAAGGAGGTATAATAAGAGATTGTCCTCTATCCATGACAAACAAGGGTCAATGGATCAATCACAGCAAAGATTAATAACTAATCAGAGTGTGCCCGCTCTGATACCACTTGATAGGCCACAAACTGAATGACCCATTGTGATTTAAACTAATTAATTAATTAAGTCAAGTTATTAATTAATCAATTTAACATGCAAATACGTGGCAGCACAAACAAATCACCGAATAACTAAATATGCAGCGGAAAATAAAAGACACGGTGATTTGTTCACGAATGGGGAAAAACCCTAACGGCAAAAACCCCACCGGGTGATTTTCAGGTCACCACTCCCGAAACTCCACTATTATCAAATCAAGCAGTTACAAATAAGGAATCCCAAGTACCTTATCAACCTACAGTTGAACTCTTACCCCAATACCCAATCGGACTTGATCTGTAGTGACAGTTCCCCCTTTTTATGCACGGCTCCCAAGTACGTGACTAACCAGATGCGCGGATCCCAGTACGCGACTTCAAACACCAACTTTAGAATGAGAGGTTGGCTGCAGAGTTCTTCAGATCATCCTATGCATGAAGATCAGGAAGATACTTGGTCACAAAACCCTAAGGTGCACAATACACAGCAACTTCTTGAAGAATATGATCTAGGTTAAGAACTTCGTCTTAGAGCACAATTTGCTTGAACAAGGATTGCTCAATGCTTCTGCAACTTGTGTCTATGTTGACGGCTCTTAAAACACTCCTTAAATATGTTTAGGGTTAGAAGAAAAGAAGGCCCAAAAACACATTTACGGATCCCAAGAAAATCAGATTAGAATTCTGACTTTTGTAATTCTCGACAGCTAGCAGGTGTCGAGGTAGGTGTCGAGAAGGTGTCGAGACTTAAAATTTCTGCACTTCAACTTGCTTTTTCTTGGACAGACTTGATGACTTCAACACTTGATCTTGAAACATAGTTTCTTGAAGTATTAAATACACCTAGAACTACCCAATTACAAGTAGAGTGCGTTTTGTCAAAGGATTAGCCAATTTACATAAAATGTGACATATGTTCCTAACATGTAAACACATATGTCCTAACACAAACATTTATATCTTCTTTAGAAATAGCATTCTTGAAACGTTCCCAAGCCAAGTCCTCATTTTCAATAATATTTGAATGGACCGTTCGAGAAGGCTGAGACGAGGTTGACACAGCTTTGGACGGAGTGGTCTTGGACGGAGTGATCTTAGTCGGAATGGACAAGTCTACATCAACTACATGTATAGGCTGTTGGGACAAAGGAAGGGTAGGCTTGACTATTTGAGACAAGCCATACTTGGCCTTTTTGCCTCTTCGACTAGGAAGATTTCCCAAATCTAGGTTCTTAGATAAAGTCTTCCTCTTCTCCCTAGTCGTAGGACGAGCCTGAGATTCAATCTCAGGACGATCTCCCTCAGCAGCCACCTCCTTTCCTTTGTTTCCTTTCATTGTTGCCATTCCTAAAAAAAGAAAAAAAGAAAAGAAAAGAAAGAATACTTTTAGAATTAAAACAAAGTAAACAATGTGCAAGAACGCTTGGAACTTAAGACTTACTTCTTCTTATTGTAACTTCGTGTGCAATCGCTTCGTCAGATGGGTTAGGGCCCAATCCCTACTTGGCAAGTCGTCTAAGCGTGACCAAGGAATGGAAGTCCCTATCCGCGTGTAGACGAGCCCTGTGGACGCGGTCACGATGGAATTTGCTCAAAGACGGTCGTTTAACAGCTGAAATGAAACAAGTAAAAAATTAACTGTGAATGTTAAAAGAAGAGAAGGGAAAGTCAAAAGAAAAAGGGTAGCAACTTACCCTCTAGACGAAGGTTCCCTAGGTCCCCAGTATAACGACCAAACATGTCCCGGCCAACGTCTACAAGATTCCCAGCCCAGAAGCCGGAGATGAAGAAAAATTATGTCTTCCATTTTTTGTCAGACGAGGCTAGGGACTTAATCAATCTACAATCTCTACCCCTGGCTGTAAATTGATGAAAGCTAAGGGATTGATGTATTTCTGAAGGTTTGTAACAATGAAGGAACTTGTCCACAATAAGAGGACGGTCCCTTCCGAATACTTCATCCCACAAAATTTGCATTGAGATGATTAATCTCCATGCATTTGGGTGGAATTGACATACTCCTAAACCTAACCTAATCAACAACTCCCTAGTAAAGGCATTTAAAGGAAATCTCAAACCCCCCAAAAGATAAGCTTCATAGACGCCTATCCCAAAGTGAGGGTTGCAACACCATTCTCCTCGGACGGACAACCTAGGGTTAAACTCGTCTGGGATTTGGTACCATTCCCTAAGATTTTTAAGTCTTTGCTCGTCTGTTCTGGAAGGAATATCTACCGCACAACTATAAACAGTGACCTCCTCCTCGTCTAAAGGACCAGAAGGAGGGACAATGGACGAGGTACCAGCCTGAGACCTTGAGGCCTTCCTAAGTTGTTCCTGTACAACCTCTAAAGGAAGTCCAGGGATGCCAGAGACATACTTCTCGTCCGTGGTATTCCCCCCACTACTATCACTAGAGCTACTAGAACTGTAGTAACTACTCTCGTCATTGTACTCGTCTATGGCCTTATCTACACTATCACTAGACGAGGAAAGTACAACCTTAGCCATCTTAAAAGAAAAACTAGGGACGAGGAGAAGAAAAATACCTGGATCTAGGATGAAGGAAAGCTATAGACGCAGGAAGCTTCTAGACGAAGATCTAGGACGAGGAAGGATGAAGAGGGAAATTTCAGAAATGAGGAGGGTAACAGAGGCATTCCACTATTTATAGGGAACAAACCCTAGCACCCAAAGCGACATGGCCAATCAACAACTGACACGTGGCATGCTCCTCAATTAAATTAATCGAAGTGATTATTCACTAATGAGCTCATGACACGTGGCACACCAATCTACAGCTAACACACGTCTCACATCTCTTTGGACGACCCATGGACAAGGGGGCAACTGATGATGTTGTAAAATGTGACCTCCAAAATCGTCCATATGGTTCGTCCTTGGAAAAAGAATGGAGGAAGGGCGAGGCTAAGAAGCCGTCCATCCCCATCGAACCTCATTTGTCATTAATTAAGGACGGACGAGGCCTCGTCCATCCCTAATGACGGACGAGGCAAACATTCTGAACTTCGGCAAATTTAGTTCTTACCTATGAACCAAGGCCTCCATTATCCGTGATGAAGCACCGATCCAGATAAAGTAACTTCCATGGAAGTTATGGAAGTTACCTCTGACTTTGATGAATTCCTCGACAATAGGAATGGTTATCAGAGCAAGTAACCGTTCCATGTGCACTATATAAACATTTCTCTACGAAGAGGTAAGAGGAGAGACATTTTTTAACAGAAAAGAAAAAAGTCCTAGAAGTATCTTTCTCTTTATTCCAATCCACTGACTTAACCATCGGAGGACCCTAGACCAGCCTCCACCGATCTTTCTATGATTGAATTTGGTTTTTCAGGACTTAGCCTTCAAGATCATCAAAGCCCGGAGACTTTCAACCCACTGATTTTCCAGGATCATCAACTTCCATATGTTGTAATAAATTTTTTAACCCGTTCTATTGCCAAGCTTACATTAGTGATACTTCAAATGAATGTAACAGTAACTTATCAAGTGTTGTGCAACTCACACCCACATTTGTAATCCAGGAAAACAAAAAGACATATTCAGTGACTACTACGAAGCAATAAAGGAAGAAGATACAAAAAAAAAACATTAAAGTTTTCTTTCAATTTATTGAAATATTGATTAAGTAGTTCTTTAAATTTGTGTTTCATTCATTTAATGGATAATTGAAAATGAAAAGGATTTAATTCTTCATTTTAATTTAAACTTAAGCTTGATTTCTATTTTTCATTACGTAATTTATTGTTTCATATCAAAGATAGGAAACTATGAAACTGGAATCCAAATGCACAATCAATGAGGAAGAGAAAAAAAATAGTTTACATACTAGAAAAAGTGTAAGTTCACAAAATTTTAAATTTTGCCTTAATTGTGATGTGGCAAAGTGTGATTGGTGTGACAAAAATGGTACATCCACATGTAAGTAATGGTTAATCACTCACAATTTGTTACATCAGAGTTGTGGCAAAAAAGTTGTAAAATAATATGGTCCTAGAACTACTCTTATGACCATGATGAGAGAAATTTAAATTCTTCGGGTCATTGTAGTATTTTTTTTTCATAGTTAATAGCTTTCCTGTGCATCGCACAGGTTAGCGACTAGTACTATTTATAAAAGCAGAAGCCTTTAAGGAGGTGCTGCCACATTAGGAAAAATGTCCATCTAAAAATTTGACATGGATACAGTTTAATCTTAAAAAAATCGTGTGTATCGTTTGCTTGGTAATGCTACAACGTTTAAAAGCCTCTCATTATAAATATAAAAATGGGGAATTACACTTTACCCACTTGTGGTTTACACCAAATTTAACTTACCCACCCGTGATTTCATTTTTGACACTTTACCCGCATGTGCTTCACTTCATTACCATTTCGTTACCTACCTCATATTCTACCGTTACTCTAACAAATTTTTTATCAAAAATACAACCCACGAAAGATCAAACACGCCTCTCTTCTAAAATACACACTCCCACACCTACAGTGCTCACCAAACGATGATCTAGAGGCTACAATGCGTCTTTCTACCTAGAATTGGAATGATCTAGAGGCTACACGGCCTAGAACTGGGAACTCATCATGCGAGAGCTCATGGAAGCCTTCATCAGATGGGTTCACCTCTCGTGGAGCTGGAGCCAATCCATTTTTATGAGTGTGTGTCTGCAACTGACCGTGAGCCTCCACTGCATGATTCCTTCCTTTTTCTGGAACTGGCCTGACTCTATATGAATGGCAATTCTGCTATATTATAAGCACAAGATAATTATCAAATTATAAAGCCCATGAATAAAAAGCTCAATTGGATGTTATCCCAAATTAAATGATTCAAAAGAAAAGACAAATGTTAAAAATTCCAATTTTGAGATGACATACCAGTTTTGGGAAATATGTCCTTGTTCTCGTGGTTTTTTTTCTTTTTCTAGACCATAAGCAGCACAGGATGAAGTGAGATGACTCACATCGAAAAATCGTGTTCCTAAAGCAACACTGATTTTGCTCGTCTGAGAATGAACATCTTCTTAATCTGTAGGGGGTCACAAATAGTTTCCCATGGAATCTACCTAGAATCGGATAAAGAGAGCATATGAGAGTACAAAAAAACCAAAACTTGAAGATGAACCCAGAACTCATTAGAAATAAGGAGATGGATTGATACCCACAAATCAAAAATACTATTTGATGGAGATGAACCCAGACACTGCCTTGTTCTTCCTCGGTGTAGTTGCACGATCAAACCCCATCTGGGTCTCGGTCCAATCTCTCAGGAAAGACGCATTGTAGCCCCTAGATCATCGTTTGGTGAGCACTGTAGGCGTGGGAGTGTGTTTTTTTTTAGAGAGGCGTGTTTGATCTTTCGTGGGTTGTGTTTTTTTATAAGAAACTTGTTAGAGTAATGGCAGAATATGAGGTGGGTAACGGAATTGTAAAGGAGTGAAGCAGTAAAATGTGAAAAGTAAAATAACATGTTGGTAAGATAAATTTGAGGCAAACTATGCGTGGATAAAGTAATTCTCCCATATAAAAATTAACCGCATAAATATATATATATATATATATATATTTAAAAGCCTTGCTTGCTATACGCATAAAAAGGAAGAGAATAGGGTGGTAAAAATATAGACGATGGGCTTGAGAAAGGTACAGTCACAAAGAGAGACAGAGTCCGTACGGCGCCAAGAGAGAAATACGATGTACACGGAGATAGAAATAGAGAGAGGCGATAAGGCCTGAGACACGGAGAAAGAAACAAAGGAAGAGGCAAAATCAGAACACCGGAAAAAATCTATGGCCCATCAACACTGGTAAATTTTTTTAGATTTGGGTATGAAATGTTCCTTTCAATTGAGTTTTCCTGTTGGCTAGGTTTAGGTTTGATTTGTTTTTTGTTTCGGGCTTTTAAAACACAGATGATTGAGAGGGATACAGAGATTGTGTTCGTGAATGTCACTGCCACCAGCGTCAGTCCAGCTTCCTACCACTGCCAGATAGACTTTTCTTCTATGGCAAGGCTACTGACGGTGGTAGGAACTGGCGCCGACACATTCTTTCCCCTTTTAATTGAGTTTTTTTGTTGGATAGGTTTAGATTTGATTCGTTTTTGTTTTGGGTTTTAGGGCTTTCTATCAAAATGTTTGTAGATATTTGCCTTTGTTTTTTATTTTTTATTTTACTATTATTATTATTATTATTATTATTATTATTATTATTATTATTGTGTAGTGTAAGAGGGTGTGAAATTGTGGGATTTTGAAATCTGATAGTATAACTTTCTTTATACTAAGTTTATTTTGTAGATTTTAGTTGATATTTTAAAAAAGTCTTTTAAAGACTTTATTTTTTTGTTTTTGATGTTGGGTTTTAATGTTTTTAGCGTTTGTGAACATGTGCAGAAACAGTAAAATATCAAGCAAGATTAGTTTCATAATATCACCAGTTTCTCCTAGATGATAAAACTTTACACTTTTTGGTTGGCATGCTTTACTGACAGTGGTGGATTTTTTCATTCAGTATTGAAACAGAATCTGTTTAAAAAAAAAATTAAAGGAGCAGAATTTTCAAGGTAAGAAATTGAATTATTATTAGAAAATGAAGAAGTTAAACTATGTGTATTCTAAAAGTTCAAGCTATTATAAAATGAAGAAGTTGATCATATAATTATTATTTTAACACTTTTCTTTAATAAGCATTAATTTTGAAATGATGCATTTCTTTTCAGCGTATACGTAACATATTTGTTCATTCACTATGGTACGGTTAAGTTTTTTGATATAAGTTTTGATGATTACTCTCCGGAGGAGGATCAAGGCCTGGACTACAAAACTGTATGGTCTAAACAGTGCTGAAATTTTCAGTAGACACAATTTGTTGGTTTAAGAGAGTTTGGCTAGAGCTGTAAGATAAGGAGAAATTGAATTATGTGTGACAGTAACACTGCTACCTGTTAGTCATTTCAATATGACTTCAAAGACTAATATGTTACTGTCACATTTTGCTGATTTAAGAGGGTTTGGTAGGACCTGTTGGTCATATCCAATATGACCTCACAGACTAATATTTACTTGTTTTGGTGGCATTTAGGGATCATTATAATTTTTCTGAAAAATCCAACATGAAACCATGTAGCTCTATAGTTTGGCCATAGGAAAGTAATGATAACTTTGTAGAATACATAGTAGAGTATGTTAACTTTGTGGCATGTGTATATAGAGTTTAGAGCATCTCTTTTGTCAGATTTATTACAATACAGTGATGCAGTGGTGTTGGTGGTGAATATTGATCATGCAAATATAGATATTAGCTTACTGGTAGAAGTGCATGCATCTTAACATTCACTTGATTAGGACCCATTACAAATTAGTATTGTTCTTTAATTTGTTCTCTATAGCATGTAGTTAATTCCTTTATTTCTAGATTCCTTCACGTCATACTTTCTAGAATTAGCTAATGATATTTGATCCAGTACAAAATAAATGTTAAAATGTATGAATAACCACAGTAAGGAAGTCTATATTGCATGAGGTAAATGTTCTTTCCGATGACTACCTTATTAGCTGCAAATTTCTACAGCTATTACATTGTTAAGTTAAACCAAATTTTCTTTGGCTGAAATTGTTAAATTACCTAAAGATTATAATATATGCCAGTTATAAATGGCCATTATAGTTTGCTGCTACATTCATTAATTTTGTTAATGCTTAAATGATCAAATATTATAATATATTACAAATTATTGAAGGCGGCTTTAACTTTCACTCATATATGTTTGAGGTCTGTTACCATTCTACAACACTCCCTTATTTGTATTTTTGGAATTAATCCTTCCCCAAGTCAATTGTTGGATTAATTACTAACTAAAATCTTTCTTAAATATTCAGTGATTTGTCATTCACAATACAATGTAATAAATTGAAAGCTAATATCAAGAATCAGGTTAGGGGGAAAAGGATATTTATTACTTTGTTGCTACTTGCTGGTTCTTTTAGTTTTCAAAATCTGGTGTAGCAGTTGATGCTGCAATAAAGGTGGTAAAAGAAGGCTCAATGATAGAAAACTCATTGTTGTAAGTCTTATTCCCTTCTTCAAATTAACATGGAATCTCTATTGCATGTTTTTGTATTATGATAGTTAGCTTAAGTTATTTTAATCAAGCTTCACTTCAAAATTAGTTTAAATATAAGATGACTTCTTTTTATATTCCTACTAATGGTAACATAGATTTTCAAAACGTTTTTGATCTACTCTTGGAAATTTCTGAAACTGAAAAGTTAAACCCAAATAGGATGGTGAAGAAAGTGTTCATGTTTAGCAATATGGGATTCCAGTAGAAAGGGAATAATATATTTCTGAAGATCGTGTTTTGGATTGCTAAATGTGGTTTCATCTCTGGAGGATTTAGTTAAGTCAGTTCCAAAGCCAAAGGAGTTGATGGAGTTAGAAATTTTTGGAGAAGATT
Organism: Quercus gilva; assembly: GCA_023621385.1. Taxonomy (NCBI): domain Eukaryota; kingdom Viridiplantae; phylum Streptophyta; class Magnoliopsida; order Fagales; family Fagaceae; genus Quercus; species Quercus gilva. The sequence goes on along the minus strand of CM042481.1, from coordinate 4,438,669 downwards.
ACCATGATCTAATTGTATTTGATTGATGACTGTAAAGTCTTCATTATTAGAAAACAGACATCAAAGATTTATTGCTGTCAGCAGCATGCTTATTGTGATATTTTTTGTGAACTTGCTTAGGAGTTAGGAGTGAAGCTATATGTTTTTTATTTTGAATCTAAAGAAATTGTTGAGTTTGATTTTGAAACTCTTCCACCTTTCTTCTAATTTGGCAGCTACAGGCTCCTCTAGCTTGCGATTACTTGTGTGCAAAAAGGTTTGGAAGTGCTGTGGAAGGAACATTTTCTTTGGTTATTGCTTTTTGTTGTAGAAACATTTATGATATTACCTTTTGATATGGTTTTCTAGGGTAAATATGAAGGAAAATGTCTGATGATTCAAAAAAATTTCTTATTATAAATTGTGTAATTTATAAATTTGTATTTACCTAAGTTAGACCATATTTGCTTTAATATGGTCTAACTTTGCTAATTGTAGATTAGTTCTAATATTTAAATACCATGAAATTTCAATGAGTTGAGGAGACAAGTAGAGAATCTGTCATGTAGTCGAAACTGCTTCAGGTAAAGTTTTTTTATTTTTTTTATTCGTTTTTAAATTACGCCATAACTTTATTTTTATGTATAGTCATTTGGTTGGATATGTTTGGATTTATGTATTTGAGTTAGATCTAGATTTTGCTACAGTAATTGGATTTAAGTCAAACCATCTTTGAAATGTAAGTGAGAGGGAGTTTATATGGTACTTTGTGTAACTTTGTTCAATGTTATTTACTAATGCTAAGGTTATTAAGATCTTACATCAAGTGAGTTTAGTCTACGAATGAAACTTAATAGTTAGGTTTAACTAAGAGGACATACTAGCTTTTAGTGAAGAAAAACTAAGTTGCATAATTTGGTAGTTTTTTCGTCTTTGTGAACAATCATTAACTTGTAGAATTCAATCATTAACTTTGTAGAATTATAAGGGTGTGGACATAGGTTATTTTAAATTGGCATAGACCTATTAATGTTCCTCAAGTTTTCATTTTTTTGATACCTCATCAGTTCTTTCTTTGTTTTAGAGTTAACTTTCTGTTTGTGTAATTAATATTTCAATCTACGCAGAGAGCAAAGAGTAGAGAGGCAATGAGACGTGAGAGAATCAGAAGCATTACCAACAAAGGATGCAATTTCAACATGATTGGTGGACCCAATGCTGCTGGCTAATCTTCTTTGCGAGATAACCTTCACTGTCTACAACAATCTATCACTAACACAGATTTTAAACTTTTAATTCTTCTTCACCTTTCTTATATGGCACACACTATTAATTGTTTCTTCAAACTTATCTTATTTTAAAATGTTATTTTATTTCATATTTTTAGCGCATATTGGCATGACTAATATGAAGATTTATTGAGTTTTTCTGATGCCTCTTAGAAGTGTTAAATATCCACTCTTAATATCAGTGCTTCTCCACCAAAAGTCTATACATATGCATATCCTCATAAATTCCTTAAATGTATACCTGTACCAACTTGCCCAAGTTTAAAATTCACAGAAATATAGAGGACAAAACAGGGGTTTGTTAAAGTTGTTGGTGATGGATAATGTCTATATTCTCACGTATTTTTTTTAAAGTTCCTTTGACACTTAAATGTGAAGAGAAAACAATTGAAGAGCAGCGATTGTCATTGAACATTCCACTTGACAAAAGACAATTAATGCTAACTATGAAGAATAGATGATCATGGTACAAATACATATTATCGTTTCTTAGAAGTATGAATTTTGGATGGCTATAGGTAATATGTTGAATATTATAATCCAACTATAATATTCTTATGTATTGAAAATTATCATAAATAGAGGGGTCTATAGTAACTTTGGTACTTGGTCTTACTACAATTTGATGGTGGGCATGATTTTCTGTTTTTGTTTCATACTTCCAACTGTGTTATATTGATCTTGAAGTTTCCAATGAGGAGGAGATGGAATTGCTGAAGAGATCAAATAGGGCGCAATTATAAAGTAATTTATTCTTCTTTAGTGCATCTTTTAGGTACTATATATCTATTTCATTATGTTACTTACCTCATTCAATGCCTTTTTCTGTTGTAATGTATGACAAACAATATTCCAAAGTTATTATATGAAGACCAAAAGAAAATTACAGTTGTATGGTTTTTTGTAATTTTGTTTAGCAAGTCAATGTAGTTAAGTTTTGTTATAAGTGATCTGCAAGTTATTTTATGGTATTTTTTGTTTTATTTTATCAGGTTAGGTACTTTAAACTTTTGTTTTAAGGGTAGACAATTGCAAACTATGTGTTTTGTTGTTGTAGCTTTACTATTGCTAGTGTGTGAATTATCAAAACAATGAGTGGGGTTGCTATTAAGTTGGCAAGTTTTGCATGTAATTCATTTAGTAGACCATGTTTGGTTAGAGGACACGTCCTATTCTTTGAGTTTTACACTATAGAATACATTCAAAGATGTTAATCAAAATTTTATGATAGTTTACATTAAAAAAAAAAAAAAAAAAAAAACTGCAAAGATGCTCTAATCATGTAATTCTTTTCTACAGAATAGGTACAATACTTTTAATAGAGAATGCATGGAGTCAATAAATAAAGGGTTAAACTATTTGATTTTTGGTTTATTTTAGAATTATAAATGTTATTTTGAAGAGAAATGATATGTCAACAATATTTTTACAACAAATTATTAGTGGCAGGTTGTTACTGGTTGTTATTGTTGGGTTAAAAAAGTAATCTTAGTGCTAAATTCAAATTTGAACCGATAATAACTAACCCATGATTTGTTGTGAAAATGTTGTAAAAATGTTGTGGATGTATTTTGAGCTATGAATCTAGATTTTTATGATGTTAGGAAGAATGGTATTTAATTTTCCTTGCTGTAAGTTTATTTTTTTCCCTTATTCAAATTGTGTTAATATATGTAACTATGATGAAGTATGATTTACTTTTGATGATGTTATATAAAAAAGAAAAGTACTTTTGATGATGCTATAAACAAACTACCAACACAATTATAAATTTTTTTAAATAAAATCCCATGCATTTGCACGGGTTAAAAGCTAGTATCTATTAATAGCCAAAGCATAAAGAAAATAAAACTAGATTTTAATTGGATTTTTAATTTTGCGCCACGTGTCCATCTAAGTTTTTAATTTTGTTGGCAAGTAAATTATTGGGTGCATAAACTGAAAAGTCTAAAACCAATTAAATACTAAATCATATATATATATATATATATAACGAGAAACCATTACATATTTTAGTAATGTATAGTTTAAAAAAAGTGTAAACTAATACTATGTATAATTTGAACTGTATAATTGTGATTATTTTTAATTGTATCTGTGCATATGCACGAGACTACACACTAGTAAGAGCAATTGGAGGGAAAAAAAAAAATGTAATAGCCATCTAAATAAATGTTACACATTTTTAGTAAAAATCTAGGGGGTTATTACTGAAAAGAGAATGCTAAAACTACAAATTATTTTAAAAACTGATGATATGGTGGATGATTATTTGTAAATAAAATGTTATGTTAGTAGTGAACCTAGATGTCAACTAGTAAGAATTTACTATATCAACAGTTTTATAAAAATATTATAAAATAGTTTGTGCTTATAACATTTATATTTTTTTTTTTATAGTTTACATCTAATTTTTTTTTTTTTTTTACCAAATGGAAAATATATAAGAGGGAGGAGGGATTTTTGAAAAGTCCAGGGGGTCCTCCCTAAGAAGAAGATGGTGATGATGTTGATGGTCCTTGGGTGCTCATGCAAATCGATGTAAATATACTTGTAAATCTCAAACTATATATAGATAAAGAAAAAAGTGCATTCAATTAAAACTGAACAGAAAGAAATTATAAGAAAAGTAAATTAAGGAAGAAGAATATAATTTAATGTAAATATACTTGTAAATCTCAAACTATACATAGATAAATAAATAAAACTAGTGCATTCAATTAAAATTGAAGAGGAAGAAATTATAAGGAGAGTAATTTAAGGAAGAAGAATATAATTTGATGTGAAAGTGTTTTGGACTAAATTCTTCTTTTATTTTGAGAAATGCTAGGTCCACAATACTTTTACAACATTTTCACAGTAAATTCTAGGTGACAAATTATTAAAATTTACAAGAAACAACCTGCCATTTAAGATCTGTTGTAAAAGTGTTGTGTGCATAGAATTCATCTTTCGTTTTCAGGATAAAGCGAAAGGAAAATAATAAAAGTGAAGAATATGTGAGTTATAGATTTGGAAATTGTGATCATAGTAGGAGTGATTGTAAATTTGTAATGCTCGAAATTCGAAACCCTATTGAAACAAAGCTGTGCTCAATTCTTATTAGATAATTTCTTGTTCCATGGTCTTCCGGTTGGTCTTAAACGCCCTTTCTCTTTTGTCTTTTAGCGTGGCAAAAGGGTCAAACTTAGCCCTTCATGCAAATCAATTTATTTATTTATTTATTTATTTTGATAGAGTTTTAACCTATAATACCCCTTCTGATAATTATGCTATTTATTATTAGAATAAGACACCAATCGGTTTTTTATATAAGCGGAGATTAAATTCTAAATTCCTTATTTAATCTTCAGAAATTTTACTAGTTAAACTAACTGAAATGTATTGCAAGTTAATTCATTGATTGCTTATTCATCCACTTTCTTCTTAATCCTTTCATTTATCTTCTTCTTCTTCTTCCTCTTCTTCTTTAAAATTTTTTTTTTTAATACAAAACAATAGAAGAGGACAATGTAACTTTGTGGTGACCAGCGATGAAGTTCAGTTGAAATTTCCATTTTATTCAAAGTTCCTATTGGTCTTTTATTTTAACTAGTCGCTAACTCGTGCGATGCACCGGAAAATTCAAAGAAATGTTCAAGAACTTCATTTTTTTTAAATTCATCTTCCTCTCGATTGATGAAAACTATAAGATTAATTCCTAATATTCATGTACTTAAACAGCAAGTTTAAATGGTTAAATGTTGCAAGTTTGATGAATCCATAATCATAGCCTTTAAAAATACTCCATTCCAGACTTACTAAAGCAAATTTATGAATCTTTATTCCTCCTTCAACAAGCACAATTATTTTCCAATTAAATTGCCTTTCAAATAGTGTTTCTCATTATTGGTACATTTTGTAGTTGGAAAAGAGATATGCAAGTCTAACGTTTAGTTCATATTGCGAAGTTACATGCTACTTATAATTTCTTTCTAAATATTTGATGATTGATCTATTTAATGAGGCATGTTACATAAACTAATTCATAAAAAATAAAAAATAAAATATGTTGAATGTTACTTGAAAATTCAATTGGTTGAAAACACAATCGGTACTATCTAACAAATTTCCACTTTGAATCCATTAAAAATTATTAAAATGCAAAACCCCATTTGAGACAACCAGGTATTTGCTAAACTATCTAGCCATGCAACTATATAAGTTGATCATGTATCTATTGTGTGCGGGAATGTGGATATGCATACACAAAAACACAAAAAATTAAAATACAAATTCTATGTTTTTACTTCTTTATAAAAAATAAAAGGGGATAAAAACGAACATCAAAGTTGAATAAAAATTGTATCTGAAAGCATAATGTAAAAGACGTTTCCTATTAACTTATATCCCAAAATTTTAAGGAACATCTCAAGTAGTTTAGCAACTAAACATAGCTTTTAGTAACTATAGCATTCAGCAAGAACTTTCAATATCTAGCCTAATTTTTTTTTCAATAGGTAGCCTAATTTACATACATTACAGCTTAGCAATTGAGAGAATGCTTCCACTGAAACTTCTATCGCACCATCAAACCCCAAACTTGTCAACTTGTGCTAATAGCCTTTGAGACATTTGTGACACTTGCTCTTGACCAAAATGTTTCCTCTTTCCTTTAGATTCAATTTCCCACCATGTTCTATAATAAGTTACGTACATACAATCATCATAGAACTCCTAATCATAACTTGAGGCAAGATTTCAAGAACTCCATAGAACTCCAGTTTATGGTTTTCTTCCATGCTATCTATGTGGGGGATTGCACCATCAGGTACACAATTCAATGTAAACATTTGTCTCTTGTCTAGGAAAGAAAGGTAAATAAGCTTCAATTGAATTATTTCCATTTAAAACAGAATTTAGATGCATGTTTGACTCAATAACTCAGGAAAAAAATAATTAATATGAGTCTAATTGAATATATTATGTTGACCCTATGACTATAAATAGAATCTATATAAGATTTCAAAGAAACTATTACGCATTTACAACTTAATATATAAAGGAAAAACAAAAACCTTGAGATAGAAGACAAGTAGCTGATCATCTTCATCTAAGTCCCCCACATCACCATTCACATCCAGCAAATCAATACGAACTGTAAAACACAAACATAGAAAACTCATCAAATTTTCCCCAAAAGTAAAACAACAGTACAAATACAAAATAAGTTTGTCACTGAGTCCTTAACATTGAAACAGTGAGCACTAAAAATTAATAAATCAGAAAAAGCTTTAAAAAATGCATTGAGAACTCTCATTTTCACCTTCATATTTGTGTATTAAATTGATGTTAGTTGCATTGAAAACCATACATAAAATAAAAACCCATAAACAATTTGAACCCTTTAACTGTCAACACTTGGTATTCTTCACAGCTTACTCTTACTCTAGCAGGTTGCCTTTTAAGTAAACCCCACAACCTAATTCCACCCCACATATAAGTATCTTAGCCTAACTAACCGTGATTAAAAATAATATTAATCAAACACACACAAAATAATAGTACGCTATATTTGCAGAGATAAAAAGATAAAGATTAATGCTTGTACAAATCTTTAAAATATATATATATATATAGAGCTTGAAGTAAATGTTACTTTTTATATATTACACCCCATTACATAATATTTGAGATGGTATTGTTATAATGCAATTCATTTAACAATCTAACTTGCCTACTAATTACATCAAAAACCAATTGCCATTCGAAACTGATGATAAGAGTTATCATCAAGAGCGGATGCCATAGATTGAAACTCTCTAAAAAAAATTGACAGGGTTTAGACCCCTTAAACCACAAACAAATTGCGTAGCCTAGATTAATTAGCCAAGTTTTTACTTAGTCAAATTAAGCAATTCTAGGTTAAAACAATTACAAAATCATATCATGCATGTAAACATATAAAGCAGCGAAATAATAAAAGAACACACGATATGATCACCCAGGAAACCACACTGGAAAAACCTGGGGAGGATTTTACCCACCGATCCTCAAGGCAAAACGGAATCCACTAAGAAAGAATTGAAGTTGTTACAAAAGGACTTACAAGCAACCCCGCTTGACTTCCTAATGCTACCCACCAGTAGTAACTTCCTGACACGACCACGCGCAGGCTCCGAATCCACGGACTACTTCTTTCTTTTGTCTTCCTTCAATCAGGTACAAGCTCCTCGCTTGTTTATCTTTAAGTTCCAATGGCAGCAACCAAGTTGATCATCAAGATGTAGAAGAATCTTAATCTTGAAAACCCTAAGTTATGTGTAAAGGAAAGCTCCTCTAGATCTCACAAGAGATTTACACAAAACCGCAATGTATGAGCAATAACACAACTTGTGCAACTCTGAAAAACGTAGCTAGGGTTTGCCTTATATACCTAGGGCAAAAACATAAAAACCTAGACGTTTAAAGAGTTAGGGCTGAGTTGGAATTCTGCAGAAAAACGCATCTGGGCCGATTTTCGATCAATCGAAAATTACATTCGATCGATCGAGCCAGGCCGAGAAGCTCCAATGCTTCTGCAGTCTCTCGATTCCAACTTTACAAAATTAAACCAACTTTGAGCAAGCCTAAACAAGACTAAATACATTGTTTTGATCATGGTTTGCCAACATTACAAATTAGGTTCTAAATACATAAAATCCTAAGACCTTAAAACCTAACAAAAATAAAAACCTTGTCTACTAATTAAAAAATTTAACAATCTAACTTGCCAAGTCATCACCAACCTCTTCTCCCTCTGTTTTTGCTATTTACAATTGATCATGTGTTTCCCCATTTTTTTCATCTTGTAAAGGCTTGAATGGACTGTTCTTCACTTAGGGTTTCAATTATGAGAAACTTGTTTTGGTTTTATATTCTCTCGTACCATGGGGACGTAATTCAATAACATTTCATATTGAAAATTAGACACTCTACATCCAAAATGGCCACAACATGTTCATCCTCCTTGATCAAATTCAAGATGGGAAAAGAAATAAAGAATATGATACTTCTTGCTGAACTTAGTCAAGGCAGCTAGGATAGGGATAAGTTTGTTTTCTTTATAATAACAGAATCCTTGACTTGCAAAATTTTAAGCAGATTTTTTAAGCTTACATATCACTGCACCTTTTTAATCTTCACACTTTGATAAATATGTAATTTATAAGTGGTTATATCATTTCATCATTAGACAATATCTTCAAATTTATAATTGACAGGTAGCACTTGGCCATTCTTGTGAGCTAGCCACTTGTAGTTTTTGCTTCAGCAAACCATTCTTTTCCAATGTCAAGGATACCCTACATATCATCCACTTTGGAGCCAAATATTATTTCAGTTATATAAACTGTTCAGCCAACAATGGAATTTCCTAGCAAAGCAAAAGGCATGTAATCCCTTTGTATGGAAAGCTAAGTTGAAGTTTTCTAGAGTGGTTGAGCATTTATTTCAATTTATATCCATGAGATGGCTAAGAATACAATCAAATACACTCAAAGCTGGATTTTTTTACTGTTCACTTTGGAAGGGATATGGAAGGAGCAAGAGTGTCCCAGTGCTAGAAGATTGGCTTTAGACCAACCTCTTTTATTATTATTATTATTTTTTTTTTTATCTCCCTTTGTCTTTGCTATTTACATTTGATCATGTTGCGGCTCTAAAGCATTTGGGTTTTTTTTTTTTTTTTTTTTTTTTTTGTATTATACAATTTCCCCATTTTTTTCATCTTGTGAACGCTTGAATGGACTGTTCTTCACTTAGGGTTCAAATTTTGAGAAGCTTTTCTAGGTTCTATATAATTTCGTATCGTGGGGATGTAATTTAGTAAAATTTCATATTAAAAAATAGACACTCTACATCCAAAATGAACAAATCCAAGACAGGAAAAGAAAAAAAGAATATGATACTTCCTACTGAACTTAGTGAAGGCAGCTAGGATAGGGAAAAATTTATTTTCTTTATATTAACAGAATCCTCGACTTGCATTATTTTAAGAAGATTTTGGTGTTCTTTTATTATGTATACTTTATACCAAGAATAGCTGATTGCTTCAAGAATTTGTAAAAAAAGTATTTTTGTAGTCTGTGAAACTTAGCTTGTATGAGGTCTTTTTGGGTGTTTGAGTTTGGGCAAATGAAAATTTTATAGATCTGAAAAATTATGCATATGTTTCCTAGAATTTCCTATGGATCTAAGTAGACCCTTAATATTGTCCAAGATTGTTTCACATAAATTCTCCCAATAATCTTAAGCTAGAAAAATATATCATTTCATCATTAAACAATATTTTCAAATTTATATTTGACAGGTAGACTTGGCCATTCTTTGGAAGCCGAGACTGTTAGAGTATGCTGAAGCAGAAATTTATAATCAAGAGTTTATTAAATTTAGCTTTCCATATAAAGGGATTACATGCCTATATTCTTTTGGTTAAATTTAGCTTTTCGAAATTGTTGAGCCAAATATTCTTTTGGTTACATAAACTATTCGGCCATAAGTCTTTTCCAATGTCAATGATACTCTATAAGAATATGCTTACAAATAAAAGTCCATCATCAGTTTATTCTTTAATTAGAGAAGTAGATAGACTTAAACAAATAAAAGTCCATCATCAAAGAATTAAAAATCTATCCAAAAATCAATCAAATAAAATTAGGATTATAGAGAGATGCAGCAAGTACAACAGGGACTCTACCCTCACACATGCAATAATGAAAACAATAGAGTTAGTTCGTGTGATATGCAGTTGGCTTTGTACTTGATGAACTTAGCCAACAGTTCTTTCGCAGTTGTTATGAATGTGTTCAATGCAATATTTTTATGTCTTTGTACAAACACACGGGTTTGTATAATCAAAATTTCGTACATGCTCAACCATAAACAAGGGATACGCTGCTTCCCATTGCTAACGAAATTTACTGGGGACACATTAACCAAGATATCAAAATCATATAAAACACACCCAGCAACTAAAATCAATGTTTCTATGTTTTTACACAAGTGCATAACCAATGTGGTAAACAATAAAAGAGTCATACCCAGTGCTGAAGATGCTTATACTCTTCTTCTAATAGTTCCATCTCCTCATCTCCATTGTTAGCTTCAAATTCATCTCCCTCTTCTCATTCACTTTCTCTTTCTTCATATTTAGACTCAGCTTCTTCTTTTTAATGCTCCAACTACATCATAAATGCTCAATTAACAACTAGGTTGCTATGTTGCCGTTGAAGAATTGTAACCGTTGGAAAATTGAAATGCTGATGAAGGGTTGTTTTTCTCAAACCATGGAACACGGTAGACCAAAAGGTGGGGAGACAGAAAGCTTTGCCAATTAAATTTGAAACTATGAAACACAAAAGTCAGGCTTGGATTTATGTTGTAACCGTGAAAAAAATCAGGTTTGACAAAGGGATTTAGTTGAAAAGGCTTTCGGTTTGGGCTTGGGCTTTATAGTGGAATTAAATGTATAAGAAGTGGAATTTAAAGTGGAGATAAGGCTCGAAATAATTTTTGTTTTATAAGTATTTTAAAATTGGTAAAAATTATTTTAAAATTGAATGAAAAATTCAAAAAAGAGGTTGGGAATGACATGGCTACTGATGTGGCTCAATGTGAGTGTAGCAACATTAATTGCTACGCTTCAGCTTTTAGTAAAATATAGATATAGATTGGGAAAATATACCTTGCTCCTTGTATTTTAGTTCATTTTACCTTCCTTAGAGCATTCACAGCAGTGTAGCTATAATGCTATATTGCTAAAATTTAGCTCCAAAAACACAAAAAAAAAAAAATGCCAACAGCAGTGGAGCCATAGTTAAAAATTATAGATGAATTGCTACAGTGCACATCTATCTATAGATGTGCACTGTAGCTTGAAGCAAAAAAAAAAAAAAAAAAAAAAAAAAAACAATTTTTTATTCAACGGTCCAACTTTTTTTTTTTTTTTTTTTTTTCATTTTATCAAAACCTGTCAAACACTCATTCACTCTCATCATTCACTCTCTCTTGTTCATCTCTCATCTCAAGCCTCTCAAGCTCACCGTCATCTCCCATCTCATTCGCTGGCCTAACCATTGTCAAGCTCACTCTTGTACAAACTTGCTTTTTCTTTTTTCTTTTTCTTTTTTCTTTTTCTTTTTTCTTTTTCATTTTATCAAATCCGGTCTCATTCACTCTCATTCACTCTCTCTCGTTCACTATCATCTCTCATCTCAAGCCTCTCAAGCTCACTCTCTCAACGTCACCGGCCCGACCATTGTCAACATCGCCGCCATTGTCAAGTTCACTCCGGTCTCTCAAGCTCACTCCGTTGATCTGCCTTAGACGCACTTCTCTTCCGCCGATCCACTTCAGGTCAGTTCTTTTCTGCCGATCCACTTTGGGTTTTTGATTTGGATCCACTTCATATGGATGTCTTTGTTTTTTATTTTTTATATATGATTTTTTATTGTTGTTCTGGATTATTGGCTTGGAATGGATGAATACGGTAGAAATGGATGAATGTCTCTGTTTTGATGATATATGATTTTTGATATATGTCTCTGTTTTGAGTTGCTTTCTTGATTAATACGGTAGTTTTTTAGGATTCTTAATGTTCCATATCTGATTTTGGTAGATTGATGATGATTATGGTTTGGTAAGTGTGAGTGTGTGTACTGAGTAGAGATATTAAGATGGTTTGTGATATGGATTTTGTTGGGCTATTAATGTTTTACATCTGATTTGGGTGGATTTTGTTGGATATGTTCTGTTGCACAAAACGAGAAATAGAGCACACATTTCTTATGGTCATTTTAATGAGAAATTGTTAATTTGGTTTTGAGATGCTCAAAACTGAATTTGGTATTTTCTTTATCGGTGCGATTAAGCTACATGTCTGCTGAGGTATTTATGCATATTCATGTTCTATTGTTATAATTCTAAGTATTTTAAGTTTTGATATAAATGTTAGTTTGGGAATTTTCTGTGTGCAGGGAACTTAAAATTTTTTTTTTCTAATTTTATGGAGTCAGGTAGAGACACTGAGTTACGTAGAGACCTATCATATTTTACGGGTATCATGAATGGGGATATAGAAATTGACTCACAATTTTTGGGGACGTCTCAAAATACTCCTTTGTAAGTTTTTGATTCTCCACCTCCACCTCAATCTCAAGTTGAAAATGCCTCTTCTACAAAAGGAAAACGGGGCACTAACTTTATTGTAGAGGAAGATAAACTCCTAGTGGCAGCATGGCTCAATACTAGTGTTGATGCCATAAATAGTAATGAACAAACACTAAATACATTCCGTAAAAAAGTTTGGGAATACTTCAAATAGTACAATACATACGGTACCACGCGTACTGTTATCTCCTTGCTAAGTCGTTGGGGAGTGATTAGTGAAAGGACAAATAAGTTTGCCGGGTGTATGGCTCAAGTTAATGCACTTCATCAAACTAGTACAACCGAAGAAGATAAGGTATAAATTATATTACAATAGTGTTAACATGTCCATTCAACAATAGTTTGAAGATATTAATCATGTTATATTTCTTTTAATTTTTTTAGATTACCGATGCGAAGGCTTTGTATTTAGAGAAGCACAAGAAACCCTTTCTTCTTGTCCATTGTTGGCTCATATTAAAGGACCAACTAAAGTTTGCTGATCCTAGCAGTGCTAAATCGAGATCATTTGTGCCTCCAACTCTGGAGTCAATATCTATTGGCGAAGGGGATTGTGGGTCCGGACTTGGTGACTCTTTTGAGAGGCCTATTGGTGACTCTTCCAATTTTGAGAGACCTATTGGTAGGAAGGCCGAAAAGGCCATTCGAAAGAACAAAGCCACCGGAAAAGATGAATATTTGACCAAGAAATTGAACTCGATTGAGGATGTAACTCGATTGGAAAAGGAGAAAATGTCTATTGAGAGGGAAAAACTTGCGGTTGAGAAGGAAAAAAATGATGAAAAACTTAAGATTGAGAAGGAAAAAGTCATGATTGAGAAGAAAAAATTTGAGATGACAGAATGGTTAGAGGAGAGAATCATGATGAAAGATACAAGTGGCTTGACTGGAGCACAAAAAGCTTTTTATGAACAACTCCAAAAGGAAATCATGGCAAGACAAAGTTCACGTAATTATTGACCCTTTCAATTTTTTTATTTTTATTTTTAGTATTTACTACAATGTTATAGTTTTTTTTTTTTTTTTTTTTTTTTTTGGAGTAAAAAACGAATATATTAACCTTCTGGGTAATTACAATCCTCTCCCTTGAGGTTTGGAGAAATGACACTCTGTTGGAAATTTAGACCCCTTTAAACACAACCAGATTGCGTAGCCTAGATTAATTAGCCAAGTTGTTACTTAGTCAAATTAAACAATTCTAGGTTAAAACAATCAAATAATCATATCATGCATATAAAACATATAAAGCAGCGGAATAATAAATAACACAAGATATGATCACCCAGGAAAACCAAACCGGTAAAAAACCTAGGGAGGATTTTACCCACCTATCCTCAAGGCAAACCTGAATCCACTATAAAAGAATCGAAGTTCATACAAAAGGACTTACAAGCTCCCCGCTTGACTTCCTAATGCTACCCACCAGTAGAACTTACTGACACGACCACGTGCAAGCTTCGAATCCACGGACTCCTTCTTTCTTGGACTCTTCAATCAAGTACAAGCTCCCCGCTTGTGTTTCTTTAAGCTCCAATGGCTGCAACCTTGTTGATCATCAAGATGTAGATAATATCTCTAACTTGAAAACCCTAAGTTTATGTGAAGGAAAGCTCCTCAAAGATCTCACAAGAGATTCACATAAACAACAAATATAAGCAACAAAGACTTAGAGAGGTTTGGGTACAAAACCCTAAAAAAATAAAAGGAGGCACAAGAGGCACTCTAAACTCTCTCTACAAAGTCTCAAAAACGTTCTAAGGTTTTCCTTATATATATAAGAGTTTTACTTGAACCCCAAGACGTTTAAATAGAGTTTGGGCTGAACTGGAACTCTGCAAAAAAATAAATCTGTACGTGGTTCGATCGATCGAGTTTAATTTTCGATCGATCGAGGCTTACAGATTTAGTCCAATAAATTCTGCAATCACTCGATTCCAATTTTACAAATGAACATACTTTGAGCAAGCCTAAACCTAGACTAAATGTTTTGATCATGGTTTGCCAACAAAATACAAATTGAAGTTCTAAAACATTAATTCCTAATTTCTTAGAACCCAACAATCTCCCCCTTTGGCAATCCATGACAAAACACATCACAAACATGAAATGCTCAAAGTTACAAAGAGCCCAATACAAAGATAATGCTCATAAACCAAATTCAATCTTAACTACTATCCATCAGTTGCAAGTGTAGACAGCAGCAAAATTGAATCAACCTGTATACTTCCTGAAACACTAAACAAAACGCATAAACGCATGTGTGACAGAAAAACAGTAAATCAACAAATAAATTCTTGACTTCACAAAATACAAAACAAAGACATATATCATGAGTAACTCATAAATATAAATCAATGAGCAGTGAACAAGAAACAGAAATAAAAACATAAGTAAACTAACTCTCCCCCTAAGTTAGATACAACAAAAAGTTTTTATTTTCTTCCCTTTCAAAAATAATTTCAACTCCCCCTAAACAAGACAAACATGATTCCCATAAAATAATAATTTCTCCCCCTTTTTGTTACATATTGACAAAGACAACTCATACAAAGAGTAAACAGTCAACATACGCAATAAAGGATAAGAGAAAATAGAGAATCAAGGGGAACACAAAACAATTCAACTCTATAGAAAATAGAGACAGCTCCCCCTATGAACAACACAGGTTAAAAAAAAAACTTTTCTCCCCCTATAAAAATAGGAAAAACAAAACAAGTTGTGGGAAAAACAGTTTTGGGGAAAAATAAAGGGGGTAGGGGAAAATCAGCAGCAGCAGCAGCATCACCAATAGGATCAAGAACATCCTCACCAACAGGACCAAAGTTAAAAACACATAAACCAAAGTTAGAAACTAAGGTGAGGATACACAAGAAGAAAAAATATTCTCTTTTTCAATAAAATGCAAACAAGGCACTATGTGACCCATAAACAGTTGCAAGAATAGAGAAAATATTTGCACATTGATTATCCATCATATCTCTTAAGAAAAATATTTTCTACAATTCACACAAAAAAAAGGCATATACTAGAAAGTACATCGCTCAAAAATTAATCAATCAATTTTTTGATCAAGTTGAGTACCCAATGTAGCAAAGTGTATGCATGCTATGTGTGAAGACAATGAGAGATATGACTGCAAAACTGCAAGATGGATACAGATATCAATGCAATGCATGTGAATCTTAAACACAAACCAAGGGCAGACTGCAAGTTAGCACAAAAACAATATAGAATAAAAATCTATATGATGCATGAACAAATACAATGCCATGATGCATGTACTAATGCAGTAAAAAATTAAGTTCAATTGAGATTAAATTTGACAAAATTGGCCTGAGCAGGGAATTTCTAACAAAAATCCCAAAATTGAAAACCACTTGTTGAAATTTTTAAACAAATTGATGAAATGAGCATCACATAACACAACTCATAGAGTATAATGCTTAATTACATCCAAACAACAAGCCAATTGCATCAAATTCAACTCAATTTCACAAAAGCCCCAATTCGGATCAAGAACAAACCCTTTTTAAAAACCTGATTTGTGACTTTCGATTGATCGAAAAATACATTCGATCGATCGAATGAAACAGTCATTTTTAAACAAATTAAAGCACTTTTTCGATCGATCGAAAATTAGAATGGATCGATCGAACTGGGCAGAGACTCACAAAATTTTTGAGAAAAAACACAGTTTTGAAAAACACAAACCTAATTTTGAAAACAACTCCTCAAAGCATTAAACAACGAAAACTAAATGCATGAGTATGAGATGGAATGCTTTTTCAAAAACCCAAATTTTAAACCCAATTTTCTCAAAAAACAAGATTCAATCATTTTCCTATTGAATTTTCTTAAGCAACAAATATGCTGTGCACAAATCTCAAGATATTTTCAAATTTTTCAAACTTGAAACACATTTTGCATTAAAATCAAGGAACTTTTAATCTTGGATGGCCACAACAAAATCACACACAATATAATGTACCAAGTTTAACAAAGAGTAACTTGTGTAGTGTGTGCAACTAGCAAAAGCTTGAGATACATGTGAGGTGATATGTGAATAGTAATCAATCACAAAGTCTACAAAATTCATCACATAGAATTTAAAAGAGACTATCACCTAAAGAGTTACATCTATAACTCCCACATCTCCTAGAACAAAAGCTTGCAATCATGTAAGTTTCTTTCATTTTTGCCTCTTATTTATATGAATTGGCATTCAGCCTAATAGTACACACCGGTTTGAATTAAGTGAATTGGCATCAAGCCTAATAGTACACACCAGTTTTAATTTAATTGAGGCTACACCTTATGTTCTTTTTGTGCATGTGCTACACTTTCTCGAGCACAAAATCTTATGATATGCACTAAGGTGTTCATGATTGGCTAGTGAACAGTGGTGAGATGGTTATTTATGCCTTTCTCAAAAGGATCAAGTCCGACAGTCAAATAACATATGACTTCAAGATCAAGACAAAGTGATTAAAAACCACAAACATCTTTCCCACACAACATGCACTACACAGCTCAAACTAGTAAAGTGCGATAAAGAAAGCTCATCCAAGCTAAACAAGGTACATAAACATGTTATGTAAAAATAATATGGCCATTCCTTGATTTCAAATCCAAGATCTATAATACAAAACACAAAAATCTTTTTGGTTTTAACAAACGTTATAACCACTTGTTGAGATTTTGAAAAAAATTTATGACCAAAAACAAAAAACACACATTGTGCTAAATGATCAATGTAAATGCAATGCATGACAGTGCTTAACTAAGCTATAGAGGGTACACAAACAAGAAATATTAATTTCTTAATTAACCCATGAGTACATGTACAAACTAGTACATAGAGTCAAAAATAGCTTAGCACAAACTATTCAAGTTTCTCCACAATGACAAGCTTGTTTCAAATCAAGAGAGAGATATCATAACCCATGTAATCCTCAAGAACAATAAAACAAGACACAAAATAAAATATTTTTGTCTTTTTGAAATTTTTCAATGTTTTTGGATTTTTTTTTTTAAATAAAAACAACCTAAAAAACAAAACAACCAAAAACAAAAACAAAACATGTCCACACATAATTGAAAGAATTAAATCAGGGACAAGTTAGCAACACTCACCTTGGAGAATCTTTTCTCACCCATCTAGCACGAGTCTTCGGCTTTGTAGGTGAAAATCCATGAGAAGCAGAGTGTATTTGAGGAATTACACCAATCTTCTGAGACAGACAAAAATCCTGCAAATTCCTTTCACAAGCCAACAAGCTTAAATTTTTCAAAAGCATATGAAACAATTTATATGGACTTATGGCAGGAGCAATATCATCACATATCCTAGATTGACATACAGAATGCTTAAATTTCAATTTATGACAATTAGGACGAATGTGACCATGGACACCACAAAAGTGACAAACAGGAACATCAGTATTCCTAACAGCAAATCTAGTCTCAGGTTTTTGTTTTTGCCTCAACAAAGAACAATTTGGTCTAATATGACCAACAACACCACAATGGTGACAAGTAGGCACAAAAACAGATTTATTATGCTCTCTAACAGTAGGTTTAGACTTAGGTTTAGAGACTTCAGCGTCTACATCAGAACTTTTACCTTTGTCTAACCTAGCAAAATAAGCCTTTTCTTTATCATTCCTTTTGAAATGAGGGATATAAACTTTCTCAGTTTTAGGCTTAAGGGAAACAGAAACACTTCTGTTATCATCAGCAGGCTTGGTACTAGTCAAATTTTCAATTTTAGCTTTAGATTCAACTAACTCTTGTTCCAAGCTTTTCATCTTCTCATCTTGAGAGGAAATTTGATTTCTCAAAAAATCATTCTTTTTATTAGATTCAACTAATCTCACAATCAATTCCTCTTTTTCAAGATTAGCCAATTTTAACTCTTCTTTAAATTTCTTAGCAATTTTCAAGGATTTAGATAATTCTTTATGAAGAGTTTCAAAAGCATCAAAAAAATCAGCAGAAGCATGAGCAGAAACATGATCAGAAACACAATTCAAATTATCCATGAAAACAGGGGTCAAGGATCAGCTCTTAGATCAAAAGATCTACAACAAGAAGAGCTACCTGCTCTGATACCACTTGTTGGAAATTTAGACCCCTTTAAACACAACCAGATTGCGTAGCCTAGATTAATTAGCCAAGTTGTTACTTAGTCAAATTAAACAATTCTAGGTTAAAACAATCAAATAATCATATCATGCATATAAAACATATAAAGCAGCGGAATAATAAATAACACAAGATATGATCACCCAGGAAAACCAAACCGGTAAAAAACCTAGGGAGGATTTTACCCACCTATCCTCAAGGCAAACCTGAATCCACTATGAAAGAATCGAAGTTCATACAAAAGGACTTACAAGCTCCCCGCTTGACTTCCTAATGCTATCCACCAGTAGAACTTACTAACACGACCACGTGCAAGCTTTGAATCCACGGACTCCTTCTTTCTTGGACTCTTCAATCAAGTACAAGCTCCCCGCTTGTGTTTCTTTAAGCTCCAATGGCTGCAACCTTGTTGATCATCAAGATGTAGATAATATCTCTAACTTGAAAACCCTAAGTTTATGTGAAGGAAAGCTCCTCAAAGATCTCACAAGAGATTCACATAAAAAACAAATATGAGCAACAAAGACTTAGAGAGGTTTGGGTACAAAACCCTAAAAAAATAAAAGGAGGCACAAGAGGCACTCTAAACTCTCTCTACAAAGTCTCAAAAATGTTCTAGGGTTTTCCTTATATATATAAGAGTTTTACTTGAACCCCAAGACGTTTAAATAGAGTTTGGGCTGAACTGGAACTCTGCAGAAAAATAAATCTGTACGTGGTTCGATCGATCGAGTTTAATTTTCGATCGATCGAGGCTTACAGATTTAGTCCAATAAATTCTGCAATCACTCGATTCCAATTTTACAAATGAACATACTTTGAGCAAGCCTAAACCTAGACTAAATGTTTTGATCATAGTTTGCCAACAAAATACAAATTGAAGTTCTAATACATTAATTCCTAATTTCTTAGAACCCAACACACTCCACCCCAAATTTGAAGAAAAAAATATTTTTCTCCTTGACATCCAATTGAACAAATTTTGTTAAATTAATATTAAAATTTTGCTTACTAACCTGATCTTTACTTACGAGCAAGTTTTAAAAATTATCTTATTTCATAATTAAATTTTAGTATTTCAAAACTTTAATTAAAGTGCATTTTAAAATATTAAGTGTGGATTTTGTTTATCATTATTTTTCTTTTTTCAACAGATTATTGAGAGATTTTCCGTTACAAGTGTTTTGGTACTTGATCAATTTTGTATTTTTATTCTAAATTTATCAGTTATTTTTTTACTAACCATGGTTGAACTTGTGTAAAAAGATCTTATAAAAATTTACAATATTTTATTACTAATATAAATAAAGAGGAGGCTAGAAGGGAGGAGTGTTAATTTCTTCAAATCTCAATGAAGGGGAGTATATTTTTCCTTGTAGGTTTGAAGTGGAGGATCATTCCCTCAAACTTCAAAGGAGGAGAGTGTAATTACTACCCCCAACATTTTTATTACTATTTATTTGACCTCTCTTTCTCTTTTCTTTTTTCTTTTTTTTTTTTTTTTTTTTTTTTTTTTGAGAGAAACTCTTTGGCTTTTCTAATGTTACACTTTACCCCTGAGAATTGGATTAAAATAAAAAGGTTAACCTTCGAATTACTATTTGATACGATTATATAGTATGTAGGGAGAGCAAACCTACAAAATGGATAAGAAGAGAGTGGAATGAAAAACCAGGAAATTTGCCGCTTTGATGTAAGTATACTTTAATAGATTTATGTTGTTTAAAAAATAAATTGAGTAAATGTAGACAATACCAAAAAGAGGTAACATATTAAAAACTTGTACATAAACTAGCGGTGAAAAAACAGGTTGATTTTAAGCTTATCCAATACACACTTTTGCAATTGCCAACAATATCAACGATCCTAACTTTTCTGCAAAAAAAATTCTACAATCTTGAATTTTTTCTCAAATAATTCCAACAATCATGATTATTAGTTAGGTTGAATATGATATCATTATTTTTTACTTGCTTTTTTGTATGTGGTTGATTTTTAAGGCATATGTATATCTAGAATACAAATTCTCATTCCACTCTTTGTGTTTCACTTTATGCTCAACCAATTACACAATGTTTTTCTAATGTTATTAGTTCGGTTGAATATAAGAAATTATTCAATCATGTGAGAGGAGTTCGCTCCTCTCACAAGGGGTGGTAGGGGGGACTTTTCCCACAGGAGTGAACAATTCCTAGGTTGAATATATTGTCATTATTTATGACTTGTCTTTTTGTATGCATTTGATTTTATATATACATATATATATATATATATATATAGACACACACCTGCGGACACAATATAACAAAAAATTGTACTAACTCTACCATCACTCTTACAAAAATAGCATACATGGCATTATTGTCTTTATAAAGTAGTTAAAATCTTAAAATTCTATAATCTTACATAACCAAACAAAGGGTTCCGATCCCCAAAAAAATTCCTCTTTCAAGTCGTGAGAAATGAAATAGTGATATTATTGTGTTTTCCTTTCATACGTTGGATAAAAATTAGTACTAGCCAAACTAGACTCCTTGAAACATCTTACAAATAAAATATCTTGTCCATTCCTCAATAAACTCTGAAGCCTGGACTAAATATCTCCATCAAATATCCTCTCTCTTGCTTTTGATGCCTGAAACATCAACATATATCCAACTAAGCAATCAAAATTAGTTTAGTGTAATATTTTATCCATTCAACTCAATTAGACACCAATTATTTCAGTCAAAAATAATTGTAGAAAGGTGTGAAAATAAAATCAATTATATAGAAAGGAACAATTTTTGTTGTACTAAAAACCTGTTTTTGCCAATTTGGAAATTTATTTTAACTGCAAGTAGAAATGCTTGTACAACAGACCCTGTTAATAGCTTCCTCTATTGGGTAGCATTAGGGGAAAAAATAATGAGTTAAAGAAAAACTATCTTTGGACAATAGAAACCCCTAATTTTCCAAAAAATAACTCTATCTCATGACATACAGAAGAAAGGAAGTTAAGAGGCAATATATGAAACTATTGAAATGAAGCAAAGAGCTTTGTGGGTGTAGGTGTAGGTGTGTAGCTCTTTCTATCACTCACTTGATATTGATATTATTATTTATTAGCTTAAAAATTGTAATTAAAAAAAAAGTGGTGGAGAGAGAGAGAGAGAGAGAGAGATATGAAGGTTGTTTTTTTTTTTTTTTTTTTTGCTGAAATAAAATTCATTAAATTCCAACAAAACAGAATTACACAGTGCAACAAGAAGAGACCCTCTCAAGAGCAACAACATTAGAAACAGAAATTGGAAGAGTCTCAGCAACTAAACTACCAGAAAAAACATGAACGTGAGGCCCATTTAACCAATGCATCAGCACTTTTGTTCAAAATCCTAGGAACCCATTTAAAACAAATTTAGGAGTCTCGCCTTAACTACACTTCTAATCATTTCAACATACTGATGAAGCTCCCGGCATACTGATTGACCAATGTTGCAGATAGCATCAAAAACAATCTTTGCATCCCCTTCTATCTTTACTTGCTCATAGCCTTCTTCAATTGCAGCTTGAATTGCTAGTCCAATAGCCAATCATTCAGCTATTGCCACAGAATCAGCATCCACCTGTTCAGCCCCTGCCTTCAAAACTTCACCTCCACAGTTTCTTGCCAAACCAGCAACACTCGCCTCCCCTTCACTCCAAGAAGCATCAACATTGATCTTAATCCAGCTCCTTGGAGGTGGACACCACCCTTCTTCCTTCTCTCTTTCTTTACATTGCCCATCATTTTCCTTTCTTGGAGAAAATCTTTCCGTAGCAGACTTAATTCTCCAAGGGAATTCCGTTGGGTCAAACTTTACATTTTTAGAAAGCATCAAATTTCGCATCCTCCATGCTTCGTAGCAAATCACAGCTGCCATTAAAGTGAACTTATTTTGATTTAAACCATCAGTTATTAACTCCTTAGGGGGGTTTAATATCTTTTGTACCAACTCTACAGCAGAATTAGCCTCAAAATGATCCCATCTCAAGCCAGTCTCAGAGGCAAACCACAACATTCTAATCACTATACAATCACGGAACACATGTAGCTCTGATTCCTCAGCTTCCCCACACAGCACGCAAGACAGATCCTCACACCCTATGCTATTACTTGCCAATCGGGTTTCAAGGGGTAGCTCTCCTTTTGCAAGCCTCCACAGAAACATATTTAGTCTTCCATGCAATTTACTTTCACATAACTTCTTCCAAACTTTGTTATACTTCCCATCAAATCTATCACCGTGCTCTGTTAAGTAGGAAGATTTCACTGAAAAATTTCCTGACGTTTCTCCCAACCACACCGATTTATCCGGATTTGCTCTTCTAGGGATGGGAATTTGCTTTATAGCCTGGATTGAGTTTTCTTCAAAAAATTGTTGTAGCATGATTTCATTCCATTTTCCCTGCTCAATTAGATTGACTACTATTAAAGGGTGATTAGCTGTTTCATTTGATATAGGTGAAGGTTTGAACCCTTGGATTCATTCCAAAGAGAGACCGAAGTTTAAAAACTGTAATTAAAAAAAAAAAAAAAAAAAAAAGTGTCTGGACAGAGAGATAAATTTTAAAATTGCAAATGAAAAAAACAAAATAAAGTGGTTGAAGTCATTGAGTCATAGCCCTCATGATACCTACAATTGACTATTAAGTAAAACCAATAATATATTTCAATTTTATTAAAAAAAAAATTAACAATGATGTTAGTTACAATTAACTCATCTCATAGCCCCAAATAAAAAAAAAAATAAAAAAAAATAAAAAAAAAACTCATCTCATAGCCAAGCGTTGTGTGGGTGTAGGTATAAATTTGTACGTTAAATGCAAATTGGAAATGGGCTGTTTGAAGATGAAGTAGATCATCAATAACACCTGTGGTTGTAAATTTGAATAACTAATAAGTAATATTGGACAACTAATTTACAAATTTTAGCAGAATTAAAATGATAATCTATTAATTGGACAATCACGATTATCTAACAAAAAAATTAAAAAAAAAAAAATCATCTATGCTTGTGTATGCAAAATAAATTAAAACAAAGAAAGAAACCATAATGGCTAGTAATTATTTTATGAGATAATTGTAATGTGCAATTTTACTTAAGCAAATTCAAATATGAAATATAGCAATACCTCAACTTGGATTCCACTAGTTAAAGGTGCACCTCTGGTCTTCCGCAAATCCTGTAACCAATATAAGCATTTTTTATCAAATGTAATTTCCTGGTAACTTCCTCTATTTTCATTCTTTCGTTTGGCGATTGCATTGAACAAGCCAGTCCAAGTTGAAGTATTGGGACTAAGCACTCATGCACAATAGCATCCATTTGGCACAGGTTGAGAATACCGTGAATTTGAACATCTCTTCGAAGGATTGGATCTACAAGGTGAACAAGTCTTTCTGGCTGTGCTACTGCCATCTTAGCATAATTGTGGAGATCGAGACCATCTTTAAACATTTTGTCAGTGGGTCGCTTCCCTAAGAACATCTCCAATATAATTATTCCATAGCTATACACGTCTCCCTTTATTGAAGTGTCACAGCCCATGCCATACTCTACACGTTAGGTAATGTAAGGAGATATTGAAATTCTTGCTTGTAATGAAATTTGGGATTTGAGGAGAGTGTCCATCAAAAAGTAAAAAAAAATTGAATATAAGGAAAAACGTGATGATAGATGCCACAAGTTCAATATTTCAAGTTCGAAAAAATGATAATTTTACATTAGAATAATACTTTTGAAGCCACTAGAAGGAGGCAGTATTTATGGTTTAAATGTAGTAATGGAAATATGGTTAATGGTTAGAATTAGGATAATTTCATCAAAATAATTTATAATTGGTATGGTCATACTGGACTCATTAGATACTGTCCTATTATTACCCACTACATAATTCACATGTGTAGTTTTTGTTGACAGTTTATTCAGAGTAGGATACGTACATCAATAAAATACACAATATTGTAGCATCAGTCTGTCTTAAGAGCTGCTATACCACAATTTGATATAGCCGATGGGCAAGCTATCATCTCAAACACAGTGTTCGGGAATTAAATGGATTGAAAAAACAAGCTAAGTGAATGGATAATCAGTAATACCTGTCAACTAATCAAATTTATGACTTATCATGGCATAAATCATGTTTTCTTA
This sequence comes from Quercus gilva, assembly GCA_023621385.1. Classification (NCBI taxonomy): domain Eukaryota; kingdom Viridiplantae; phylum Streptophyta; class Magnoliopsida; order Fagales; family Fagaceae; genus Quercus; species Quercus gilva. The sequence continues at coordinate 4,413,897 of CM042481.1, read as the reverse complement.
CTTAGATTTTTTTATTTAAAAAATAAATCGAGTGTGTGTATGCTTGTTTTTGGGTTGCATGTTGTGAGAAAGAATCTATTGCTGATACGGCAATTGCTAAAACAAGAAAACCAATATTTTTTAAACAATTACTTTAACGATATTTGTTAGGATATTTTAGGATTTAGAAATGATTGGAAAGAAATTACCTGGAGCAACATAGCCAATAGATCCCTTTACCCCAAGTGTAATAGTTTCTTTTAAAGAAGAATCTTCAACAGTTGAGCGGAACCTTGCTAAGCCAAAATCACTTATATGAGCAATCATGTCATTGTCAAGAAGAATATTACTTGGCTTTAAATCACAATGAATGATTGGTAGCATAGAATGGTTGTGAAGATAATTTATTGCAGTAGCCACATCAACTGCAACATTTAATCTTTGAAAAAGGCTCAAATTCCTTGATTGATTTTCGTTGTCTAGCCCTAGATGCAACCAAACATCTAAGCTCCCATTTGTCATGAATTCAAAGACTAGAGCTTTGAATTCATTTCCACAATGATCCATCTGAGAGCAACATGTTATTATTTTAACAAGATTCCGATGCCGAATATTTCGTAATGCGTTGCATTCGGCCATGAAACTTTTGGAAGCTCCTCTCTGTTGAAGGTTAAGGACCTTTATAGCAACTAGAGTTTTATTCTCATAGAGAGCTCCTTTATATACAAAGCCAAAACTGCCAAATCCAATTAAATTATTTGAAGAAAATCCACTAGTTGCTCGATAGAGTTCTTTGTATGTAACATTACGGGGGTCTAGTGCCTGATAGAGTTCTCTGTATATAAAATTACTGGGGACCATTGTTGAAACCACAGATAGTGAATCCTTTTTTGATTTTTTTATCCAGTAGAGATCAAGAAAGGATGAAAACAAGCAAATAACTAGAACAATGGGAATAATAATAATTGCTACTCTGAAGCCAATGGACTTCCATGGTTTCATGACTTTTACAGGACATTTTGGCAACTTCAAGTTTGGTATACCACCACAAAGTTTAGCATTTCCAATCAATGATATTGCATTTGTGTTTTTAAAAACTCCTTCAATTGGTACCTCACCCTCAAAATTATTAAATGAAAGATTCAAACTTTCTAAAAAAGGAAGCTTCTTGAAACCGCCTGGAATGGATCCTGATAGGTTATTTTGTGAAACATCTAGATGTTGAAGACCTCTCAAAGAAGCCATAGATGATGGAATGGGTCCTATAAAGGAATTCCCTTGCAGGTTAAGGTGTTCCAACATCAAACAAGCTCCGATAGATGTTGGAATTTCACCCAACAAATTATTGTTAGAAACATCCAGTTTGTTGATGTTTTCCAGGTTACCTACTTCAGGTGGCAGTTTGCCAGTCAATGAGTTGTAAGATAAATTGAGGAGAATTAGCGTAAGGGAAGAAGGACCAATAAGCTCCAGGGGTATGGATCCATTAAGGTTATTTTGTGAAATGTCCAAGATTTGAAAATTTGGGCAGTGTACAATACTTGGAGGTATGGTTCCTTCAAATCTGTTTTCTTGTAACTCGAGTCGAAACAACCGAGTAAGGTTGCCTATGATGGTTGGTATTTCTCCAGACAATTTGTTTCCACCTAAAGCCAACAGTTGCATCTTCTGAAACCTTCCAAAACTAGTGGGAATGGTGCCACTAAAGTGATTATAATCCATGCCTAAGACAATTAAGTTGACAAGATTCTCTAATGATGTAGGAATAGTTCCAGATATTTCATTGCCTCCAAAATATAATTTAGTGAGTTGGGTTGACAAGTTGGCTATAGAATTGGGCAAAACACCTCGAAATTGGTTTTTACTTAAATCCACGGAGACCAGTTTGCTGCAATTTGTTAGCGATGTTAAGAAATGGAGGCTCTTTCCTAGGTAATTGCCATTCAAACCTAGCCAGAAAAGATCCAACAAATTTCCAAAATTAGTTGGAACTGATCCCAGAAAATTGTTCAAGCCTAAATCAATTTTTTGAAGGTGAGTTGCATTGCATAATGAAGTAGGGATTGGCCCAGAGAACTCATTCCCACCAAATTGAAGAACTTGGAGATTAGGAAGATTAAGGCCTATGTTTGTTGGAAGTGTGCCATTTAGTTGGTTGTCTGCAACTGAAAATATTTGGAGAGATGACACATTGTAAAGAGAGGAAGGGATCATACCTGACAATTTATTCATGAGAATTGAGAAAACTACTAAGCCTTTTAATTGGCCTATGGTGTCTGGAATATTTCCCACCAGGTTATTGTACTCTGCAGCGAAAGATTTGAGCAAAGAAAGATTTCCTAGAGAAGGTGGGATCCCTCCTGCCAAATTGTTTTTGAGGAGTTGAAGTTCTTCAAGTTTCATTAGAGAGCCTAGCTCCATTGGAATTTTCCCTGTAAAGTTATTCACATGAAGATGTATGAATCTGAGATTGGAGCACTTGGACAAGTTGGGTGGTATTTGCCCCTCCAACGTGTTGTTGTTAAGTCTGAGTTCTTGCAGTCGAAACAAATTGCCAACTTCCCGTGGAATTTCACCATAGAAGGTGTTGTTTTGGAGTTTGATGGACCTAAGAAAGCTTAGGTTGCCGATGTAAGGTGATAGAGATCCCCGTAAGTTGTAGCCCGGTAGGTCCAAGGCCGTGACTCTTTGGTGTCGACCATCGCATGTTATTCCAAGCCAATAGCAGAAGTTCATAGAGTCATTCCATGAATTCAAAATGTTATATGGATCATAAGATACAGATTCTTTAAATTTGAGCAAAGCCAAACGATCGGTCTCATTTGTTGGAGCAGGGGCTGCAGTGGTTGGTTGCAAGCAGAGCAGGATTATAAAAAGGAAGAGAATCACCTGAAGGTATATGGGACAAGATGCGCACGAATTGGTTTGGTGAAGCGTCATTTGGTTTGGAGAAACAGGAATTTGGGGAAAATGAAATATTTGATGCCGGGCAATGAAGGCTGATTATTAGCAGATTACTCCTTTGGGTGAGAGAGAGGTCTGGGAAATGGGCAAAAGATAGACCCCAATGCCATTTTTTCAAGAGCTGCCAGTCCGAAGGAAATTGATTAACTACCCCCACGGCCCCACCTTATCCTTGTTTCGTTGAAATTTGTTTTATTACTTTCACATTTTCAATTTGCATTTTCTAATATTCTACTTTCCACTTTCCAGCCACTTTCCAAAATATCTCATCGCTCGGTGTTCTCTCATAAACACACACTTCTTATCTAGTGCTATCAATCTCTCTCCTCTCTCTCTTTCTTAACAAAGAGTTTTCCTAACTAAAGTTAAGGAAAAATGTTTTTTAATTCTTGGGGGTACAAAATATTTCTTCTCCTTTTTCATTTATATTTTACTCAAATTTCTTTTTACTTATCTAACGTTAGCTATTAAACCAATTTATATATATATATATATATATTTTTTTTTTTTCCCTAGTATTTCATACTAATATACTCAAACAAGAAGCTAAAAATAGAATTTGGTATGACAAACACATTTAGCGCTAGATTACAACATAATTCTTATAATCAAATATATGATATTAGTAATTTTATTTGAAAAACCCTATAAACATGCCAAAACTAACAAATTTGCCTTTGTTTTGACATTTGGAGAAGCAAATCTTGAAATTGATATATATATATATATATCCTTTAATCTTGGCTCCTCCAAACAAAAATTTCTGATTTTATCCCTAGAGATAGAGGCTAATAAGTTTTTGATTCTTCCAAAAGATTAAGCATACTATGATAAATTACCAATTCTCCTAAAAGATTAAATTGTTAGGAAAATTGTGAATTTAATTATTTAATTATAATTCTAACCATCGCTATGACGTCTTTTCTTAGAATTGATCTTGCTCACCTTGACCTCCACTCCATTTGCTTTCCTCCTGGTATTCATGGCATCTTATATGATCCCTAATCTTAAGTTATGGTACAAATTCAAGTGTCCATCATTTTTTTTTTTTTTATCTTTTTTATGGCACGATTATGTTATTAGTCATAATGAATTAGGAAAATGCTAAAGGCATTACAAGTTTTATTACATAAAGCTTACAAATTGATGTGACAATAAATGTAATTGGTAGGTTTCAATCACCGTATAAATGAATATTTGAAGGTCTCTTTGTGGTTAGTGATACATCATTTAGTAAGCTTAATGTAATAAAAGTTGTAATACATGCGCCACTACTCAATGAATTATGGCTATGAAGATACCGTAGACAACCTTTTCTTTCCAAAGACCATTAACCAGATTGCTTTTTTTTTTTTTTTTTTTTTTTTTTTAATTTATTAGCAAATTATGTTTCTTTTACTAGCCTGTCAACAAAGTTGGCAATCATCCTCTAGAAAACTAAGACACAAAGAAAGAATAAGTTTAATCAACATAAGACCAGGTGAACACTCTCTAGAGTCATTCTCCGAAACTCCAAGCCAAGTTGTCAACAACAGCCCACACGCACAAAACAAAAGTCCGCCTTTCACACTACCGCTCGATGCGAAACACTCAAGAAGGGAAGAAACTCAGCGTATTCATGGCATCTTCAAAGCAAAAGGGCAAAGAAAAAAAGAATGGTATGAGTATGACATCGATGAATTGGTGATTTATTTGGCACATACAAAGTCTTCTTTAATTTAACAAAAAGACAAGTTTTCTTTTATTAGGTAAGGCTGTATTGTAAGGTGGTGAGACTTTGCGTGTGTGGCTGGGTCAGCAGGGACGGAACTAATGTGTGGGCTTGGGAGGCCATAAGCCTAGATTTTGAAAAAATAACTAGTATATATCTACCTGAAAATTCTAACTAGACAAAAATCATATGTTGTTGGTTTCTATGATTTTGTTCCATTGGAGCTAAGACTATTCTGCAAATTAATATGAGGGCCCCTTTTTTTGTTGAAAACTTTGATTCTCATGTAATTATCTGCTATATCAAGAATTTGGAAATTGTTTACCAATTGTTAGGTACCAATGACTCAATTTTCCAATTCTACACTTGACAAATTTCTGTCCATTCGTAATTCCCATATACCCTACTGATTACAACAACGGAAGAATCTTCTAAAGAGCAAGGAAACCACATAACTAATTCACAACTCATGCTCTCATTGAGATTAACTCAAATACACTACATGAGAGAAATGGGAGAAGGGTACCCAATATTACAACTTGTAAGCAATACGATAGCAGTAAGCTCAATTGAACCTTTTTTTTTTTTTTTTTTTGCTGAATAGCTCAATTGAAACTTTATTATATTTTATGAAAATAGTAAGCTCAGTTGAGCTTTACTATATTTTATGAAAATCATAATAATTGAAACCATATAAATCATATCTGATAAGGACTAGAAACCATCAAAGAAAAAAAAAACACTCTATACACTACTCCTACACAAAGCTTGTCACTGTGTTTCCCATACTGACTTGTAATCGTGGCATTTCTCTAATAAATATACTTATTATTTCTAAATGACAGTAATTTTAATTAACTTGTTAGGTTTTAAGGTCTTAGGATTTTATGTATTTAGAACCTAATTTGTAATGTTGGCAAACCATGATCAAAACAATGTGTTTAGTCTTGTTTAGGCTTGCTCAAAGTTGGTTTAATTTTGTAAAGTTGGAATCGAGAGACTGCAGAAGCATTGGAGCTTCTCGGCCTGGCTCGATCGATCGAATGTAATTCTCGATCGATCGAAAATCGGCCCAGATGCGTTTTTCTGCAGAATTCCAACTCAGCCCTAACTCTTTAAACGTCTAGGTTTTTATGTTTTTGCCCTAGGTATATAAGGCAAACCCTAGCTACGTTTTTCAGAGTTGCACAAGTTGTGTTGTTGCTCATACATTGTGGTTTTGTGTAAATCTCTTGTGAGATCTAAAGGAGCTTTCCTTTACACATAACTTAGGGTTTTCAAGATTAAGATTCTTCTACATCTTGATGATCAACTTGGTTGCTGCCCTTGGAACTTAAAGATTAACAAGTGAGGAGCTTGTACCTGATTGAAGGAAGACAAAAGAAAGAAGTAGTCCGTGGATTCGGAGCCTGCGCGTGGTCGTGTCAGGAAGTTACTACTGGTGGGTAGCATTAGGAAGTCAAGCGGGGTTGCTTGTAAGTCCTTTTGTAACAACTTCAATTCTTTCTTAGTGGATTCCGTTTTGCCTTGAGGATCGGTGGGTAAAATCCTCCCCAGGTTTTTTACTGGTTTGGTTTTCCTGGGTGATCATATCTTGCGTTATTTATTATTCCGCTGCTTTATATTTGTTTTACATGATATGATTATTTGATTGCTTTAACCTAGAATTGCTTAATTTGACTAAGTAACAACTTGGCTAATTAACTAGGCTACGCAATCTGGGTGTGTTAAGGGGTCTAAATTTTCTACAGTTTTGTATTTGTGAGAGAGAGCTATTTGGGTGTATTTGAGATTTTGATTTATGAGAGTGTCTCTACACTAATTTTTATTATCCCAAATTTGTTATAGTGAAATTTGTTTGTCATCGCCCGTGAATGTAGGCTATTGCTGAACCACGTAAATCTTGGTGTTTTGTGTCTATTTTCTTTTGGATTAATTTTCTTCGTTCTTATTGTTAGTTTGAAGATCTTTCACAAGTCTAAAATATTTTCACAATCAATCTTGGTAATCTAAGCTTTTGCTATTTTACAACAAAAAGAATGAATTTTTTTTTTCTATATTCAAGAGGATCATGACTACATTCTTTCAATCAGTATTGAAAATCACAATAAGGGAAGAGAATTCCTTTTCCAATTGTAAAAACAGTCACCAAAATATATAATATTTACTTACAAATTTACAGAAAATAGAAAAATATTATTAGTAATGACTAATTATTTGTTATAATTTTGAATTCTTTGAACGTAAGTAAATATTGATTATTATAATAAATTTAACCACCCCCCCCCCCCCCCCTCCCCTCCTTTTTAAACTAGAGAAACTTCCATTAGATTTCTATTGATACAGATGCAAAAACATGACTTCCATCTATCACTTGGACATGATCTTAATACAAAATTTTTGTTTTTTTTTTTTTGTTTTTTTTTTTTGTTTTTTTTTTTTTGTTTTTTGTTTTATAACTTATATATTCTATTCATCAATGATATATACATATATACAATGTGAAAAATAAAAGGGGAAATATACAGAGCATAACCTTAGACAAAGGCTCCACGTGTGTGATGCTTTGTCATGTGGCCTTGGGTTTTTGTGTTTAATATCAATGTTAGACATTTGTTATGGTTCAAAGTGAGTATTATGCTTCATGAAGCCTTATCTTGAAAAGGCTTATACTGCACTGTTTCCGTTTCCACCATTCTTTTATATCATCGCAATGAAAGGATTATAATAATATAAGTATAGAACTTTACTTGGAAGTTCTCCAAATTATATGGCATGTTTTGCAAACTGTTAATAAGAATAAAACTTGCATTTCCTTACCTCCATTATTTTTGCTACTTATTGGGCTTTGGCTCTTCATTGTTAATTATGTGTGATTTCCAGATTTGTGGTCAATACGCAAAGAACTTCTCTTATTATAGGTAAATGCAAATGTAATGTTTGAGTTGGTGGACTCGAATTAGAATGATTTGTATTTGAGAGTTTAACTTATATATTTTGTAGAATTATATGTCATGATACTTGTTTCTGTTTGAGTTTGGACTCTTGGAACTTGTGGGTGCAAGGTGTGCCAAACCCACATTTGTTGTTAGAGTTGCATATCTTGGGAAGGATTTTGAAAGACACTGAACTATAATTGATTCTTTTTCGTCTTAATTACCAGTGATTTGTTTTGGTCTATGAGTTCGCTTGTGGTCATACAAAAAAAGAAAAAAGAAAGTATTAAAATTGCTTGCTGAAGACAAAACCAATGGAACACACAAATCCACACCATTTACTCACTTAAATCTCTAACATCCTTTTCAAGAATTGCATTATCCACAAGGGTTATTTACGTAAGCTTTTACTAGTTAGTAGGCTTCATGTACCTAATGATAATGTGGAGGCTGAAAAATTAAGTTCTTTAGACAACTGGCATTGAACTCAAGTGACAGAATCTAAGGTTAATTTTCAAGAATACAGAAGTTTAGGGTGATTTGGACTGCTTGAAGTACACAATGTTACCAGGTTAGCTATGAAATAATTTGTCACAACTTGACGAAAGTGTTAGCCACAATTATGCAATACCCTATTATAACTAGCCACAATTGAGATTTCTCATATTTGTTTGTAAAGACAAAATCTACCCAGTAAATGCCTATGCAACACCTAAACAATCCAATCTAGGCAAAAATATAGACAAGCAATCCGGGATATTACAGCTACAAAGAAAATATTGTAAAATAAGACAATACTTGTAACAGGAAGGATGAGTGAGGTGGTTGTTACCTCTTTCAGTTTCCCCAGGAAAGCCCCAACTTGCACTACGTTCTGCTTCGTTATTGTCATCATAGGTTCTCACAATTTTGGTAGCTTTTACTACTGCTGAATTTTCAAATCCATGGACAAAATCTGAATCCTCAGAAGTAATGACACAACAACTGCTGCCTTGTGCAATTGTTTGGTTGAATTCTTCCACGTCTTGCTCATATATCAAACGGACAGCACATTTGATCACCTCCACACTTGGGCTGTTGCTGTCAAATACAACATTAATCCGACTGCATTCAAGATCATACCAATGTGTGCCTAGCAAGTCATCACGAGACCAATACAATAGCCAAAGGTGACACACACTGTAATCAAAGGATGTCTCCCCAATGACAACCTCAAAGGATGTCTCTCCAATAACTTTAAAAGTACGGTGAGGCACATCACCAAGGGCTTTCACATGACCTTTAAGACTATATCTTTCACTTGAATACCCGTAACAATTAATTCTAAAGAGAGCACACAAAGCAAATCCCATCCACCTACTATTACACCAATTTGGAGGCAGCTCTATGCTTATTGAATACCCAATCCATTGATGAGTTAACCACTGTGGAACATCCAATCCGGGAATAATTATCTGGAACGCAGCTCTAGATCTATCTTTCCTTCTGGTAGAAGTTTCATATAATCCAGTTTTTGGATAAATGAGTCCCTATACCAGAAAAACCATATTATTTAACAATGAGAGAGAGAGAGAGAGAGAGAGAGAGAGAGAGAGAGAGGGTAGATTACCTGTAGATAACGTTTTAACATTGCAAATGCCAGACCATCACTGACCTCATTATACTCAACCAACTTGCAGCAATTAAAAAATGAAATTGATGGTTGCAACAAATTGCTCATACTGAGCAATGCTGGTGATGGTTCTAGGGAAGAACAGCCTTTAGCATTTATATATCTTACATTTGATGGAAGATCTGGCAACGAGTGAAGCTGAATGCAGTCGCCCAAATCAAGAGCTTCCAATTTCGGAAGTTGACTGATGCTTGCAGGTAAGGCAAAGATAAGATTGTTTGTAGATGGTGCTAAATATTTTAACGAGTGAACATAGAAAACACTGTCAAGCCTGGACTTAAAAAATTGCTTTTCACATCCATGACATATCAAGAAACTAATGGAAGAGGGAACTTCTCGAATAGCAGCTCCAGTCAAATCAAGTTCCTTCAAACTTTCAATTTTTCCCAAGTTCTCTGGCAGGTTAGCAAGTTTTGAGCATCCCAAAAGAATGAGTATTTCAAGAGACCTTAAACTATCCATGCTGTTTGGAAGATTGATAAGAGATTGGCAGAATTTTAAATTTAAAACAATAAGCTTACTGAGTTGTCCAATAGATGGGTGGATCTCAACCAAATTTATGCAACCTCTAAGACATAGTTTTTCAAGTCTCGGAACCCCTGTGAAGTCAGGTGTCCTAATAAGGCTTATGGAATGTTCAAGATCAATGAGTTTTAACTTGTCTAAATACTGTTAAAAAAAAAAAGGATAATTAGCTTGCATTAAACAATGAATTTTTTTAGTTATATATATATATATATATATTAGAACAATTTGAAAGGATGAAGCTCAAATACAAAGGGAGTGTATTTGATGAGACTTCTGAAGAGCAGATAAATACTGATAAGTAATAAAAAGACAATTAGAAGAACATAATCACCTTTACACCTGTCCAAAGATATTCAATTTTGCTAAACCGCAGTTTGAGTTCAACAAGCTCCTTTGATTGGAATCTGGATGGCAAACATTTTGAAGAATAGCCACGCCATTCAAGAAGTCTTAATTCGTAAGAAAGATGATTGAGGCCGTTTGGGATGTGCACGTTATCAATTATAAGCAATCTAAGATTACACATCTTTGAAAAAACTTCAGAATAGGATTCAATGGGTCGATATGCCTCATCCCCTCCAAATAAGTCTAGGACAATTGCTTGAATTGCTTTTGTTGCCTAAGAATCAAAAGCAAAGGATCAGTAAATCACAAAATAAAAGTTAAGAATACTAGAAAATTTCAGTTTTATAGTGTTAGAGGAGGCAACTAATATATATACTGAGTTCTCCACATATATAACCTCCTCTTGACCATTGGTAAATCCAAGAAAGTGAAGGATGAGAAATTGACAAATTGAGGCCTTAGAAACAATTTAATTTTTTATTTAAATTTTATTCATATGGTAAAAGTGTTATTTTCATTTGAGAACCATACATTGCAACGAGTAAGGATGCTATTCTACAATTCAAATATATAAACAATGTCACAATCACATTATGTTTTCAAAATGCAAGATATTATGATAGATGAATTCAAAATTTATTTATTTTTTAAAATTTTATAAGTGACAATCACATTATATTTTCAAAATACAAGTAACAGTCAGCATATTAACATGAATTAAGTACTTGGGTAGCTATTTATATATTGGATTTTATTTATTTTCTTAAAGAACTTAATTTCCTGAACAAAATTGTGTTGTGTATCTATTCAATATTTCCCTTGAAAAAAAAAATGTTATTTTGCCAATGTTCTTACCGTATTGTTCATAAATACATGAAACAAATCCTTACGAAGCCACAACCTACTGCGCTTCCCAGGCTCTTCTTGTGATTCTCGACGCACAATTTCCATACCCATTTCTTGTAATAGATCATGCATCTGCAATGTGTCATTTTCTATAGTTAGGAGAGATTTATCCATGAGAACTTGTATTCCAATTCTTGCATCAAAACCACAGGTCTCTAATATCTCTATTACTTGATCTTTCATCTTCCCTCTAAAGAAACATGCAACATCTAGAAATATATCCTTCCACATTTCCTCTAGCCCATCAAAACTCACTTGGAGTATGTCAAATATTTCTCTTTTTGGATTTTTTTTAAATCTGTCCAATGCACTTTGCCATACATCCATTGTTCTTCCAAACAAAAAGGAACCTAAACTTACAAGAGTTAATGGATGGCCATTGGCATAGCATACAACATCCTGGGAGAGTTGCATATAACCTTCTCTAGATTGCTCATTTTTGAAGGCTTTCAAACAAAAAAGTTTTAAAGCATCATCATTGTTTAATGCATTAGGCTTATATATTTTATGTACTCCATGATGGACCAACAAATGTTCATCTCTAGCCGTTATGATGATCAAACTCCCCAATCCAAACCAGCCATGCTCTCCAGCCAAATTTTCTAGTTGGTCCAATTTATTAACATCATCTAGAACAATTAGAACTTTTTATGACATAACCTTCTCTTGATCATGTCAACTCCGTAATAAACATTTCTTATATCTATATTTCTTTCCTCCAAGATATCTGCTAGAAGTTGCTGTTGTAATTGAAGCAAATCAAGTTTTTCTGGATATTCCCTAACATTAGCAATAAAGGAAGAACCTTCAAAATAATTACGAAACATTCCATAGACAACTCTAGCAAGAGTTGTCTTTCCAGATCCCCCCATACCACAGATCCCTATAATGCAAACATTGTTCCCAAGATCTAAATACGAAGTGATCAGTTCTTCCACTGAAGAATCTATTCCTACCAAGTCATTGGTAATGCCTGAGAAACATGAACTCAGATTTTGTAATATGTGTTCCACAATGCTTTGGATTAATTCTGACACATGCCTGTGAAGATGATAGAACAATAATTAAGTGATGGTCTAAAGTCTAAACCAATCATAAATGATAAAACCTTGGGGATAAAGAAAAATATTGGGTGATAATACTCTCCTTGGTCAAACAAATATGAACTAACGTGGATAGAACTACTCAACTACCCATATAAGAATTGTATGATTATATTTACTGAAACAACTCTATCAAATTTGGCTATTTACTTATAGGCAGAAAATTTTCATTCTTGCCCAAAACATGTGGGCCTTTACAAAGAAAAGGCAGATAAAGAGGGAGAGAAACAGGGATACTATTATACTAGCAGATATCGGGAGCGGAAAGCAAGTGCCATCATCCAATATCATTGCTTAAGTTAGAAATAATATTAAAGAAGTAAATCCAAAATCCAATTCACAATTGATTGACCAAAGAATGGGTGTCTTATTTCACCCCTGATTGCTAAGAGAAACTTCATTGGAATATCTTTAAGTTGAACAGGCTAATATAAAAGTTCATGACCTTCTGAGGTAGCTTGAGTGCTAAAGAATTAATAAAAAAATGTTGTTTCCCACTTTGAGGTTCCACTTTATGCTTCACCAACCACACATTTATCTTTTTTCCCTCTTCTAAAGTAACCAAAATTTAAAAGGAAAACGAAAATCGGAGAAATGGCACACTATAGTTGATTGAATAAATAGTGGAACACTCAAACTAGGATAGACGATTTTAGTTCCAAAATATTAATAACAAATCAACAATGGATTACACAAATTTAGATGACCAAAAAGTTGAAAATGCTTTATAATAATACCAGGTAAAATGATTGAAGAGAAGGTAAAGCCGTAAAGGTTTCTTTAGGAGGGGAGAGGAACTAAAAATTTAAGCCTTAGTGCCAACAGAGATTGAAGCACAGATTAGAGATTTGATTTTCATCATTGAAGAGAAAAAGGAAAATGCTTCATATTTTTTTCTCCCCCTTTTAAGAGAAGATCTCTTTGAATTTCTATTTCTATAGACAAATATCAATTATAAACTCCTTGAATCTCTACCTCTTAAAATTATGTTAACATTTTCATTCTGTAAACAATTGGTTTGTGAATAAAATTGTCAAAATGCACTTTAAGGATTTTATCTAACCGAAAGCAACATTTCAGCCAATAGAAACTTAGAATAAAATTATCGTTTAAATATCAGCCAATAGCAATTTATATGCTTCATGATATATGAAAGAAAATTGTGTTTAAATATCAAAATAAATTTCCTAGGAAATTACCCATCTTGAACAAGCCAACCAGACAGATTCGCTGCTTCTGTCAAAGCAGCTCTCCACATTTCAATTTTCTCCATGTTCTCGATAAATCGTACTTTGTGCTCAGCAAAAGCCACTGCAAAAGTTCCTCTTTGTCTCCGTACATCGGATGGGTCCACATCATAGAAAACTGGCAGAACTGTCGTTCCCATCTCTTTACTGTATCCAATGATTTTAACAAGCTCGTCCAAGCACCATGTTGAAGCTGCATAGTTTTCTGAGAGAACGACAATGGCAAACCTCGATCCTTCTATTGCTTCTAAGATCTCTCGTGCAATAGCTTTTCCTCTCTCAATTTTCTTATCATACTTAAATGTCAAAATGCCCTTCTGTTTCAAAGCAGCATATAGATGGTCCGTAAAACTATTACGGGTGTCCACGCCTCTAAAGTTGAGAAAAACATCGTATTTCCACCGACGTATTGAAGAAGAAGACGGTGATGGCGTTGACGCTCCTTGAGTGCACATGGAATCCGTTGAAAATATACTTCGTAAATCTTGAACTATAATACATAGATAACAAAAGTAACAATGTATATTCAAATCCAATTTGAAGTTCAAACTGGAGGCGATTTGATATATGTAGATTTCTTCATTTCACGGATGAAGTGAAAGTAAAGAAATAAAAGTGTGAAAAATGAGAACTTACAGAGTGAAAATCCTCTTGAAACAACGCCGGAATTCGGCTCCTATTACATAGTAATTGCTTTTTTTTTTTTAGTAAATGAATGGATAAGGTTCTTTCTCAGTGTATGAGAGAGAGGGAGAGACAGAGACAGAGACTCAGAGAGACAGGGGAGACGAAGAGTGAATCGAAGTCTATTTCACAATTTCACGTATTGTTGCGTGAGTAAAGTCAACAAGTCTTTAAAATACCTTTTTTTTTCTTTTACACGCACTTTCCCACGTACTTTACGGTGACTGTTTTATCTGTCACTATTACTTACATTAACTATCTTTTCCATTCACTGCTTACAAGCTACCGTGTTAAGCAAGAAATTATTAGATCGATTGAAGGATTGTTGTTGACATATGTTGGGTACACCACACCTTGTGGTCCAGCCCACCCACCGTTGGAAGTCACGAAATGAGCTTGTTAGACACGCAAGAAATGAATCTACTTCTATTAGAAATTGAGTATCATGAGTCTTTAGAAGACTTCATAAAAATAAAAATTAGAAAATTAAAATAAAAAAAAAAAGAGAGAAAAAAAAAGGAAAAAAAGGAAAAAAAAAAAAAAAAAAGAAACCTCTTTAGAAGATAAACTATTGCAGTTTATATAAACTAAGTTGCAAACTTATGCAATGGGTGGAGATATATTCTTCTTCTTCTTCTTCTTCTTTTGTATATATAAGAAATTTATTTAGAATGTAAAAATGATAACAATTCTATTGATTTATTTCAATGTATATGAAATTAAGATTATGATGATATCTTAACTTCTAAATAAAATTATGATGATTTATTCCCACTATAATAAAATATTTTGCACATGTTTATTATCCCATAATTAACTATCAACTAGACAAGTACCAGAAACAGTGGTGATTTCAGGAATTTTTTTTCAGAATGTTTCTTAAGAAGCATAAATTATACAATCTAATAAAAAAAGAAATTCATATACTGACAACAACAACAATAAAAAAAACACGTAAATACATAAAGATTACAGTTGCCTTCTACGAGTTTTCATATTTTGAAATTGTTGAATGATAGTCTCATTATCAATGCTACAACCTACATCTCTTTCAATATATACAACCAAGCAATCATTCATCTACTAGATGTAGAACAAATTATGGAGTAAAATTTAATTTTATTGGCATAAAAAAAACTAAGGGTGTTCCCAATCCCAAATTTTTTTTTGAAGGATAGACAAATAAAAAATTTTAAATTATTATATATAAAAAAACAACCAGGTCAGGGTGGTCCCAGGGCCACCCTGACCTTAAGGTGGCGCTGCCCCTGACCAGAAAGAAGATTACTTCAAGCCAAGGGTGAACTTGTTTGAAGCTTCCAACAGTGTCTATTTACTTTTTAATTGCAAGAAAATATTCTAGAATGAAGATTGAATTAATGCTTAGCTTATCGTATAGCGTGACTGATAAAAAGTAATAACTTCTAAACTTATCAAAAATTCACAAATCATACTCTCATAGACATTAGCTCAAAATCACTACATGAGAGAATTGTGAGAAAGTGACCTGAAACTATAGCTTGTAGGCCATCCAATACCAGTGGACTTAAATGAACTTCATCCTATGAAGATATTATAAGTGAAACCATATAACTCACATCTGATTAGGAGTAAGGACTAGAACTCCTTAGAAAAAAATAATAATAAAAAAAGAAAATGAAAGAGAAAAAGATCCAAGCTCTACTATCATTATGAAACAAGATACAAAGATATGCCACTTCAATACATTTCCAAATCATTATAACCGAAGCCATATATAAATTCAATACAACATACCAAGTTTTTTTATCTAAAGGGGAAAAAGATCCAAAACATAGTCAGACTAACATAAATGCTTAAGAACATCTAGTGGAAGTAGCCCCCAACTGAAATTCATCCTACGAAATCCTCTCAATTCAAAAGCCAGTCAAGTATAAACAGAGCACAAGTGTCATCTTCTGCAAACATGTCAATTGTTTCATCTGTATGTATGTGAAAAATTGAGTTAGTATGGTACTCTAATTAAAACAAAAATAAATAAATAATAATTCACTAATTAATAATCAGTATTATTGGAGTTCCTCCTTGTCTTTTCATGGCACCAATGTATGAAGTATGAAGGAAGTACTATACAGTCTCTAGTTTTCTGTCTCAAAACCTGTAATAAGGAAATATTCTCTTGCCTTCACCAGCACCACACAAGGTGTATATAAAAATTAGCATAATAATTCAAAACTTACAAATAAGATGCCAAAATAGGACTGAACCATCTACCTTAGCAAATTCCTTAAAGTTCAAAATCAAAAACCTCTTGAGACTATCACATTCTGTTGGTGCAAACACAATGATAATAGAAATAACACAAAGAGAAACTGAATAGTACTTCTGAATCTTATTAATTTAAAGAGAGAAATTACACAACACTATTTGGACTGAGGTGCAACACTCGCTCTCTTTAAGGAGATTCAAGCCCTTAGTTGGCTAAACTTCATAACTGATGTAGATCGTCTCTAACTTGTCTCCCCCAGGATACAGCAGCCCAACAAGTGTCGTATGGCTAGAACAACCTCTGCACAAAGTGTTCAAACCCAAAACTCCACCAGAAAGAACACCCTTCCTTGCCAAGAACCTCTCTTATTTTTGTGTGTGTATGTTTGCGGTAACTTGGATTGGTTTGAATGAGTCTATTTATAAGCTTAATGGGCCTCACAAAATTACTACCCAAATTAATCTAATTAATTAGGTCCATTATTCTGATGTAGTGGGTGTTATAAGATTAATTGTTGGATATTAATCTGATGGGTTGGAGTTACACAATTAATGGTGAGATAAAGAGTTTCTGAATAATGAAAAGGCCCAAATGGATAGTCTATTAAGTGGGTTAATGACTCTTCATCTTCCATAATAAAAATGGAGGATTAATTCTGGTCATTTACTCACCAACGGATATGGTAATTACTCTGAATGGGTTGTCAAGTAGAAGGATCCAAGAGGCTGATTCATTTCCATTTTTGATACCTCCACATTCACCTCCCCCTTGCGCACGTATCTAGCCCAATATCTGAGACAATTCATGTTAGTCCATTAATCATCACAATTAAAAAGAACAAAATAATCTTTTTCCTTTTCAACGTGGGATTAAACATTTTCACTAACTCCTTATCTTCCATATTCACTCCCACATCTTTACATTTATGTTATAACATTTATTCATTTTAATTATTTAATATTAAAATGCTCCAACAATCCCCCACTCATTTTAATATTAAATTTTTTAGATAAAGAGAGATTACCAGGCAAAGACGGGTTACTATGCATCATGAAGGTATGCTCTACATTGAACTAGGACTGCTTTAGGGAAATTAAGCGTCACTGCTTACACATAACAACCCAGGTGTTGACATGAGCTTTTATAGCTAGCACTTTATGGCCATGTGTTGATCCCAGTTTGATAAGTGTATTTAAGATTAAGTTCAAATCTCATAGGGAACAGCCCCACCCCCACACTCACATAGGTGAAATTTTGTCAAGGGTGCTCCTGTAATTCTAACACCCCACTCATATGAGCTACAAATTTCATTAAGATTTTTTTACTCGACCTCTCCACATTACAGGATAAATGCACTTACATCATAGGGATGAACAATTAAAAAATTATTTACAAAATAGATAAATAAAAAAATAAATTGTGCATTTCTTACGACCACCGTATGATTCGTTTTTCCCATTGAACCCAATTCTCAAGATCTCTAGTCCTTGGGTTGGGTATCCTCATACATGGTTCATGATTCTATGGACTTTAGTCCCATCCCCCTCAATGTATTCTAGACTCTATCTTTTGCCAAGGCCTTGGTAAATGAATTTGCAAGATTATCATTAGATTTAATATAATCCACAATTATGATGCCACTACTTAAATAAGATCGCACGGTACTGTGCTTTCTTCTTATAGGTCTGGATTTATCGTTGTAGTAACGGTTTTTAACTCTACCAATTGCAGCAGTGCTATCACAATGAATATAATATAGGTGGCATTGGCTTTTCTCAAAGTGGAATTTCATATAACAAATCTCTAAGCCAATTTTCCTCTTCACTAGCTAAAGTTAATGCTATTAATTCAGCTTCCAATGTTGAATTAGCAATTATTGTTTGCTTTTTAGATTTCCAACAAAGAGCACCACTACCTAAGGTAAAAATATAACCAGTGGTAGAGAGAGAATCACCTGACAAAGTGTTCCAATCGGCATCAGTAAAAGCTTCAATCACAGCAGGGTACTTTTTATAAAATAAGTCATAGTTTTTGGTACCAATTAAATTTCTCATGACTTGCTCAATAGCTAGCCAATGATCTCTACTAGGCTTGCTAGTAAATCTGCTAAGCATTCCTATTGCATATGCAATGTCAGGTCTAGTACAATCAATAGCATAACGCAAACTACCAATGATGCTAGCATAATCCTTTTGATTAAAATCTCACCATCATTATTCACAAGAAATAAATGAACACTAGAATCAAAAGGAGTAGCTACACTTTTGTGATCATGAAAATTATATTTTCTCAATATTTTCTCAACATAATGTGATTGATCAAGATATATTCCATCACATGCTTTTGTAATTTTCATGCCCAAAATAAAATTAGCCTCACCGATCTTTCATATCAAAATGGCTTTTAAGCATATTTTTTTTCTCATTTATAACATGCATATTTGAGCCAAAAATCAACATATCATCCATATAGAGGCTAATAATAACATGTAAATTATTCTATGATTTAGAATAAATACATTTATCACATTCATTTGATTTATAACCATTCTCAATCATGCAGGAATCAAAATTTTCATGCCACTACTTAGGTGCTTGTTTTAAGCCATATAGAGATTTAGTTAGCTTACATACCTTGCTTTCTTGTCCAGCCTCTACAAAGCCTTCAGGTTGATCCATATAAATCTCTTCCTCTAGGTCCCCATTTAGAAAAGCAGTTTTTACATCCATTTGATGAATTTTCAAATCAAAAATTGTAGTAATAGCAATTAACAATCTAATAGATGTAATTCTTGTTACCAGAGAAATTGTATCAAAGAATCAAGATCAGCTTTTGTTTAAAGCTTTTTGCAACAAGTCTAGCTTTAAACTTATCTATTGATCCATCCGGTTTCAACTTTTTTCTAAGGAACCATTTAGAACCTATAGTCTTACAACTCGATGGAAGATCTACCAATTTCCAAGTTCTATTAGAAATTAGAGATTCTATCTCAACATTTATAGCCTCTTTCCAAAATATAGAATCAGGTGATGTCAAAGCCTCTTTTAAATTTTGGGGATTTTCCTCAATGTTAAAAACATAATAACCAGGACCAAAATCCTTTTCAACTCTAGCTCTTTAACTCCTTCTAGGTTCCATTTCAAAATTTTCTTGATTTTGTAAATGTGAAGTAGAAAAACTAAGTTGTGACAAAATATTTTCTTCACCCCTACTATTTTTCAATTTAAAAGGAAATTTTTCTTCATGAAAAATTGCATCACCAGATTCAAAAATTATTTTGTTTTCAAGATTAAAAAATCTATAGGCTGCACTATTAATCGCATAACCAAGAAAAGTATAGGTAGTAGCTCTTATACCTAATTTAGGTATTTTAGGGTCAGTAAGCCTTACATAAGCAAAACAACCCCATACTCTCAAATATTCCAAATTTGGCTTATGTCCTTTCCACATCTCAAAATGTGTGGTATGTAATTTTTTATGTGGCACCCTATTCAAAACATGACATGCAGTTAAAATAGCTTCACCCCAAAAATGTAAAGGTGCACCAGATTCGATTAACATGGTATTTGATAACTCAATTAAAATACTATTTTTTCTTTCAGCCACACCATTAGAAGCAAGTGAATATGGTACAGTAGTTTCATTGATAATTCCCAAAGACTGAACAAATGAGTTGAATGCACTTGATTCATACTCACGGCCTTTATCACTTCTTATTCTTTTTATTTTTCTACCGAATTGATTTTCAACTTCTTTTAAAAAATCTTGAAAATTTTCAAAAACATCACTTTTATTTTTCAACAAATAAATAGTTGTATATTTTGAGAAATTATCAATAAAAGTGATAATATATCTATTTCTTCCACGAGTTAAACTTCTGTCAAATTCACATAAATCGGAGTGAATTAACTCAAACAATTTGGTATTTCTTACAACGTTTTTATGAGGCCTTTTTGTAATCTTAGCTTGACTACAAGTTTCACATTTTTCAAAATCTTTTGGTAGTCTTGGAATTAATCCTAAACTACTCATGATTCCCACATATCTACTACTTATATGACACAAACGAGCATACCCAAAATTAATAGAAGAAAGCATATAAACTGAACTAGTAGATGCATTATTATTCTCAACATTCAATTTAAACAGTCCATCACAAGCATAATCCTTGCCCACAAATAATTCATTTTTAGTGATTACATAATTATCAGATTTCATAGTTTGCTTAAAGCCAGCCTTGTTAAGTGAAAATGTTGACATCAAATTCTTCCTCATGACAGAGTGTGAAGTACATCTTTTAATGTTAGCACACGTCTAGTAGTGAATTTCAATTCAACCTCACCACTCCCAAGAACCTTGGTTTTGCTAGAGTCACCAAGCATAATAGTTTTTTCTTCTTTAAAAGGAGTGTACAACTTGAACCAATTTTTGTCATAGCAGACGTGCCTATTAGCACCAGAATTTGCCCACCACCCTTCAACATATTGCACCATATTGATGTCTGTAATCATAGCCACTAAAGGCTCTTCGATTACGTTAGCTTGCTGGACAGATTCACGTTTCTAAAATTTGCAAAATCGAGCAATATGCCCACTCTTGCCATAGTCAAAATAGGATCTATTAAATTGATCCTATGAAGGGGGTCCTTGGTTCTTATTGTAATTTTTATTCGGGGTTCCTATTCCTTGAGGTCTATTATTATTTTTGAAAACTCTTTTTTTATGCTTCAATTGACCATTTCTAGGAAAATGATTTTTGGGCATATTATTATTGTCTAAAATAAGGTTTACCTTTGTGGTGGAATTACCATTGCTCTCTTGTGTCATGAGTGCATCTTGTCCTCTAGCCTCCTCCTCCACACAGATGAGTGTGATCAAAGTCTCCAAAAATGTCTCCTTTTGTTTGTGCTGCAAAGTCTTTTGGAAATCCCTCTAAGATTGTGGTAGTTTATCAATTATGCCAGCTACCACCAAATTGTCTCCAATCTTTATGCCTTCGGACCTCAATTTTGCCACGATCATTTGAATGTGCTTGATCCACTATTGACTTTCCATCCACCATTTGGTAGCGGAAAAATCTACTAGCAGCATACTTCTTTGCACCAGCCTCCTCGGTATCATACTTGCTTTGTAAAGCTTTCCAAAAAATTTTAGTAGAATTATAAGTTGTATCATAATAATCATAGAAATGATCAGCAAGACAATTCAAAAGATAAGAGCGATAATTATATTCATCTTTTGTGTACTTATCTATTTTTTCTTAATAGAGACTATTTCTTCCTCACTCATCTCATTAGTAGAAACCTTTGATGGATTCTTGTCAGTAAGGATGTAGGCAACTTTGGTAAGACTCAAGTAGAAGAGGACCTTTCCTTTCCACCACTTGAAGTGGGCTCCCTTAAAGCGAAAGGGCTTGTTAAAATCTCCAGTAGGCTCATTTGGTTTCTCTTGTGTAGGATCCATGTGATGAATCTCCTTAAAATTGTTGGTGCAAACACAATGATAATGGAAATAACATAAAGAAAATCTGAATAATACTTCTAAATTTTATTAATTTAAAGAGAGAAATTACACAACACTATTTGGACTGAGGCACGACACTCGCTCTCTTTAAGGATATTCAATCCCTTGGTTGGCCAAACTTTGTAACCGGTGTAGACCGTCTCTGACTTGTCTCCCCCAGGATACAACAACCCAACAAGTGTCGTATGGTTAAAACAACCTCCACCCTTCACCTCCCCCTGGCAGTATCTGGCCCAATATCTGAGACAATTCATGTTAGCCCATTAATCACCACAATTAAAAAGAACAAAATAGTCTCTCTCATTTTCAATGTGGGATTAAACATTTTCACTAACTCCTCATCTTCCATATTCACTTCCACATCTTTACATTTATGTTATAAAATTTATTCATTTTAATTATTTAATATTAAAATGCTCCAACACATTCAGTAGGTAGGTGGCAAATCAATAATAAGATACTATCTGTAATTTAATTTGGATGATAAAAAAATAGTGTATGCTTGTATAAATTTATAATTTTTATTTCAATTATAATACACATAATTACACACATAATGGCATAATTTAGCTAAGGTTCAGTTAAGCACACAAGTAGTCTAGTTTCAACCAGACCGAAGTTTGGATAGCCCAATAATTAATTGAGCTGAACAATTTTGCAGCTTTACTATGGATACATATATTACATTCATGATTGGTAAATATAAAGGTGTGCCTTCTATTCTACGTTGATAAAAGCAGGGCATTGGCATAAATGCAGAAATGACAAGAAGGAAAAGAAAGCTAAAGTCGCCAATTTGACTGCACGTATGGTTGATTTGAGCAATCATGTTCAATGAGTGACAAGCCACAATCTAGAAGTGGTTGGTCTAATTGTAAAGAACCCAAAGGTGGAGTAACTTTGGTGAGAATCCCTTCCACTCTCTTGTTTTTTTTGTTTTTTTTTGTTTTTTTTTTTTTTTAATGAATAAGAAACTTCATTAACAATAAACTTAAGAGGGTGGAAGCAGCAAAACTAGAGGCAAGAAAATTAAAAATAAAAATCAGCTGGGGGAAAATCATATGATTCTCTCCAGCTATTCCAAGATGTCCATGTCGGGTATGTTTTAAAATTAATTGGATATGTTCAAAGCTTAAGCCCATAATATTTTGTTGTAAAGCCCAAGCCCATGCTTTAGAATTTTCCTTGGCTGGCATGGGAATTTTTGGCAGCAAACAAAACCCTCAATTATCTCATATTTCCTTAGAAAACTAGTCAGCCCCACCTTCTCCTGTTTTGCAAAAAATACATAGCAGCTTGTAGCATCAATGGGAAAGAAAAATTCCTTTGTTTTTGCCTTTCCCTTTTCACTCTAATCATCTTTAGCTATTTCCTTTTTAAGAGCTCTAAGACTATCAAATTCTGCATATATCAGATTAGTTGAAAACAATAAAAACATATATTACTTCGATACTTTTGCTCCTCTGTTTTTGCTGAAAATTTTCTCTTGGGCATTTGTGACAAGTTCGAAACTCTATTTGTGAGTGCACATTAACAGAGTTGCCATTGTATCTTGGAAAGCGACTGCCTAAGCCATTTGCACTAACGGATTCATTCCAGTGGGGGTGAAATTGCTTCTTAGGGACAGCGGATTTAGTTCCATACCTCGGCGATAAGTTTTACTTAATCCTTAATTTTATACGCTTTTGCACTTGTCTATTTTTCTTATAAGTTAATTTGAGCATATCTTGTTTTACTGATATATTATTGATATTGCTTTGTAACTTTGTTAATCAATTTGGACAATTTTCAAACTATACTTCCAAGAGTCCATTCTATAGGTGGCTAGTAATGAGGAGTAGATTAGGCACTTGGGAAACAATGCTGCATTGGGGTAGTTACATGGGTGATCTAAATTATTCATTTTACAAGAAAAATATGGAATGTAGAGAACACTTGTATTTTCAGTGCCCATTAACTAAATTGAACATAAATTGCACAATAAGAGGGAAATGGCGGGTCAGGGGAACAACTTTACAGAAAGGAAGGTTTTATTTTTTATTTTTGGTATTAATAATTAATTTTTGCCTATTAGTAAAATTTGTTCTAATGGTAAGCAGAAATGCCCTGTCAATAATCTGATGCAAATGCCTTTCTTTCCCTCTCAAGTGTACAACGAAGGCAAAGACTACAAACTAGATAATATATATGGCTCCTAAATGTTGCCAGCCATGTCCTTTAACCTTGATGCATAGTATAAATTAAGAGAAATGATATGTCCACAACATTTTTACAACAAATCCTAAGTGGTAGGTTGTTACTGGTTATTATTGTTGGGATAAAAAAGTAATCTTAGTATCAGTTTAAAATTTGAACCAACAGCAACTAATCACCTATGATTTGTTGTAAAAATATTGTGGACATAGCATCTCTCATAAATTAATAGAGTTAAAGGGCAAGCATAACTACAGGACATTTCCTCTTGAATATATAGGGCACTTTTATAATCTAAAGAGAATATTACTTTACAAGTGAACTTGTCTAAAACTTTCGAATACCAAATACTAAAATTAATGCTTATTTGATACTATAGCTAGATTGATAAAGACTTATAAGCCTTAAAGTTCTGCTTCAAAATTCACAACTCAATGCCTGATAGACATTAACTCTAATCCACATAGAAGAGAAAAATGTGACAATGTTACCTGAAGTAATGCTTGTATGCAATCCAAATTCCAATAGCACTAAACTCACTTGAAATTCATCCAAGGAGAAATATTATTACTGAAAACATATAGCTCATTATCTGTCTAAACCTAGATCCCCTTTCAAAGTAGATCTTTAACTCCATTTTCATTTTGAAACAAGATGCATAGACATGCCACTTGAACAAGTTTGCAAATAAAAAGTTTCCTAATCATTGTAACTAAGCCAAATACAAACATGGTCAGGCTGATTGAAATGCATGTGCACATCTAATTGCCTAACCCTTGAATTGAAATTCATCCAATTAAAAAAAGATAGTCAAAATATAAACAGCACTTAGGCGTCATCTTTTGCAGTCATGTCAATCATTATCATCACCAACTGTATATACATCATCATCATCACCAACAAATATATATAAATCATCATCATTATCACCACTGTATGTACATCATCATCACCAATTGCATGTATGTGAAAACCTGAGTTAGTATTGATGGGAAAGACAAGTGTAGCTCGTCCTTGGTGATCGTCCATAGAATCTAATCTCGTCCTTGAGTAGTCGTCCATGGGACGTAAGGCACCATGATAACCAAACCTACTACTCAGTCATTCATGAGTTCTTAAGAGAAGCTCGTCGAAACCTAGCAAGGTCCTCTTGATATGGACGACCCTTAACACAGGGTTCGTCTACATGAGCTTGTGAACCGTACCACGTGGTGAGATCCTGATACATCGTCAAACATTTAACTTCCAATAGCAATTATGGAAGATGAGAGGAAATATCTTAACTTCTATAGTGGATATGAGAAGCGAGTGTGAACCCTCTGACCTCTATAAATGTGGGGGAAGTTACAAGACAAGTAATCGCTCCCATAGCACTATATAAGCACTCATCCCCGACAAAGAAAAGTAAGTTGATCATTTTACATAATTCCCAGAAGTTTGTAATTCCAGATTTTGGAAGAGAGAAACTAACTTCATCATCGGAGGATTTTCGGCCGATCAACCTTGGTCTCCTTTGATTCCTTGTTTTCCTTTTTCAAGCCCTTAAAATCATTCAAGCCCGAAGCATCCAGCCCACTTATTTTTCGAGCATTATCAGTTGGCACCGTCTGTGGGAAATAAATTATTTCACGATTTATCTTTTTACGACAAAAGTCTAAATGGTTCGGACAAGATCGAGGGCCACTAGCCCAGGCCACCAGGAGAGTAGGGATGCTTCTAGCAATCCCCATCGAGATCGCCAGTTAGCGCCAGTCACGCAACCATCCTCCATCCAGCACATACATTCTATGGCAACCGCCATGGCAGAGTTAACTCACCAAAACCAAGAATTGACTAGGGAAATTAATCTAAGGAGGCAACGTCATGAAGGATATGTTAAGGGACAAGCCCAACGTCAAGAAGATAGAGGAAATCCTGAGCAAGAGACCCAGTCAAAGGGCACCACTTCACGAAGGGTGCCACACTGGGAGAAAGAGATGGATCAAATGAAGAAGGTTATGGATGAGATAAGGGAGAACATGAGAAGGGTGAATCTCGTAGAGGATTTAGTTCACCGAACAAACTCCCCTTTCACGGCTTCCATCAATGGCCACCCTTTGCCTCTAAAGTTCAAGATGCCTTCCTTGGATTCATATGATGGAACGCATGACCCTTTCGATCATATTGCTACTTTCAAGACTACAATGCACCTTCAAGGAGTTCCAAACGAGATTATATGTAGAGCCTTCCCTACCACCCTCAAAGGACCAGCACGAGTGTGGTTTAGTAAGATCTCTCCTAACATAGTGAGTTCTTTCGAAGAGTTGAGTAAGTTGTTTGTCAATAATTTCATTGGAGGACAAAGGCAAAAACGTTCCTCGTCCAGCTTGTTAACCATTGAGCAAGGGGAGAATGAAAGCTTGCGGTCCTTCATTATTCATTTCAACAGGGAAGCCCTGACAGTGGACGAGATGGATGATAAATTGTTATTGGCGGCCTTCCACAATGGAGTTAACTCTGACTTATTCATTCATAAGCTTTACGAGAAAGAGCCTCAAACCATGGTTGAACTCGTCCATTCGGCCCAAACTTTTATGAATGCAGAAGACATAATTATAGCCAAGAAGAGGAAGGGAGCTGAGAGAATAGAAGCAGATATCTCGCGCCATTCTGAACAAGGTCCTCATCTAAAGAAGGGACAAACGGGAGAAAAGAAGGGCCGAAACAACAAGAAATTGAGCTCTTCAGCACAGAGTCAGCAATACACGCCCTTAAACATACTGCTTAAACAAGTTCTCATGCAAATTAAGGGCGATCCTTCCTTGAAGTGGCCGAAGAAAATGAAGGGAGATCCCAACAAGCGCAATAGGAACAAGTATTGCTGCTTCCACAAAGACCATGGGCATGACATGGATGAGTGTTTCAATTTGAAGCAGCAAATTGAAAATCTCATCAGACAAGGAAAATTAAGAAACTTCCTTGGACGAGATAACAAGGACGAGAAGTTAAAGGGGAAAGTAGAAGAGTCGTCACGACCCCTGCTCGAAGAAATAAAAGTTATCATAGGAGGAACCTCAACAGGGCAATCTTCCAAGTCTAGAAAGACGTACCTGAAGGTAGTGCAGAACATACAACCCTCTGGAAGATCACCCAGGATGAGGGAAACGTATGAGTAGGCTATTACATTCACGGACAAGGATGCTGAAAGAGTGCACCACCCCCATGACGACGCCATCATCATCACTTTGCTTATCGCTGACTATATGACCAGAAGGGTGTTGGTGGACAATGGAAGCTTAGCAGATATCTTATATTACTCTGCATTTTAGCAAATGAGGCTTGGACAAGATCAACTTTGTCTAGTGAATTCATCTTTAGTAGGGTTTGAAGGAATAAAAGTGCAGCTTGTAGGCACCATTACATTATCTATGGTGGTGGGGGCATACCTACAATTGATAACCAAGGACGTGAATTTTCTTGTGGTAGATTGTTCATCCTCTTATAATGCCATAATCGGAAGGCCAACTTTAAATATTTAGAAGGCAGTCACATCTACTTACCACCTATCAGTCAAGTTTCCTACAGAGTATGGAGTAGGACAAGTACAGGGAGATCAGCTAGCAGCAAAACAATGCTATTTGGCCATGTTGGCCATGGTCGAACAAGTTCAGACGATGAACATTGAGGAGAGGAGAGTTGTGGTAAAGCCCACTGAAGCATTGGAAGACATCCCTTTAGACGAGAATAACCCTGAGAAGTATACAAGGTTAGAGAAGATATGGAAAAGAAGACAAAGTAAGATCTTATCCAATTTTTAAAGAAGAGCACTGATGTGTTTGCATGAAGTCATAAGGATATGCCAGGTATAGACCCTAGTGACATTTCCCACCATCTAAATGTATATCCTTCCACTAAACCTGTTCGACAGAAGAAAAGAGTGTTTGCCCCTGAGAGAGAAATTGCTATTAAAAAAGAGGTTCAGAAGCTAACTGGAGCAAATTTTATTCAAAAGGTTTATTATCTGGACTGGTTAGCCAACGTAGTAATGGTCAAGAAGGCTACTGGCAAATGGAGGATGTGTGTGGATTTCACTGATCTAAACAAAGCCTACCCCAAGGATAGCTATCCATTGCCACGTATTGATTAGTTAGTAGACACAACTGCAAGTCATAGATTACTAAGTTTCATGGATGCTTCCTCCGGATAAGGATGGACGAGGCAGACCAAGAGAAGACATCCTTTATCACCAGTCAAGGCTTGTTTTGTTACAAGGTGATGCCCTTCGGTCTGAAGAACGCAGAGGCAACATACCAAAGGTTGGTTAACCATATGTTTCGTCCACATATTGGATGGAATGTAGAAGTCTATGTAGACGATATTCTGGTAAAGAGTCTGGACGAGGGGAAGCACTTGGATGACCTGCAAGAAACCTTTGATATGCTTAGGCAATACAACATGAAGTTGAATCCTAGCAAGTGCGCTTTCGGAGTTTCATCAGGAAAATTCCTTGGATTCATGGTTTCGCATAGGGGAATTGAGGCAAATCCTGATAAGATTCAAGCAATACAGGATATGAAGCCACCACAAAATATTAAAGAAATCCAGTCCTTTATTGGACGAGTTGCTGCTCTTAACAGGTTTGTTTCTAAAACTACTGACAAATGTTTACCCTTTTTCAAAGTTCTTAAAAAGGCGTTTGAATGGACGGACGAGTGTGAAAAAGCTTTCCCAGATCTCAAGACCTACCTCACCACAGCTCCCTTATTGAGTCCCTCTGTGCTTGGCGAAGAGTTGTATTTGTATCTTGCAATGTCCCCACACGCAGTGAGTTCAGCTTTGATTAGAGAAGAAGGAAGGGTGCAGAAGCCGGTCTACTACACAAGTCAAGCCCTAAGGGGGGCAGAAGGACAATACCCAATGATGGAAAAACTAGCCTTCGCTTTGGTTACAGCTTCCAAGAAGTTAAGGCATTACTTTTAAGCTCATATCATCAATGTCTTGATAGATCATCCATTAAAGAAAGCAAAGAACAAGTTGGAGGCTGCAGGACGACTGATCCAATAGGCCATAGAACTCAGCGAGTTTAATGTCAGGTACTAACCAGGAAGTGCAATTAAGGCACAAGTGTTGGTAGATTTCATTGCAGAATTTAGTTCAAATTGAAGTGAGCTAGACGAGGCGGACTCGGCATGAAAGTGGGTCATTAATGTGGATGGTTCGTCCACGTTATATGCAAGAGGAATTGAAGTTCTACTCAAATCCCCAGAAGGGGATAAGTTGAAATACACAGCCCATCTACAATACCAAACCACCAACAATGAAGCTAAATATGAAGCCCTCCTCAAAGGATTGGAATTGGCTAAGTCCCTAGGGGCGGAGTTAGTTCTCATTCAAGAGGATTCTCAATTGATCATTAATCAAGTGAATCGAATGTGTGAAGCAAAGTAAAGCCGGATGAAGAACTATTTAAACAAGGTATGGCAGCTTGTCAAGAAATTCAAAGAAGCCAGTTTTGTTCAACTCCCGAGGGAGGAAAACATGGAAGCAAATGCTTTGGCGAAAGCAGCCTGAGCAGGGGAGCCCATGGACAAATTTGACAAAGTCCAATACATGCCAAGCATAGATCTACCTAAGGTACATCAAATTGGAGGAGAAGAAAATTGGATGACTCTAATAGTTATCTACCTCAAGGACGAAAGGCTTCTAGAGGACAAGGATGAGGCCAGGATGTTAAGAATTAGAGCTGCCAAGTATGTTCTCATAAATGAGGTGTTGTACAAACGGGGTTTCTCTCAGCCCTACTTAAGGTGCTTAGCCCCGGATGAGTCGAACTATGTATTGAGGGAGATTCATGAAGGGGTAGGTGGGAATCATTCAGGAGCGAAAGCATTAGTTCATAAAGACGTCTGTGCAGGATATTACTGACCAACTGTTCAAGCAGACGCAAAGGCTTATGTCAAGATGTGTGACCAATGTCAACGCTTTAGCAATATTCCTAAGCAACCATCCGAGTATCTCACCCCAATGATGGCTCCATGGCCATTTGCACAATGGGGATTAGATATCTTGGGTCCTTTTCCACTTGAGACCAGGCAGATGAAATTTTTGGTAGTTGGGTTTGACTATTTCACTAAGTGGGTAGAGGCAGAACCCTTAGCTAAAATCACGCAACAGAATATCAAGAACTTCGTCTGGAAAAACATTGTGTGCAGGTTTTGGGTGCCCAGAGTATTAGTGTTAGACAACGGACAACAGTTTGATAACATACTTTTCAGAGACTTCTGTGAACACTTTGGTATTCAAAATCATTATTCCTCACTTGCCCACCCCCAAGAAAACAGTCAAGCAGAAGTAGCAAACCAATCCTTGTTGAAGATCATCAAGATTCAACTTGAATGGACAAAGGGAGTATGGCTAGACGAGCTACCAGGTGTTCTGTGGGCCTATAGGACGACGATAAAAACCCCCACAAGGGAAACTCCTTTCAAGCTAGCCTATGGAAAGTGAAGCAGTGATACCTGCAGAAGTGAATATGGCCAATTACAGGGTGATGAGGTATGAAGAGAAGGATAACGAAGAACAACTCTGCCTTAACCTTGATCTAATAGACGAGGTAAGGATGGACGCGGAACAAATGACAGCCAGGTATAAAAACCTTATGGCCAGACAATATGATGCAATGGTGAAACCCAAATGCTTCAACATAGGGGACCTCGTCTTGAAAAGGGTCTCCTTGGCAACCAAAAACCTAGCTCATGGGAAATTAGGACCTAACTGGGAAGGACCTTACAGGGTTATCAATTGCAAAAGGCAAGGGTCGTTTTACTTAGAGGCCTTGGATGGGAGAAAGTTGGAGGAGCCTTAGAATGTTGAGCACCTAAGGAGGTATTATCAGTAAAATATCAGCCTAGATGAGCATTGTCTTGGACGAGACCTGTCATGTCTGGATGAGCCAAAATTTATGTTGCTTTCTGCTGCATGTGTGTTGTTAACATTATATGTTATGTTTAAACTTCTTAAGGGTGTATTAGTTTTAAATTAACTATGGACGAAGTCATGGACTGATGTTTGTATGAATAAGGCACTAGCTTTTAAAGCATGTGCCATACTTGTGGTTTATATTATGAGTATGGTTTGGATTTTCAAATACATGTGATATAGAAATCTAATCTCCATAACTTCATCCACAAAAAAAGGCTAAGGTTTAAAGATGAATAAAATTTCTAGACGCAAGGATGTAATGTCTATAAGCTTTCCTCGAAATAAGGATAAAGCAAAGAAAAACAAGGCATATTCGTCCAAATAATGGACAAGGTGAAGCCATAAACGTGTTAGTCTAGCCATGGACGAGGAAATGCGTACATATTTTAGTCCATAGGACAGGATGCCAACTAAAACAATTCAATCTTTGGACAAGTAAAAAGTTGGGCCTCATGGACGAAGGGTAAAATAAGCTACCAAATCTGAGAACGGATGAAGCTGGAGAAACCATTACCATTCACAAAGACAAGTTATACTTAACGAAATTTAAAGAATGGTAAAAATACTAAACATGAAGGAATTCCTGTCATGGACGAGCTAAAATTTAAACCAAAGTTATGGATGTGAAAAACATTCGTCCATACAACAGCGTTTAATAACAAATGAAAGAAAATGAGAAACATTCATTCATTAATTAAAGGGTGGACGACCTACATCCAAAAACCCTTATAAAAAGTAAAGCATAATAAAGGAATTGTTTGAGAACTCGACCTAAAACTATGGACAAGATAAATGTACTTAAATTACATTGAAAGGTCCAAAATAACAGACCAAATAAAAGAAGAAAAATTACAAGGATAAGCAAAATATTAAAGTCTCGTCTTCATGAAGGAGGGGCGTCAGCATTGGGGTCGTCCTAAGGTGGCTGAGTAGTGGCATCATCCTCTATATTAATGTACTCTGAACTTGTCTAGAGGAGGGAGCTTGTAGCAGCACCATCGAGGTTAAGTTTGATAGAGCTTAAGCCAATCTCAGGGAAGTTCTCCATGGCGTCCATCTTGAAGTCTTCAAACCCAGCTGCATAGTTGGTATCCATTAAATCAATAAATTTCTTGGACGCCTTGAACTCTACAACTACGTCTCCCTTGGATTTTTCAAGAAGGGTACTCAACTTGTCATTCCTCTTTTGGAGGTGATCAAGACGAGTATCCTTATCTATGACATCAGTCTTCAACTCCTCGATGTGGTTTTGCAGCTCCTTTGCCTCGTCCTTGGCCTTAGCCGCCACCTCAGCCCACTTTTTACACTCGTCCATCACTTCTTGGATCCTCGTCTCCAGTAAAATCCTTTTCTTGTCCAATTCTATAGCCTGCCTGGATGCTGTAATGAACTTCGACATTGCCTACAAAAAAAAAAAAAAAAAAAAAAAAAAAAAAAAAAAAATCAAGGATAAATTACCGTTTAGATGAGAGAAATGTCAAGTAATCAAGACGAGACAAAAAAGAATGCGTACCTTGAAAAGATCGTGAACACCAGAATGTTCAAAATCTTTCAACAACATGTCATAGCATACAGCTATGTCCTCATTAGACACAGCCTTCCCAAAGCGTTCCCAAGCTAAGTCTTCATTTTTAATGATATTCATGGGAATCCTTTGAGAAGGCTAGGACAAGGCAGGCGCAGTTTTGGATGAAATGACATCCACAGAGTAGATGAGTCCACATCGAATATTTGGATTGAGGGTGTAGGCGTAGGAAGATTAGTCTGGACGACTCCTGCCTTAGAAGACCTATGCTTGGCCTTCTTTCCTCGATGACTGGGGACGTTTCCTAAGTCCAAATTCTTGGACAAAGACTTCCTCTTATCCCCAGTAGAAGGACGAGCTTGGGATTGGGTTTCAGGACAGGTCCCCTCATCCACAACTTCTTTCCCCCTATTTTCTTTCATAGTTGCCATCCCTAAAATATAATGTTAAATGAAAATTAAATTTAAACCAGAAAATATAACATGTAATATTTGTGTAAGTAAAAACTTACATCTACGAACTGTAACTTCATGTGCAATAGTTTCAGCGGACGGTTCTGGGCTGAGTCCCCACTTGGCAAGATGTCGAAGGGTAACCAAGGAATAGAAATCCCTATTAATGAATAGATGAGCCCTATGGACACGATCACAGTAGAACTTGCTCAAAGAAGGTTGTCCAAGAGCTGTAAAGCAATAAGTAAAGATTAGACATATAAATAAAAGATAAAATAGAAGAAAAAGAAGAGAAAAAGGGGAGAGCATACCTTCAGGATGAAGGCTCCCTAAGTCCTCAGTGTAAGGGGCAAAAGTGTCCCTACCAACGTCCACAGGATTCGTAGCCCAGAAACTGGAGATGAAAAAAAACTCCGTCTTCTAGTTCCTGTTAGACGAGGCTAGGGACTTTATTAGCCTACAGTTTGTAGCCCTAGTTATGAATTGATAAAAGCCAAGGGACTGGCTGATTTATGAGGGTTTATAGCAAAAAAGGAACTTGTCCATAGTAAAAGGATGATCCCCCCCAAATACTTCCCTCCACAAAATTTGCATAAAGATAAATAATCTCCATGCATTAGGATTAAACTGACATACTGCTAAACCTAGCTTAACAAGTAATTCCTTAGCAAAAGCATTTAAAGGTAACCTAAACCCACCTAAAAAGTAAGAATCATAGACGTCTATCCCAAAGTGGGGGTTATAGCACCATTCTCCACGGACGACTAACTTAGGGTTAAGCTCGTCTGGAATTTGGTACCACGTCCTAAGGTTGTTCAATCTTTGTTCATTGGTTTTGGAGTTAACACCTACTACACAATTGTAGACTATTTCCTCCTCGTCCAAAGGACTAGATGGAGGGGCACTCGTCGAAGTGCCAGCTTGAGACCCAGAGGCTGCCCTCTTCCTAAGTTGCTCCTGAAAAACTTCTAAAGGGACTCCGGGAACACCAGATGTGTATATCTCGTCCGTGCTATTCCCCCCACTACTACTATTACTAGTGCTACTTGTCTATAGCCTTATCTATACTATTGGTAAACGAGGAGACGGCATTTTCAAACATTCTGAGGAAAACTTAAAGGAAAACCTAAAGACGAGAAAGGAGAGAATACCTGGCTCTAGATGAAAGAGGACTATGGACGTAGAGAAACTTCTGAACGAGGCTCTAGACGACAAATGTTAGGGAAGAAAACTTTTGAAATGAAAAGGGTAGGAGAGGAATTCTACTATTTATAGGCAATAAGGTTCAGCATCCGAAGTGACGTGACCAACCAGGATAAGCCACATGGCATCTGTCTTGAAAGACGAAAAAGCCATGATTGAAACATGCCAGATTGGACCACGTGTCAAAAAAAGAAAAAGCAAAAAGATGAAGAAGAAGGATAGAGGGCATTCTTAGGACGAACAACACAAGGACAAAGGGGCAGCTGATGGGAAAGACAAGTGTAGCTCGTCCTTGGTGATCGTCCATAGAATCTAATCTCGTCCTTGAGTAGTCGTCCATGGGACGTAAGGCACCATGATAATCAAACCTACTACTCAGTCATTAATGGGTTCTTAAGAGAAGCTTGTCTAAACCTAGCAAGGTCGTCCTGATATGGATGATCCTTAACACAAGGTTCGTCTACATGAGCTTGTGAACCGTACCACGTGGTGATATCTTGATACATCGTCAAACATTTAACTTCCAATAGCAGTTATGGAAGATGAGAGGAAATATCTTAACTTCTATAGTGGTCATGAGAAGCGTGTAAACCCTCTAACCTCCACAAATGTAGGGGAAGTTACAAGACAAGTAACCACTCCCATAGCACTATATAAGCACTCATCCCTGACAAAGAAAAGTAAGTTGATCCTTTTACACAATTCCCAGAAGTTTGTAATTCCAGAATTTTGGAAGAGAGAAACTAACTTCACCATCAGAGGATTTTCGACCCATCAATCTCGGTCTCCTTTGATTCCTTGTTTTCCATTTTCAGGCCCTCAAAATCATTCAAGCCCAAAGCATCCAGCCCATTGATGTTTTGACCATTATCAAGTATAATAATAGTAATAATTCACTCAGTACTAATGAGTGTAATTGGAGTTTGATTCCTACCGTTTTGGAAGACATGACACCAATGATTAGGAAGAATATACATGATAAGGAAGGAAATACTATGAAAAGAACATTGGCATCATCATCTGCAAACATGTCAATTATAATCCGTATATATGTTGTAATTAAAGGAAGAAAACAATTAATTATTGACTCATTCCTAATGAGTGTAATTAAAGTTGCTCTTGACAGTTTCAGGAGGCATGGCTGTCAAATTGAAATTTTAGGGATTTAAATTTAATAATTGAAATTTTATATATTAAATTGTAGAATGGCCAAATTTGCAAAAGTCAAATAGTAATTTACCTAAGAAACATATATATATATATATATATATATAATGAAGATAATAAACAATAACAGTATACTTACAATTCATAGAAAGTTATGTTCTTTTTGTTAAATGCACCAACACTTTTAATAACAAAAGAACAAGGGTCACAAACTATTTGTAGTAGCATAAGCACTGATTGAAACAGAAATTTAACTAGTACATGTTGTAATGGAAATTACCTATCTTGTAAATACCATCCTCATATTTCCACTAAGGTGTTGAAGAAGAAGAAGAAGAAGAAGAAGATGATGATGACGGTGATGACATAGACCTCTTTGGGTGGCTCATGGAAGGCATGGGAAATATACAGAAAAAATTTGAAGCACAATATGTATAGAACTGAAGAAAATAAGTTAAAAAGGGAACATAAATTAGTGAAGAAGAAAACAATTTGGTGTGTGTGTGTGTGTATATTAAGGAGGGAATAAAAATAGAAAAATTGAAGAGATGAATGTGAGTGAAAAGTGAAAGTCAAAGATTTGGGAGTAATTGTGAAAGGGCAAAGGGCAGTGGAAATAAACGCTGGGCTTGGTTCCTATCAGATTATTGCCTATTTGGTTAAAGATTTAAGTAATGTTCTGTGTATGTGTGTGAGAGAGAGAAAGGAAGCCCTTCAGTAAGTCCAACTCTAAGCTGAAACCTTAAACCGGCAACCGGTCAATAAAGTTGAGATGACTTCCGCTGACTGCTGTTCTGAAGTAGGAAGTGTCTTTTCACTTTTGTTCACTGTTCACTACCAAAGTAGTAAATTCCCCCTTAACCTTTTTACTAATTTAGTAAAGTTAAAAAAAATTTATCTTCCCTTGTTTAGATTTTTTTTTTTTTTTTTTTTTTTTTCGTTCATCAAAATATTTTAGAGTATAGTACTAGACTATTAGTATTTAAAACCGTTATATATTTCTATTAAAAATATATATAATTTAAGTGTAGTTTCAAATTAAATCTTATAATTTTTAAAATTTTAAATTAAACCATAAGAGAAATAAGACCATTACAAATTAAACTTGATAATTCCGTTAATTTAAAATTAAGACCTAAAATTTTAAAATTATATCTATTTAAACCATAAACTGTTTTCTTGTTTTCATTGAGAATCTAGCAAGCACATGCACATACATCTCATTTAGAGTGTTAACCAATATTATATTAGTGTCGTATCAGTCTTTTTAAGTTATAATTTTTTAAAAATTGTTTATATCGCCATATTGTACCCGTAATCATGTTTGTTTATGTGCTTCCCAACTGAGAATAGAAAGAGACCACTACTAACAAGATTTTAATCATTATTTACATTCCACTATAATAATATCATTTACATTATTGTAGCATAAATTTGATATAAAGATAGACCAAGGAATTATAAGATCATTTTTATTTAAAAAAAAAAAAAAAAAAAACCCAAATTTCTCTCTGTTTTGTTATCTCATATTTGTTACAAGAATCTCTCTCAATTGTCCTCTCTCTTGTTTTTGACATCTATAACATCAATAAAAATCCAACTATGCATTCCAAACTAGTTTAGTCTACAAGCCTAATACGACTCAATTCCCACCAATTTTAACTAAATATAGATTTGAGACCTGTTGTTCCGATCTGAAATAGTTATAGGATTTGCAATATTCAAGCTTTACAATCAATTTGAGCATAAATATGGTAAATTACAATAAGAAGAAGAAGAAAAGGGAGGGAGTGGGGTGGGGGGAAAATTATGTAAAAGGAAATTTTTTTTGTACTATAATAACTTGCTTTTGCCAATTTGTGAAACTTGTTCCATGAGCAAACATAAATGTTTGTACATTTTAGCCAAATAAACAAATAAGCTTGTACAATAGTCTCTAAATCCAATCTGAAGGACTTTTAAGGATTTAACAAAGGCCACAACAGCACATACTGGATTCCCAACCAGATAATATGCTCCAAGATAGACATAGGCTCCTCTATGTTGCTAGCTGATTCCTCCAGTGATATAAAGCAACTTCTACATTAGCCTGATATGCTAGTTTATATTTAGAAGAAAGATATTAATAATATAATGGTTAGGCCATAACTATCAAGTAGGCTAGTCCCTGGAAGAAGATTACTGAACTTGTTGAAGCTTTCAAAAGTATTTGTAGACTGTTTAATTGAAAGTACCTATGCTAGAATGAAGACTGAATTAATGCTTATCTGATTATATTGCGTGATTGATAAAAAAAAAGTAATATCTTTTAAGCTTGTCCAAAATTCACGACTCAAGCTCTAATATAGGTTAACTCAAATAAACTACATGAGAGAAATGTGAGAAAGGGACCTGAAAGTATAGCTTGTAGATGATAGCAGTTGGCTCAATTGAACTTCACTTCATCCTATTATCTGAAACCATAGAAATCATATCTGATAAGGACTAGAACCCGCCAAAAAACAAAAAGATCCAGGCTACTTTATGAAACAAGATGGAAGGATATCTACACTAACACATTTACAAATCATCATAATATATAAATTCATTACAACATACCAGGTTTTTTATCCCAAAAAAAAAAAAAAAAAAACAGTCAGATTGACAGAGATGCTTGTGCACATCAGATAGCAGTAGCTTCAATTAAAATTCATGCTATGAAAATCCTCCTTCCTATTTTGCAGTCAATCAATGTTTGCATCAGCTGCAAACATGTCAATTATTACCTGTATATATGTAAAAACCTTAGTTAGTATGGTACTATAATTAAAGAAAGAAAAGAATTAATTATTGAGAAAAGAATTAATTATTGACTCATTCCTAATGAGTGTAATTAAAGTTGCTTCTTGAGTGTTTTTGAAGGCATGGCTCAAATGATTCTAAGTATGAACATGTTAAATGTTCAAGACTAAACACTAAAATTAATGCTTATTTGATACAATAGCTAGATTTAGAAAAACTCATACTTCCAAAGTTTTCTTGACAATGTGTCATTTATTTATACCCTCGACGGTTACAGACAGTTATTAGCAGTTGTTCATCCACGTGTCTGTCTATCTTTAGGCTTGAATGAAACTTGCCGTGATGTCAGGTGCTGCTTGTTTTTACTTTCTACACTATTAAATGGATTAATGACTTCCATAGGAACTGCCGCATCTGCTTCCCATATCTTTCTCTATGCTCTCATGCTTTTACTGGTGTAATCTCCTTGTTGTGCCACTTGTTGCATTCTTAGCAGCTTAGGAAAATTTTAATTTATTACCAACAGAACCCTCATAAGTATTGACACGGCTATTGCTACATTGTGCAATTGATTGGTTGAACTCTTCCACATCTTCCTCGTATACCAAACTGACCCCACATTTCTGCGTAACCCAGGATGGATTAGTGGTCTCAAATACAATCTCAATCTGATTGCATTCACCATTCCATCCAGTAGCAAACCAATCATCACGAGATAGATACAATAGACAAATGTGGTCTGCACCTAATTCCATCCCAAAGAAAATTTCAGTGGCACAATGACTGTGAGGCATATCACCAAGGGCTATCACACGAGCTCTTAGACCAGGTGTTTTGCCATGCTCCTCAGCATTAGCAATAATAGGCGAATATGATGCATACAAACAAGCACAGAGAGCAAATCCCATCCATCTACTATTACACCAATTTTGAGGCGGCACTATGCTTACTGAATTCGTCACACTTCGATGTTTTAACCACTGTGGAATTTTAGATCCAGGAATAATTAACTGAAATTCAGTTCTAGATCCACCCTCTTTCCTTTTGGTATTAGTTTCAAACCCAGTTTTTTGACAAAGGAGTCCCTGTACCAAAAAACACACGATTATAATATTCCACTTAACAATACACTAGAGAGGTCAAGAGCCTTATAGATCAACTGGCGCTTTTGGGTGTTTCTAATGAAAAGGTTTAGGCTTAAAATCCCCCTCCTCAAACTATCAAATTATCAAAACAGAAAAATCAATAGAGAGACAGAGACAGAGAGTACCTGTAGGTAATGGTTCAATAATGTAAATGCCACTTCACCTTTGCTCTCATCATACTGACAACCGAAGAGGGAGCGAGGTTGTAACGAACTGCTCATCTTGAATAGTGCTGGTGATGGTTCTAGGGAATAACAACCTCTAGCATTTATATATCTCACAGTTGGTGGAAGCTCTGGCAATGATCGAAGCTGATCCCAGTGGCACAAATCAAGAGTTTCCAGTTTCAAAAGTTGACTGATGCTTGCAGGCAGTGTGACACATTTGGTCGAACTTAGTGTTAAATTTTTTAGCGAGGATAAGCGACCAATACCTGTACTAAGCCCTATTCCTTCAAGACGAGGCAACCTAACATTAAAGAACTTTTTCTCTAATGGCTGTCTTAATCCAATTCGACTCAAATCAAGTTCTTTCAAACAATTTATTTTCCACAGGTTCTCTGGCAACTCAACAATTTGTGAGCATCCGGAAAGAACAAGTTTTTCAAGAGACCTCAAACCGTCCATGTTGCTTGGAAGACGTTCAATATTTTCACAATTTCTTAGATCTAATACAGTAAGGGCAGTCAAACACCCAATTGATGAGGGTAGTTTGTCAATAGCAGTCCCACTCAAATCAAGTTCTGATAGGCTTTTCAATATTCCCTCGAATTCTGGAACCTTCCTGAATTTTGAACAGCCACAAAGCCTTAGAGTTGTAAGAGACTCCATTTTAGTAGTCATTCCTGGAAGATTGATAAGTGAGTGACAGTGCTCCAATTCTAAAATAAAAAGCCTGCTTAGTTTCCCAAGAGAAGGGTGGATCTCAACCAAATTACTACACCAACTAAGATATAATTTCTCAAGACTCGGAACCCCTTTGAAGTTAGGTGTCTGGATAAGATTTTCGGAATGTCTGAGATCAATGCATTTTAACTTGTCCAAACTCTGATAAAAAGGAAAACTTGCATTAACCACATAATTTATTTTAATAAGACCTCCTCAAAAAATTGGAGGTAAGGCTGTCTACCACAGTCTTTACCAAACCCTGCAAAAGTAGGAGTTTTATGTACTAGGTACAACTTTTAAAGTAATTTTAAAATGGCAAAAGTAAACTCAAATACACAAGAAGTTTGTTGATGCTACTCCTAAAGAAAAGAAGAAATATAAAAAGAACAAAATTACCTTCATTCCGCCCCAAAGATACTTGATGTGGCTGAATGGTAAATTAAGTTCAACAAGCTCTTTCGGTCTGAAACTGGATGGCAAACATTTTGAACCATAATTAAACCATTCAAGAAATCTTAGGTCATTAGAAAGATGGCTGAGGCCATTCGGTATATCCTCATTATCAATTATAAGCAATCTAAGATTGATCATCTTTGAAAAAGGCTTAGAAAAGGCTTCAATGCTCCAGTATTCTCTTTCTAGTTGAGAAGGCTTTAGGACTATGGCTTGGATTGCTTCTGTTGCCTAAGAATCAAAAGAGAAAGGATCGGCAAATTTCACAACAGAAGATAAGAAGACTATAAATACTCAAGTGTATACTGTATTAAAGGAAAGAAAAATAGCAAGATCCTGAATTTTTCTGATATGTAACCTCCTCTTAACAATTGGTGGAATCAAGTAGGGTAAGGTGGGAATTTTCTCCAATTAGCCCTCTTGGGAAACAATTTAATTTTTGCATTTTCTTCCCTCAACCAAAAAAAAACCTTGAATATTCAGCCAAATAAATTTTTTTTTTTTTTAAATTTAAAAAAGCCCCTTGAATGATGGACCAAACTTCAAATCATATACTATATAATAAAAATTGGATCTTAGAGGCCATGATTACATCAAGTGGCTATCTTCTCTATGCAACAATTATCAAATTGATTTATCTTATAAATTGTTATGATACTTGTTAGTAAATTTAAAACCTAACAGTTTAATTTATTAAAACTCTGTTCATAGAAATAAAAAATTATACTCTAACTAAAATTCTATTTATCTTAATATTTGTTAGGGTGGTATAATTTAGGTAACACTCTATTATCTAAGTTTCAAGAAACTTAAAATACGCTTCAACAAAAATTATATTACCAAAAATTTTAAGAAATTTATAATAAATTTTATTATCTTTTTCAATAATTTTAATCATATATCTTAGTTTTTTATTTATTTATTGTAATATAATAAAACTTCCACAATACATATTGTCCTCAAGTCAAGTGGCCATATGTGTGTATATTATTATAGTTACTTTGAGTTTCAAGTGGTTCACTAATTATTATGATAGTTTTAATAATATTTGTAGATTTTGTTTTTACATAAAATTTGTAATTAATATGTGCATCGTACATGCATACCACTAGTTTGATAATAAAAAATAGACTAACTTGCAAAATACCAGTTAAGAGTCACCAGATAAAAACAAATAATTAGGAGTTTGTTTTTTTAAGGAATAAGAGGAGAATATATATTAAGAGTAAGACAAATTTAAAAATTTACTTAAGAATGGATCACCCCTCAAATAAGATCGGCAATATCCTCCAACCAAACTTTGTCTGTACTAAAATTACAAATAAAAATCCTTTGTTCCATTTTTTGTATTTCATTTTACACTCCACCAATCACAATTTGTCACATATTATTTTTTGTTTTCTTATAAAATAACCAAAGTTTTTTTTTAAAATCACACATGGAAACTTGTATTTGGCATGGCATAAAGTAGAGCACAAAAGGAGGAGAAAATATTTTGTATTAAATGATATTATGTCAGCAGTATTAAAATCCAATAAGCGTGAGATATGTCAGTAAAAAATAACTATCCTATTAATAAATGAAAGACATGTGTTAGTTGGTAGTTATTTTTATACACGTCTCTCATTTATTGAGTTTCGAATTTTGATATAAATGACGCAATATCATTTAATACAAAATACTTTTTCCAAAATGAGGGATAAGGGATTTCTATTTCTAAAATTACAAGCCTATAATCTACAAGATGCAATATTAGCATCGTGTTTAACAGTACTGAACCTGAACCTACAGCTTTGAAAATGACGCAATAATCTCTTTATCTCTTCTAGTAAACGACCAACAATTAAGGGTCCTATTAGATAATAATAAATCGGATTCTCAACCAAAAAAAAAAAAAAAAAAAAAAGAACCTAAAAAATCGTTGTACAACATGTCAACAAGTGTTAAAGTATTCTTCTTAATTTCAGCTTTAAATTCATAGACTAAGATTTTTTTTTTTTTTTTTAATATACCATACGTTAATTTATTTATTTTTTGAGAAAAACCATACATTAAAATTAGGAAGGTGCAATTCTACCTTCTAGAAATTCATGACCAAGGGAAAAAGGAAAACAATCTAAAAAGAAAAAGAAAAGGAAAAAAAAAAAAAAAAAAACGAAAAGATGAAATTACAACATTATTTTTAAAGTG
Source organism: Quercus gilva (assembly GCA_023621385.1). Classification (NCBI taxonomy): domain Eukaryota; kingdom Viridiplantae; phylum Streptophyta; class Magnoliopsida; order Fagales; family Fagaceae; genus Quercus; species Quercus gilva. The sequence continues at coordinate 4,371,096 of CM042481.1, read as the reverse complement.
ATGACAAAAATATAGCCTTTTGTTTTAGTCAGTAATCAAGAGATGAAAAATTGGTTGATTACAACAAGAAAGATGAATTCAAATTATATATATAATAATCACACAATCACATTATGTTTTCAAAATATAAGATCTAATTATAGACAATATACTACATGTTAAATGAAAGTTTGTATGTTATATTTTATTATCAAAGTACCTAGGCAATTACATATCTGTTGGATGGTTTTTTTTTTTTTAAGAACAAATATTTTGACTGAAATTGTGTTAATATACCAACTAAATATTGTTTGCTGAAATAAAATTCTAGCTTTGTCATCATTCTTACCGTTCCTCTCGTCAATACATGAAACAAATCCTTATAAAGCCATATCCTGCTGCACTTTCCAGGCTCTCCATGAGATTCTCGATGAACAATTTCTCTACCCATATCTTGTAGTAGATCATGCATCCACAACTTCTTTCCTTCTATGGTCAAGAGAGATTTATTCACTAGAACACTTACACCAATTCTCGCATCAAAACCACAATTCTCTAATATTTCTATTACTCGATCTTTCATCTCACCTCTAAAGAAACATGCAATATCCAAGAATATCTCCTTCCACATTTCCTCAAGTCCATCATAACTTACTTTAAGTATATCAAATATTTCTCTTTTAGGAATTTTTTTAAAGTTGTCCAACGCACTTTGCCATTCATCCATTGTTCTTCCAATCAAAAAGGAACCCAAAGTAACAAGAGCTAATGGAAGGCCTTTAGCATAGTACACAACATCCTGGGAGAGCTTCATATAACCTTCTTTGGGTTGCTCATCTTTGAAGGCTTTCAAACAAAAAAGTTTTAAAGCATCATCAATGTTTAGTGCATTTGGCTTATATATTTCATGCACTCCATGCTGAACCAACAAATGTTCATCTCTAGTTGTTATTATGATCCAACTTCCCAATCCAAACCAACTATGCTCTCTAGCCAAGTTTTGTAATTGGTCCAATTGGTCAACATCATCTAGAACAACTAGAACTTTTTTATAACAAAGCCTATTCTTGATCATGTCAACTCCTTGATAAACATTCCTTATCTTTATATTTCTTTCCTCCGAAATTTCTTCAAGAAGTTGTTGTTGTAATAGATGCAAATCACCTTTTTTTGATACTTCTCTAACATTAGCAATAAAGGTAGAACCTTCAAAATGATTATGGAACATATTATAAATAACTCTAGCAAGAGTTGTCTTTCCCAAACCTCCCAAGCCACAAATCCCAATCATGCAAAAATTGTTCCCAAGACCTAAATACAAATTGATCAATTTCTCCACTGAAGAATTTATTCCAACCAAGTCATTAGTAATGCATGAGAAACTTGAACTCAATTTATGTAATATCACTTCCACAATATGTTGGATAAATATTGACTCCTGCCTGTGGAAAAGATAGAATAATAATTACGTGATTGTACAAACCAAACTTAAATCCTCAGGGATGGAAAAAAAATAATAGGCAATAATACTCCTTGGTCAAACAAATATGAAGTCATTAGCTCAAGCAATGTGGAAGAACTACCCATATAAGAATTGTAAGATGATATCAGATATACATAGTTTTTGTTATATTGAATTGAAAGAGACTCATTGAATTTTGTTAATAACTTGTAGACAATTGTTGTTTGGTTGTTCCTTCCTAAGACAATTGGCCTTCCTATCATAGAACCAAAAAGAAAAATGAAAAAGCATAAAAGAGGGAGAGAAACAGGGGATACCAGTAGCTGTAAAAACAAGGGAAAAGCAAGTATTTACTCTTGGTTAGGTTAGCAATGATATTAGCCCTTTACCAAAACCAAAAAAAGAAAAAAGAAAAAAGAAATGAAGGTAGAAACTCCTCCAATTAATTTAACAGCATACTCATTTGAAATTTTGTTGTTGATTAAATTTTTACTCTCTCTCTCTCTCTCTCTCTCTCTCTCTCTCTCTCTCTCTCTCTCTCTCTCTCTCTCTCTCTCTCTCTCTCTCTCTCTCTCTCATAGGATTGGATATTGGAGTTGAAGGAAGAAGAAAAGGGGAAAGGAAATTAGTGGATAAATTTGACCATAAACAACAAAATCTATTAATTTGGAGAGAACTTTAACCGTTTCGTTTTAGTCCAAATTTTAGGGGTAGAGTTTCAACCTATAGCGTCCATTCGTAATGATTGTGCTCTTTACCATCAGACCAAAACACCATTCGATTTTTCATGTAGACAGAGATTGAACCATAGATCGCTTACTATTAGAGTTTTTACCAGTTAAGTTAACTAAAACCCACAACCATTCATTCTTGTAAAGTTGTGATTTACAACTATTTTGTGTTGTCTTTAATTCCGTGCCAAATTTGGTTGTAATTATTTTCAATCTTTTGTATCTTGTATTTTATGTGAGATTTTATTGTAAGGGTTGTGTGTGAGAGAGAGTGTGAAGACTTAAGGCAATTGAAGACTAAAGAAGTTTTCGCAGGTATCTTGCAAGAAGCCTTCCCGCGAAGTGAAGCATGTGCCCAACACATGATTGGAATGCAAAGAGTCATAACAAGATGGTGACAACTGGTTTTCACGAGTGTCTCGCGGGTAAGGCCTTCCTACGAGATACCCACGAAACATTCTATTTTGCTATTTTGTCATATTTGATACACTCTATCTCTACCCACACTATATATACCCACATTACCCACATATGTTGATGAGTGCTTTCAAAGAGAAAACCCTAGCCACAACCTTTGAGAGTGGGAGATTGTTATACCCACAATTCTCTACACAATCCATTGTGGTTTTTCCTCAACTCCATTATCTCCATTCCCAAATCCCTGAAAGGTTAATAGCTCAAACACTTATCACACCCATTAGGAGTGTCAAGTGAGGTTTTGGTGCTGCTGGGAAGCATCGGAAGAAGCCAAGCTTTGGCGGATGCAATCGGGCATATTGCGAGATCCAGAAAGCTAGACAAGACACAGTTTCCAGAAGCCTTGTTGGAGTAGGAGCTTGGAGGGCTTAGGTGCATTGGGTAGATTAGGCTTGGAGGGTCTCTTGCTATTTGTGTATCCCAACTTGTTGTCTAGTGGATCGATTTACCGCTTGGAGAGCGACAAAGAGGTTTTATGCCGAGTACTTCAGTTTCCTCTTCAATAACACATTGGCGTATTATCTTATGTTTGCATTCTTCTTCCCTACTCTTTTAGCTTTCATTTTACTGCTGTGTTTTGATGAATATCGCTTAGAGTAGACTTATTGTTTATTCGCTCGAATTTACTCTATTCCGCACTTAGTTTAAGTTAGAGTAAAATCAATCGAGCCGTATCTTTTAATTTAGGGGTCTAAACAGCTGTTGTATTTTAACACATAATCGAGCTTTCAATTGGTATCAGATTGGGTACACTTGCTATGTTTTCATTACCTTAGTGTGATCCTAGACTCCTTTGTAATGGATTGATCTCAATCGCTTAATGCTCCACCGTTCTTTGATGGGAGCAACTATGCGTTTTGGAAAGTTCGTATGAGGGCATTCCTTTGTGCTATAGATGAGTCTGTATGGGATTCTGTGGAGAATGGGTATGTTAGACCCACAACACCCAAGTCCGAATGGGACAAGGCAGCTCTTGCTTTGGCAAATGCCAATAGTAAAGCAATTAACGCTATTTTTGTGGTGTGTCTACTAATGAATTTCACAGGATATCGCATGTGGAGACTGCCAAGGAAGCTTGGACGATTCTTAAGACTACCTATGAGGGTACTAAGAAAGTCAAGGAACCAAAACTCCAAATGCTTACCACCCGATTTGAAGAGCTCAAGATGGATGACGATGAGTCATTTGATTCATTCTATAGGAAGCTCAATGAAATCGTAATTGCCAAGCTCAATCTCAGAGAGAAGATTGAGGATGCTAAGGTGGTGAGAAAGATTTTGAGGTCCTTACCGGAGAGCTTCCGTGCAAAGGTCATAGCTATAGAAGAGAGTAAAGATTTGGATGAGATCAAGAGCCAAGAACTTATTGGATCTCTCCAAACATATGAGCTTGGATTGCCTTCCCACAAGTCGAGCAAATCACTTGCTCTTAAAACCATCAACGAGAGAATGGATGACTCCTCTGAAGAAGATGATGTGGAGAAGGAGGTAGCATTCCTTTCAAAGAACTTCCACAAATTTTTGAAGATGAAAAATAGTGGGAAGTCGTTCAGCAAAGGAAATTTTTCATCCCTCAAAGGTGGTCGGAAGGAGTTTAAGAAGAAAGATGGGAAGGATTCTCAATCCCCTCAAGGAATTGTGTGCTACGAATGCAACGGTCATGGACATCTCAAGAAGAAGTGTCCCAACTATTTGAGAGGGAAGGGTAAAGTGTTTGCCACTACCCTTAGTGATTCTGAAAGCTCAAATTCAGACACGGAAGGAGAATGTGATAGTGAAGGAAATTATAGGGCCTTCATGGAAATTACCTCCATTGATTCAAAGGATGATTTGAGCAATTTGGTTAATGAACTTGGTGATCTTTTCGAGGGTGAGGAAGATGAAAACGTATGCCAAAATGAAAGCGAGAACAACCTTCAAGAAGCATATGATTCAATGCTGGAAGATTGTGGCAAATATGCCAAGGTTGTGAACCTTGCTGTGAAAAAGATGAAAAAGGTTGAAGAAGAGCATAGGTATATACTTGTGCAACTCAAGGAAGCGAAGTGTGAAGTAGAAGGACTCAAGGGAGAGTTGGTTGAAGCTTACTCTAAGATCAAGTTTCTTGAACTTGAAATTATCCAAACTAATGTCAAGGTTGAGTGTATCTCCACCAAGAAACTTGACAACGTGCTATCCTCACAAAAATCTTCACATGATAAGACTGGTTTGGGCTATACCGGTGAAGGAAGCTCTAGCAGCGAACCCAAGAAGGAAGTAAGGTTCATATTAGCCAAGAATGAAGAGAAACTCAAAGAAGTGAAGCCTAAGATTAAGACCCCTATTGTTGTAAAAAGAACCATTAGTGCAAAACCAAAGAAAAAATGGAAGTCATTACCCAAAAATCAAAGGGGGCCTCAAGTGAAACATATGTGTCATCATTGTGGCATACAAAGACACACAAGGCCGAATTGTTTCAAGCTTCATGCACTCAAGAAGGCTGACTATATGCGTGGCCAAGAAAGTTCAAAGAGAAGACCAAGGGGAGCACAAGCTAAGGGAGATAGCGAGGGACATCTCATTGGAAACGTTATAGAAATGTTGAAGAACATATCATTATGCCTTGCTAGCTTCACTCCGAGGTTTGAAAGTTATGGTGGTCGTACCCCCCAATCTAAGGCTCACACCCAAAACACTCGTAAAGCATGGGTGAAGAAGGGTACTTATGCATGATCACTCTCTATGCCCATGCATTAATACTTCCAATGTTTAGGGTCATAGGTTCATGCATCATGACATACATAATCCTCCTATGTCATTGCTTCCGGTTTATAGCATGTTTCTTTTTCAAGTTTTGCTTTGTACTTGTTGTTTTTTGTTGATCTTACTTTACATGTTCTGTTTTTAAGTGTGATGAAAAATTCAAAAACCCATAAAAATTGAAAAATCTCTAAAAAGTTTGATTGCTTGTGTTGTGTATATCACATGTGAGTTTGGCCTAGTACCTTCATACTAATGGCGTAGTGCATTTACGGGCTTAGCTTGTTATGTATGCACATCTATCTTTGTGGAAGAATATTGAAATCTATGTGTGACTATTGTAAATCGATCTTCAAGCTTGTCATGAATTATTGGTCAATAGTCTTGATGATTTTGATACTTGCATAGACTTGTGCCTATATATCTTCCCCCACTTTTTATGTTTTTTCATTATAGCTCATCAAATCTCAAAAAGAGATAATAAACTACAAAAACCGTCGCACATACTAGTATTTGACTAGGAAAAAGGGAAAGCGACTTATATTAAAATGTATGGTACCCAAAAAGCCAAAGGCTTATTCTAAAAAATGAAATATCAAAATTTATGGCATCGATCTCAAAATGAGATGTATTGTTCAAAAATGATCAAATGTTATGTATTGTAAAGAAGCCAAATGAAAAGCTTCAAAGATTTTGTAATCATTTTTGTAGGAAGTCATATATGTTCGTTTCCATAATTAAGATAGATCTCTTGACCTAGTCCCAGTTGTGTATAACTTAATTGAATTGATCATTGAAGCTTCACTCTAGACTATGGACTATTTCACATTTGATACTCACACACAACACACAAGTTTTTGTTCAACGAATGCTTATTTCATTTCTGTGATCGTACATGTTGAAATGTGATGTGTATACTCAATTGCTTGTTAGTCAAAGGCATATAAAGCTAGCAAGACATTTGGGGCTGAAGAATGGAGTGTTGGAATGAGATTCTTTGATTGTTTCTAATGCCCTCAAGCAGGTTTCACAGCCTCCTACTTTGGTTGCAGCTATTGTGGAAGGAATTCATGTTTTGAGTTCGAATGTTGGGGTTGTTGGTTATTCTCATGTGCGAAGGGCTGGTAATAAGCCAACCCACATTCTAGCACGACAAGCTCAAAGCTTTGTCAATGATGTAATTTGGATTGAAGAGATTCCTTATTGTATTCAGCAAGCTCTTATCCATGATGTACTTGGTTCTTGATGTTTAATAATATTTCAGTGTGTGTTTTTATCCCCAAAAAAAAAAAATTTTAATTTATTTTTTATTTCAAATCTAATTCTTATTTTTTAATATGACTAATTCTCCCATAATAAGCTAATGATACTATGAATTTTACTATATAGATTTTACAAATTGATGACATGTCATCAATATATATTTTTTTAAGTTATTCAAACATTCATTTATTATATTATTTAAATGGCACCAATCACATTCCTACCATATCAATTTGTAAGTTTTTTGTCTTACAATTTGTAGTAGCTTAAGCATTTTTAATTCGCATAATGATGATTTGGTTGTTTTTTTATTTTTTTATTTTTTTTTTGGTGGAGAAAATATTAAAGTTACTACAAATTTTATTACAAAAAACTTACAAACTGATGTGACAATGAGGTGATACTTTAACAAAAGAATAATTGATATATCAATTTATAAGACCTATCTAGTAAAACTTGTAATAAACTGGCATAATTCTAATTTGAGCCTTCTTAAGAATGGAAAAAAAAACGGTACATACAGCTCTGCATATATTTTTTAAATTAAAAAAAAAAAAAAAAAAAAAAAAAAAAAAAAAAAACAAACAAACAAACAAACAAAACAAAACCTTACTGCCCTGTATTTTGGGCCTTACTATGTAAGGGGACATGAAAGACAGAGAGACTGGGAAAGTATTAGCACCTCCTACACGGAGTCCTAGAATATAACAACGTAATCTTAACTAGTATATGTAACATCTCAATCCATGCATATTATTATACATTAATGGCTATTTATATGCTTCATGGTTTTTGAAAGATCGTTTATATATTAATATTGTAATAGTTATTTATATACTTCATGGTATATGAAAATATCGTTTATATATTCATAAAAACAAATTTCTCATGGAAATTACCTATCTTGTAAATGCCAACCAGAGAGATTGGCCACTTCTCTCAAAGCAGCCCTCCATGTTTCCACCACCTCCATGTTCTCTTTAAAACATGCTTCATGTTCTTTAAATGCTTGTCCAAAATATCCTGTTTGTTTCCGTACATCAGATGGATCCACATCATAGAAAATTGGCAAAATTGTCAATCCTCTATTTTTCATACATTTAACGATCTCTGCAAGTTCTTTTAAGCACCATGTCGAAGATGCATAGTTTCTTGAGAAAATGACAATAGCAAACCTCGATTCTTCTATTGCTTTCCAGAGCTCTAGTGAAATTGGTTGTCCTCTATCAAGTTCTTCATCGTCCCTAAAGGTAAAAATACCCTTCCGTTGCAAAGCAGCATATAGATGATCCGTAAAATTTCTACGGGTGTCCAAACCTCTAAAGCTAAGAAACACCTCATATTTCCTCTTAGGCGTTGAAGAAGAAGAAGAAGATGGTGCTCCTTGAGTGCTCATGAAAATTTTAAACTATAATATAGATAGAAAAAGAAAAAAGTTCATTCAATTAAAACTGAAGAGAAGGAAAGTAAATTAAAGAAGAAAAATACAATTTGATGTGAATTTTTCATTTTGAGGACAAACTGAAAGGAAAATATTAAAAGTGATGAATATGTGACTTACAGATTTGGAAATCGATATCGCAGTAGTAGTGATTGTAATGCTCGGAATCCTCTTGAAACAAAGCCGGATCCAATTCTTTTTAGATATAGGAATGGAATCTGTGCTTTCTTTCTCCGTGTGTTTGTGTTCACAACTTCGTTATCCTCTGTTTTAAGTCAAGTCAACAACTCATCCGCGTCTTAAATGCCTATTTTCCTCTGTTACTGGCTACTGCTACTTTCCCAATCCATTCATTTATCTTTTTTACTTTCTTTAGAAAAATATATAAATAAATAAAAGGACAGAGTAATTTCGTGGTGACCAGCATGAACCTTAGTGGAAATTTCCTTTTTACTCAGAAGTTTCCTTCTTATTCTTCTTGTTCGGTCTTCCGATAATTGGTCTTTTTCTTTTTTTATTCCTTTAGAAAGATATACGGTGTATGGTTTAATTTTATTTGAGATATGCTATGCTATGTTATGTATACCAACTTTTAACAATATTTTTGTAACAAATTATAAGGGATAGGTTTTTACTGTTTATTATTAGTGGGCAAAAAATAATTTTAGTGATGAGTTCAAATTAAAACCAGTAACTGGTAACAAATATATTATGGACGTAACACTTCTTTTCTTACTTTTACCTTCCTTACTGAGAAAGTTATTAGGTACTTCTAGTAATGTAGGGCCCTATTTTCTCACATTCATAATAAACTCCATCATAAATTTAATTAATAGAATACAGTTATGCACCACAAATAAGAGTAGAGAGAACCACATCACCAACTCCAAAACCAAAAGTATCTAATAATCACTTTCCTTATCAACTCTTACCCTGTTTATTATTGTTATTATTATTATTATTATTATTATTATTATTAACTACAATGTTACTATTTTCATTGATTTATTTTGCTTTAAAAATAAATTTAGTAAATGTAAACTATACCCAAAAATAGTAGGATTTTAAAAATTGTACATCAACCAATGATATGCACTAAGATTTTGAAATCGCCTATAATATGGCTCAAATAATCTCAAGAATAACATGACTCTTTTTCTCAAATGATTCCGACAATCAAGAATATATATATTTCAATAGAGTTAGAAATTTTATTGAAAAAATAATGAAAGATTACCTCAAATCACAGTATAGGCGGCGTTTCCCCTTGCCAAGTTGTGAGGACTTAATGCAATAGGCATGTAATGTTTATTTTATTTATTTTTTTATTTTTTTAATGGGAATGTAATGTTTATTGTTTAGCCAAACGTAGTGCTCCTCTAATTTTTTTAGTTAGCTAAATAATTCTTAACTCCTAATCATCGAGTCCACATTTAATATTTCTTCTAAAAGATTAAAAAAATGACCACATCTCTAATTTTCTAAATAAAAAAGTAAAAACAAATTATAAAAAAAAAAGAATAAAGTTTTTGTTAAAAATATTTATTTAAATATTTCTAGGATTTGTTATTATGGCGTAAGAGTAATTATAAGGAGAAAAAACAGGGCAATAATAATGCACAAACTTTTCTATTTTTATGAAATACATTAAATACACTTTGAGTTAATGAGTTACTTTGAATTAATGAGTTATGTAGGATATATATATAGCCAAAGCTCAGAGAAATCCAACTAGATTTTAATTGGACTCTCAATTTTGCATCACGTGTCCCATTTAATTTAGATTTTGTACCAAGTGAATTATTGAGTGTAAAAATCGAAGAGTCCAAATCCAATTAGATTCTACATTGGATTTCAATTGGAGTCCAATTTTCGGCCATATGTCCATCTAAGTTTTAAAGTTTTGTGGTAAATAAATTATTGGGTGCAAAAACCAAAAAGTCTAAACCAATTAAATTTTAAATCATATATATATATATAGAGGGTTGGGTTCAAGTTACACCTGATGTAACTCTAAGTAATGTTACACCACCCAATAACTTGTTATTGAATTCATATTTTGAAAATCCAACTGTCCAATTACATGTTCTATATGTTCTTAACATGCATGCCAATTTTCATGTCAATCGGATGTTATTTACTATTCGATCTATAAACTCATATTTTATGCATTATTTTAAACTACAAAAACTTGATGTAACTCTAAGCAATGTTACACCACCCAATAACTTGTTATTGAATTCATATTTTGAAAATTTAACTGTTAAATTACATATTCTGTATGATCTTAACATGCATGCCAATTTTTATGTCAATCGGATGTTATTTACTATTTGATCCTTAAACTCATCTCTAATGCATTATTTTATACTACAAAAACTTGAATTTAAACAATTAATTGATGACATGATTATTAATCTTTGATCACCTTGAAATTTTACGAGCATGGAGAATATATGAAGATAATATAATCTAACAGTTGATTTGTCAAAAGTCATATCCAATTAAAAAATATTAAGTGATGTAAAGTGTAATTCTAAGTAGTATTACACCTTTTAATAACTTATTATTGGATACGTATTTTGAGAAATCTACCGGTAGATTGCATTATATTCATATACTCTTCATGCTTGCAAAATTTCAAAGTGATCAAAGATCAATAGTCATGTTATCTATCAATTGTTTAAAGTCAAGTTTTTATAGTTTAAAATAATTCATAAAAGATGAGTTTATGAATCACATGGTAAATAGCATCTGATTGACATGAAAATTGGCATGCATATGAAGCACATATAGAACATGTAATTCAACGGTGAGATTTTCAAAATATGAATTCAATAACAAGTTATTGGATGGTGTAACATTGCTTAGAGTTGCACCTGGTGTAATTTAAACTCAACTCATATATATATATATATATATGAGTTTGGCTTACCTCCAATACTTTTTTAACTAAAAGTTTCCTTTTATTTTAAATACACAATAACAAGTCGTAATGGGTTTTAATCTCCACCTTTTTATTTAGTTAGTGGGTGATGTGGCAATTTCTCATTAAAACAAAAAGAGATTCCAATTAAAAAGGTACTAAAAGTAAGCCAAACCCTATATATAATAAGAAATTATTACATATTTTAGAAATGCATGGTTTTAAAAAAAGTGTAAGCTAATTTTATATATAATTCGAATCGTATTATTGTAATTGTTTTTAATTATACCCGTGCATATGCATGAAGTTACACACTAGCCTATATATATATATATATATGTGTGTGTGTGTATGTATATTATAGCCAAAGCTTAAAGAAAATCCAATTAGATTTTAATTAGATTCTCAATTTTGCGTCATGTGTCACATTTAATATTTAATTTAGTACCAAGTGAATTATTAAGTGTAAAAATTGATAAGTTCAAATCCAATCTATAATATATTATAAAAGTTGGATCCTCAAACTGGAAAATTCACACAATAGTGACATGTGTACTTTTGACAATGCATAAAACAATGTCAAGCCATCCGAAAGTGAATGTGGTTGCAACCTTTTGCCCCTTAGAGTTACTGCATGTGGATCTCATGGGTCCAACGAGAACAGAAAGCATGGGTGGAAAACGTTATATTATGGTGGTGGTTAACGACTTCTCAAGGTATTCTTGGGTGGACTTTCTTAGAGAGAAATCAGAGGCATATGACAAGATGGAGAAATTGTGCAAGAGACTAATTAATGAAAAAGGAGTACCTATTGTCAAGATCAGAAGTGACCATGGGAAGGAGTTTGAAAATTCAAAGTTTGAAGCATTTTGTGATGAACTCATTATCAAGAAGGAATTCTCAGCCCCAAAGACTCCACAGCAGAATGGAGTAGTTGAAAGGAAGAACCGGTGATTCAAGAAATGGCTCGAGTAATATTGCTCAACAAAAACCTTCCACAGAAGTTTTGGGCTGAAGCTGTGAACACTTCATGTCACATTGTGAATAGGATTTATTTTCGAGCAGGAACGAAGAAGACATCGTATGAAATTTGGAGAGAAAAGAAGCCAAAAGTGAAGTATTTCCGAATATTTGGGAGCAAATGTTATATTCTCAATGATAGAGAGAATCCCGAAAAATTTGATACTAAAAGTGATGAAGGGATATTTCTAGGCTATTCATTAAATAGTTAAGCGTATAGGGTATTCAATAAGCGCACTAAGACCGTAATGGAGTCTATAAATGTGGTGATTGATGACACACTACCTGAAAAAGAAAGTGATGATGATGATGGGTCGAACCTAAAGAAGAGGGATGTTGAGGACAACATGTCACAAGATGAAGATATTGAGAAAGAATCACCGGAAAAAGAGTCCACACTTCCTATACCAAGAAGGGAGACTAGATCGACACAAAGAACTTCTAGCCCTCTCACTCCTCCAGAAGTTCATCCTCCCATTTCCCGGAATGATGAAGTCTCCACATCAAAGAAGCCATCATCAAGAGTGAATAAGAACCATCCGAATAGTAACATCATTGGATCATTAGATGAAGGCCTTCGACTCAGAAAAGGAAACGTACTCCTGGCTAATCATGTCACATACCACTGCTACCTTGCCCAATTCGAGCCAAAGAGGGTAGAAGAAGCTCTCCAGGATGAAAATTGGGTAAAGTCAATACATGAAGAGCTGAACCAATTTGTGAGAAATGATGTTTGGGAACTTGCACCAAGACCTGAAAATGTTCATGTCATCGGCACCAAATGGATATTCAAAAACAAGACAGATGAAGATGGAGAAATTATCAGGAATAAGTCTCGGTTAGTGGCTAAAGGATACACTCAAGTAGAAGGAGTAGACTTTGATGAATCCTTTGCACCCGTTGCTAGGCTTGAATCCATTTGAATTCTCATGTCCATTGCTTGCAATATGAACTTCAAACTCTATCAAATGGATGTTAAATGTGCGTTTCTAAATGGATATCTGAATGAAGAAGTGTTTGTTGAACAACCTAAAGGCTTTAAGGATCCTTACTTCCCTGATCATGTGTTGAGATTGAAGAAAGCCCTTTATGGCTTAAAACAAACTCCTAGAGCTTGGTATGATCGGCTCACCCATTACCTCCTAGAAAGAGGTTTCAAAAGAGGTTATGCTGATCGAACTCTGTTTGTCAAGAATGATGAAGACTACCTTCTGGTGGCTCAGGTGTATGTTGATGACATAGTATTCGGTGCTACAGTTGATGAACGAGCCATAGAGTTTTCTGAAGAGATGAAGAAAGAATTTGAGATGAGTATGGTGGGAGAACTTACCTTCTTCTTAGGCCTTCAAGTCAAACAAAAGAAGGAAGGCATATTCGTTTCACAAGAGAAATATGCTAGAAACATTGTCAAAAAGTTCAGACTAGACTCCAAGAAGCATGCCTCCACTCCTATGAGTTCGTCCACAAAACTGAATGTTGATTCTTCCGGAGAGGAAGTGAGTCCAACCTTGTATAGGAGTATTATCGGGAGCTTACTCTATCTTACTACAAGTAGACCAGATATTGCATTCAGCGTTAGTGTTTGTGCTAGATATCAAGCCGTTCCCAAGCAATCTCACTTGACAGTGGTAAAAAGAATTATACGCTACATCAATGGCACTCCTGATTATGGGTTGTGGTATTCCAAGGACTTAAATGCCTGTCTTGCCGGGTATTCAGATGCAGACTAGGCTGGGAGTATAGATGATCGAAAGAGTACTTCAGGAGGTTGCTTCTACCTTGGTAACAATCTTGTCTCATGGATGAGCAAGAAACAAAACTCAGTGTCTCTTTCTACAGCTGAAGCGGAGTACATAGCCACTGGAAGTTGCTGTACACAACTTCTTTGGATGAAGAAACTTCTTCATGATTATGGGATTCCTCAAGATACTAAGTGTGTTTTCTGTGACAACACCAATGTCATAAATCTCTCAAAGAATCCTGTTCAGCATTCGAAGTCAAAACACATAGAGATACGCTATCATTTTATTCGTGATTTGGTGGAAGAAAAAGTTGTGTGTCTTGAATTTATACACACTGATAATCAAAAGGCAGATATCTTCACCAAGCCTCTCGATGGTCCTCGGTTTGAATCTCTCCGCAAGACCATTGGTGTTGGTACAATCCCTTGAAACTCATGTGTACTGTGTGCTTTACCTCTTTATATTGAGCTACCTTATTTGTAGGGCACACATTCTCTTATGGTCTTTTGTGCATTGCATTCATTGGTTAAAATGTTTTTACATTTTTTATTGATTTGTTTTTGATCTATTCTTTACTGCTTTTGTGTCAAAAATTCAAAAACACATAAAAAGTAGAAAATCCAAAAAGTTTGATCAACTTTGTTGAGTTTTGTCTCAAATCATGTTTTGCCTTGTACTTTTGTACTAATGGCTTTGTGCATCTACGAGCTTAGCTTGTCTTCTATGCACTCATATCATTGTGGGAGAAATTATGAAATCTATGTGACTGTTGTAAATAGATCTTCAACCTTGTCATGAATGACTAGTGAATGGTTTTGTTGATCTTGAGACATGCATAGACTCATGCCTATATATCTTCCCACTCTTTATTTTTGTTGTTGCTTAAAAGAGCTCTCTAAATGTAAATCTCCAAATGAAAAGAGATATAAAGTTGTAAAAGCCTGTCGCACATACTAGTATTTGACTAGGAAAAAGGGAAAGCGACCAAAATAAATTGTTTGATGCCCAAAAAGCCAAAGGCTAACTTATAAATTGAAATACCAAAAATTTCAGGCATCTATCTCACAATGAGATTTTCTTTGCTCAAAAAGTGCAAATGATATGTTAAAAAAAATGGAGCCAAATGAAAAGCTTCAAAGTATGTTATCAAGTTCTTGTGGGAGGTCATATATGCGTGTTTCTATAATTGAGATAGGTCACATTATATAGTGCTAATTGTGTATGCCTTGATTGAATTGATCATTGAAGCTTCACATTGGACTAAGGACTATCTTATTTTTGATATCCACACACAACACACAAGTCTATGTTCAATGAATGTCATATTCATTTGTGTGATTGTACTTGATTAAATATGTTTTCACATGCTCAATCTTTGTTTGATCAAACACAAAAAGATTTTTGAGTATTTTTATTTGTTTTTGGAAAGTACTTTGTTTTTACAAAAATGTCAAAATTTCAAAAACTGTGTTGCCCTGTTTTGGCGACTAAGTCGCGGGTTGTCCCAGTCGCATGTTCCAGTCACGAGGACCACTCAGAGAGTTTTCGCGGCTCACTTGCGAGTCAGCAACCAAGTCGCGAAAAAGACTTAGAAAATTTTTCAAAATTTGACTTTTGCAGTTTTTCATGGCTCTGTTTGGCGACTGTTTCGCGTGTGGAAGGTCTAATCGCGAAGGTTACTCAAAGATTTTCGCAGCTCAGCTCGCGACTCCTTCACGGGTAGACCTTCCAGTCGTGAAAAACACTTAGAGAAATTTTCAAATTTCTTTCCTTCACAGTGTTTCGCGGCTTAACCTGGCGACTTACTGGCAACTTGATCAAGTCGCGAAAAATGCGTGTTTTGCGTTTTAAAGTTAGTTTTCGAAAACTTTTCAGTTTTTCCCTCGTACTTTGTGACTGTTCATTGTCTTCCCCATTTCTCTCTGAAACTCATCGAGAAACTTTTTGAAAACCTCCATTTCTGCATCAATCTCACTTCATCCATCAAAAGAAAGGTATGGGTTTTCATATTTTCACTTCATTATTCATGATTTGAACATTTTTGTATGAGTTCAGTTGTTGACTTGGAATTTTTGAAATGGATCTCGGATGTTGATATAGTTTCCTTTCGCATGTTGAATCTCAGTCTGTGTTGTGGCATTTGTCTTTGAGCCTATTTTGTTTTACTACTCTTGGGAGTTCATTATGTCTCTATTGACACCCACACACACTCATTATCATTCTTGGACCCAAAATTCCCAAATTCTTAGGGTTTCTCCGCATTCACATGCTTTGATTCTAACACTATTCTAATAGTGGTCTAGATTTTTTTGGGTGTTTCCTTTTTGATAATCCATGTTGCAGAGTGGACATGTCACCATTTAAGACTTCAACTGTGAAAGGTGGCAACAAGAAAGGGAAAGAACCAATCATTGATGTTGATGAAGATTCTCCTACACCAAAGAGAGCTCGTTTTCAAACAAGAATGTTTGATCCCAATTTGTTTAGGTCTTATGCTGCTTTTGAATCATTTCAGAACCATTTTCAGGAAGCTACCTTGTTGGCTGAAAGAGTCATTGATCAGTCATCTCTATTAGATACCAAAATTCCTACATGGTTTGCTACAAAAGACTGGAATTTTCTTCTCTCTGATCTTGAAGATGCCTATAAGAACATGGTGAAAGAGTTCTATGCCAATGCCATTGTAGAAGGAGAAGTGATCAAGTGCTGGGTTAGAGGAAAGTGGTTCTCGGTAACTCCGGTTTATCTTTCTGAAATTCTTCACATCAACCGGCCCATACTTCCTATCCCACCTGTCTATGATGACTTGATTCCAAATGAGGGCACACTTCGGAGAGCATTAGGAGCTGATTTGGAATTCTCTTCAAGTGGAACATCAATCAATGTGGCATCACTTTCTCCAGAACTAAGACTTATGTCAACAATCATGTGCAACAATCTCTATCCATTGTCAAGTACAGGTTACATCAACCTTGGACATGCACTATTTCTTCATGATCTGGTATCTGATGTGGAAATTGATGTATGCTCCCACATCGTTCACATTTTGGCTAAGACAGTTAACCGAACTACTTCAAGGAATTGTATTCCATTTCCTCGTCTCATATCTCGGATTCTAAAGCTCAAGGGCGTTCGTCCCTTTGCTAATGAGTACCCTCACTCCAGACCAAGTTCAATTAATGGTCGTACTCTTCAAGCAAGTATGAGTCACACCAAAAAGACTGTCAAGCAAGAACATCACCCTCCTCAAGGAAGCTCAAGTTCTACCTCTCTTTCCAATGATGAAAAGTTCAACCTCATCATGGCTGCACTTCAAGACCTCAGTACCAAGATCTCAGGGCTTACTCAGACCATGTACTGCCAACACTCACGTCTTGATAAACAGTTAACATCCCTCGAAACTCAAATGGATGAAATTCACCGGAAGCTAGAAGAGAATGATAACTAGCTATTCCATGACAAAAAGGGGGAGATGATGTCATTGGTAGGGGGAGTGCAGTGATAGGGGGAGTGCAGTGATAAGGGGAGAAGTTGCAAGAAGTCTATGTTTTTAGTTTTTATAATTGCTTAATTAAGTCTTTTGCTTTTGGTTTAAAGCTTTGATACTCTAATGTTATTCTGTTACTTCAGCACTTGTTTTATCATGTTTGTACCTATGTTGCTTTTGTAAGCTTTAAGGGTTTGAATTTGCATGTTTGTAGGCTTTTATGGTAAGTGCCATGTATTTGCAATTCTTTGCTTATGCAGCCTTTATGCATTGTGCCTTTGTACTTGTTAATGCTTTGCATTATTTTAAGTACAACACTCTTGTGCCCTTGTAGGATTGTTCCTAGATGCATGCATGTTTGTATGCATTGGTTGAGTGTTGGTCATTCAAGTGATGTGCCTTGTGTTTGTCATCTTGAATGTCCAGATGTTCATTCCAAGTGTGAATGAGCATTGTGATCACTTGGTTATAGTGATTACTTGTTTTGGTCTTGCCATGGTTTACTAATTTATTCCATTTTGCTTGATCATGATATTATTGCTCCATATGTATATCAAGTTTTTCTGCATACAATGATATTGCTATGTTATTGTGTTTTAGGAGTTACTTATTCATATGTTCAAGAGCTTTACAGAATCTAGAGTTAGGTGTAAGTGAGTTTTGTTCAACTGCTCCCAACTCACGTTTTAAGTCTAGAGTCTATTGTAGGGTTTTGTCACGGAATAGCCAAAGGGGGAGATTGTAAGGTTGAATTTAATCAACCATCTTTTTGGCTTTATTCCGTGCCAATTTTCTTGTAATTTAGCACTTAGTAACCCTGTATTTAGGTGGGAAAATTGTAAGGGTAGTGTGTGAAAAGATGTGGAGAAAAGCTCAAGAGTGTGCAAGAAAAACAGAGCTTCATGGCTAGGGCTCGCGGGTGGATCACGACTGGCAAGCCACCAAACGATGGCACGTGAGAGGCACACTGGGAAGCTGAAGAGTCATGCCAGCTGTCACGCTACAGGACAAAAGTCCCAGGCTAGCCAGGCCGTTTGTTCGCGGCTTGAACTCGCGACTTGACCCAATCGCGAGGCCAAGTCGCCAAAATGCCCTGTTTGGCAAAAACTGACGTTTTGCATTCCCTTCTCACCCTACTATATATATACCCTTAAACCCACCATATTGAGAAAGCTTCCAGAGAGAATTTTGTGAGAGAAACCCTAGAGAAATACAAGATTGATTCATCCACAATCTTAACCTTAGAGACTCTACAAATTCCTCTACTCTCTTCCTCTCCATTGTCATACCCTTGAGAGGCCTTTAGCCAAATCCTTATCTCACCACACCCACGTTTGTGAGAAGGTCTATTTGGTACTGTTGGGAAGCAGTTAAAAAGGAACCAATCTACATTGGTTGATGCTATGGTCTAGTAGCAGAATCCGGTAAGCTAGAAAAGAAAAAGGTTTGGCGTAACCTTGTTGGAGCAAGAAGCGCGGAGGGCTCAGGTACCTGGGTAGATTAGGCTTGGAGGGTCTATTGCTGTTTATGTATCCCAACTACATTTTCTAGTGAATTATTTGACCACTTGGAGGGCGGCGAAGAGGTTTTATGCCGAGGGCTTCGGTTTCCTCTTCGATAACACATTGTGTGTTGTCCATGTGTTTCATCTTCCTTCCCTTTATCTTTGCCTTATATTTACTGCTGTGGATGTGTTTATATTTGGCTTAGATTAGTTATCAATTTTGTTATTAGCTTGATATCATGTTCCGCACATCATTTGTTTGATATAAAGCTTGAATTGGTAATTTTTGTATTTGGGGTCCAAACGTTCAAAGGTATTGCATACCCTTTTTGAACTTTCACTTTTAATTAATTAGTATTATTTTCCTTAATTTTAATATAATCTTTAAATTTTTTTTATAATTATATCCCATATACATTATTGGGAGTACAAATATTTGTGTGTGTGTGGAAGATAAAGACAATGAATATGTTTCTAAAAAAAAATATGAATATGTTTCTAAAAAAAAATATGGAAGTATAAAATATAACTATAGATTCCAATGATGAAGGAAATTATTTTTTCATGCCAAATTTATTTTTGATAGTTTAATTATGAATAAAAAAAAAAGTAACAACGGATATAGAAATATCTTCTTAAGTCAAATTTTTCTTAGATATTTTGAGAAGTCCTAGTTAGAGAAAAATTTGCTCATAATTAACCTCGAAAAAAAAAAATGTAGCATAAAATATAACTGTATATCCCATTTAAATAAAAAAATCTTCTCAAATCCCATTTAATTTTCTAAATGGGAGATGGTGGATATATAATTATAGAATATCGCCTTTGTAAAGTTGTGATTTTCAACTATGTTTTGTTGGCTTTAATTTTGTATCAAATTTGATTGTATTTTATTCAATTATTTCCCTGTATGTATGTGGGATTTAATGTAAGGATTGAGTGTGAGAGATTGCTGAAGAATTGTGAAGAACGATGAAGTTAGAGACTTGCTCGCTACAAGCTCGCGAGTGGACAACCCGCAAAAGGCCATGTGACGAGCACATGCAAGAAGCTGAAAAGTCAAGTGCCAGGATGGATTTTGTGAGTCATCTCACGACTTAGCCAACTTGCGAGATTCTCTGCCTGGATAATTTTAAAGTGTGCTTTCCTAATTTCTTTACCCACACTATATAAGCCCACATTACCCATGAAATTGTAAGGAGAATTTCAGAGGGAAAACCCTAGACATATACTTGAGAGTCAGAGATTGTAAACCCATAATCATCTACACAATTTCTCTTAGTTTTCCTCTACTCCTATTTCTTAAATTACAAATCTTTGAGAGGTTCTTAGTCCAAACACTTACTTCACCTAATTTGAGTGTTGAGAGTGGATTTGGTGCCAGTGGGAAGCTTTGGAAAAGGCCATCGATTAGCGGATGCAATTTGAAGCTAATTGCGCGATCTAGATAACTAATGAAGACATGACTCAGTGAAGTCCGTTGGTAGCTGGAACTTGGAAGGTTCAAGTACATTTGGTAGATTAGGCTTAGAGGGTCTTTTTGATATCCTTGTACTTCAACTTTATTCACTACTGGATCATTTCGGCTTGGAGCTTGGAGGGCCGCAGAAAGGTTTTTCGCCGAGTACTTTGGTTTCCTTTTTAATAACACATCTCGGTGTCATCTCATTGTTTGCATCTCTCTTCCCTTACTCTTTATGCTTTATACTTATTGTCTATTGTATATGTTTATGCATTAGAGAGTAGATCCGATTTTATTGCATTTCATTTACTCTTATTCCGCACTTAGATAAGTAAAGTAAAAGCAATTTAGCCATTTGTTTAAAATTAGGGGACTAAACAAGCTATAATATTTTACACTATTGAGCTTTCAGCCTTCATGTTGATTAATAGTTGAAATCTTCTTTTTAGTTTTTATTTAACTTGATTCATATGTAAAACTTTAATATGAACTTCTATTAAGCAATGAATTTCTTGAAATAGACATCATAAGGTTTTATAATTATTATCGATAAAAAATGATAACACTCATTATATTTCTTAACAAATTCACATTAAAAAATGTAGTAGTTATTTAAGGACTAATAATTAAAATTTTATAAATAAAATAAAAAATGTGCAAAGCACAAGTTAACAACTAGTTAGATTCTAAATTGGATTTCAATTGAAATCCAATTTTTTGCCACGTGTCCATCTAAATTTTTAATTTTTGTGGCAAGTGAATTATTGAGTGCAAAAACAAAAGAGACTAAAACTAATTAAATTCTAAATCATATATATATATATATATATAATATGAGAAAGCATTACATATTTTAGAAATGTATGGTTTAAAAAATGTGTAAGCTAATATCATATATAATTTGAACCTCTTCTAAAAAAAAGTTTAATTTGAATTGTATAACTCATCAAAAAAAAAAAAAAAAAAACGAATTGTATAATTGTGATTTTTTTAATTGTATCCATGTATATGTATAGGGTTACATACTAGTATATATTAATAGCCAAAGTTTAAAGAAAATCCAGTTAGATTTTAATTGGATTTTCAATTTTGCGCCACGTGTCCTATTTAATTTTTAACTTTGTTTCAAGTGAATTATTAGATTTTAAATTGGATTTCAATTGGAGTCCAAAACGTGTCCATCTAAGTTTTTAATTTTTGTGGCAAGTGAATTATTCGGTGCATAAACCGAAGAGTCTAAAACCAATTAAATACTAAATCACACACACACACACACACACACACACACACATAATGAGAAACCATTACTTATTTTAGTAATGTATGGTTTTAATAAAGGAGTCCAAATCTTCTGTCTCACTTTCTCTACTCCATTCTATACTCCACAAATAAAAATTTGCCACATGTCTATCTACTTAATTAAATCCTAATTTTGTGGCTTCTTTATTTCAGTTACCTAAATTAAATAAATAAAGAAAATAAGAAAAACTCAACATTCAACACATCTCACCACTAGTAGCACCACCTTCATTCGCCGAAGCCACCAACTACTCTAGTCACAGCCATCTTGGAACTCTAAACAAAGCCAAGCCAAATCTAGGACCTTCAAACTCCAACAAAGACCAATATTCTGTCATTCCATTTCTCGGCTTTTTCAGGAACTAAACATTATGGTTGATTCAATCAGTTAAAAGTGGGTGGGTGATGTAAAATCTATTATAGTTTTCTAATTGTACCACGTTATATCTTTTCGACCTTTGGTTCCTGAGAAATAAAAACTTGTCATATCAAACCCCATATTTTGAGGTGCTCTTTGTGATGAGGAAAATCAAGACCAAAATTTTCTGGTTCTGATGGATGGGTGTGACTGAAGGTGTTGATAACTCCAGCGAACAATGGTGGTGGTGTAGGTGGTGGGATGTGTTGACTTTTGGGTTTTTCTTATTTTCTTTATTTATTTAATTTAGGTAACTGAAATAATAAAGCCACAAAATTAGGATTTAATTAAGTAGATAGACATGTGGCAAGTTTTTATTTGTGGAGTATAGAATGGAGTAGAGAAAGTGAGACAGAAGATTTGGACTCCATAAGCTAATACCATGTATAATTAGAACTGTGTAATTGTGATTATTTTTAATTATATCAATGCATATGCACAGAGCTACACACTAGTAAGAGTAATTAGAGGAAACAAAAATAATGTAATAGTCATCTAAATAAATATGTTACATTTCTAATAAATAAATAAATGTTACACATTTTTAGTAAAAATCTAGGGGGTCATTATTTAAAGGAAAATGCTAAAACTAGTAAGAGTAATTAGAGGAAACAAAAATAATGTAATAGTCATCTAAATAAATTTGTTACATTTCTAATAAATAAATAAATGTTACACATTTTTAGTAAAAATCTAGGGGGCCATTATTAAAAAAAATGCTAAAACTGTAAACTATTTTAAAAACTGATGATACAGTTGATGATTATTGGTAAATAAAATGTAATATTAGTGGTGAGTCTAGATGAGAACCAGTAAGAATTTACTATATTAATAGTTTTGTAAAAATATTATAAAATAGTTTGTGCCTATAGCATTTATATTTTTTATTTTATAGTTTGCATCTAAATTTATATTTTTGTTTTTACCAAATGAAAAATATATAAGAGGGAGGAGGGATTTTTGAAAATTCAAAGGGCTCCTCCTAAGAAGAAGATGATGATGATGTTGATTGTCCTTGGGTGCTCATGCAAACTATTAATGTAAATATACTTGTAGATCTCAAACTATATATAGATAAAGAAAAAAAAAGTGCATTCAATTAAAACTGAATAGAAAGAAATTATAAGAAAAGTAAATTAAGGAAGAAGAATATAATTTAATGTAAATTTACTTGTAAATCTCAAACTATATATAGATAAATAAATAAATAAAACAAGTGCATTCAATTAAAACTAAAGAGGAAGAAATTATGAGGAAAGTAATTTAAGGAAGAAGAATATAATTTGATGTGAAAGTGTTTTGGACTAAATTCTTCTTTTATTTTGAGAAATGCTAGGTCCATAATACTTTTACAACATTTTTACAGAAAATTCTAGGTGATAGATTATTAGAATTTATAAGAAACAGCTTGCCATGTAAGATCTGTTGTGAAAGTGTTGTGTGTAGAGACGGAAACCCCCCCCCCCCCCAAAAAAATTGAAAAAAATATCTTAGTATGTGTGTACACAAAGAAAATTTTCAATTTGCCGCAAAATATGCAATCTTGGCTCCCTCCCTCCAAAAAAATTATAAATTGGCCCATGAAATCCAAAAGTATATGTTCTATTCTATCCCTTTTGCCCTGTTGCCTGAAGAATAATTACAATAACCTTTGGATAAAAACAAAAAAATAAATAAATAAATAAAGCACAAATTTGGTCCAAAGAAACCCAATTGCCCAAAAAATAATATGAATTACCTACAGACAAAGAAACCCAATTGCCCCAAAAATAACATGAATTACCTATAGACAAACTAATATTGACAACAAAAGTAAGCATAAATTTGGCATTATCAAATGTATGATTTTCAGTTCACATGGTGTGAATTGTGAAGTGCTTAATGTTATATTTTTTAAGTTACTTTCTAAAAAAAATTTAGTTGTGTTTGTTGTAATAAATTGTTTGGTAATGTTACTTTTTAAGAAATGAGAGAAAGTTGTTAATCTTATGTCAAAATATTATTTAAATGGTTAGGTAGAAGTAGGATAAATTCCTTATAATTAATTATTGTTGCCTTTTTTTTAAGATCATGGAAAAATAATGTTCAATTTTGATTTTTTTTTATTAAGAAAAATTCAAAATAATTTAGAAGCTCATATTGAAAATGCAGTATTGTCATCTAAAATCCATCAAATAAATTTTTGAAAAATCGCCATATATAAAATTGGTAATAGTTCATTATAGAATAATCTAGAATTACCACGAATATATTATGATGTTAATTAACACAATGCAATTGAACAAGCTTATGTTAAGTTTGGTTTAAACCAAAATTTTTTTCTTTTAATACTTTGGCCCCCCTCATTTCTGAATCCTGGTTTCGTCCCTAATTTTGTGTGTAGAATTCATCTTTCATTATAAGGACAAAGTGAAAGGAAAATAATAAAGGTGAAGAATATGTGACTTACAGATTTGGAAATTGAGATCACAGTAGGGATGGCAATGGGGCGAAGCCGAAGGATGGGGTCTTCATCCCCGCCTCGCATGGTTTTGTCTTGCCCCATCCCCGCCCCATCTCGCATGACGGGGAAAACTTTCTCACCCCATCATTGTCCCTTGGGGCCCCGTGAGGCCCCGCCTCACCTTGTAAAACTCTACTTTTTTTGTTAATTTTCCCTACAACTAGTACAATTTTTTTTAATGAAACCTATTTCATTAATAAAAATATACTTGAAATTACAACTAAATTTATCCCATAAAATCAAATCAACTTTTAGAAAAAATTGAATAATATATCCAAATGTTTAACAAGACAATCACAACAACAAAAATCTCATAATATAACACATAACAAAATAAAGGTAGAGAACCATGTTGGGTAGAATAAAATAAGCTAATATTGATATGTTTGTTTAAATAGTAGGGTTTTAGGGTATGAAAAATTTACAATTATAACCCTTAGCAATGAGGGGCAGAGTGGGGACAGGGGCGGGGGCGGGTCTAAAAAGTCTAAACCCATCCCTGCCCTGCCCCGTGATGTGGGACTAAAATCTTGCCCCATCCCCGCCCCACCACCTTTGCGGGGCGGGGAAAACCCGTGCGGGGCGAAGCGAGGAGGGGCGGGTTAAGCAGGGCGGGGCAAAATTGCCATCCCTACACAGTAGTAGTGATTGTAATGCTCAAAAGTCGAAACCCTCTTGAAACAAAGCCGAACTCAATTCTTATTAGATAATTTCCTGTTCCATAGTCTTCCGGTTGGTCTTAAATGCCCTTTCTCTTTTGTCTTTTAGCGTGGCAAAAGGGTTAAACTTAGCTCTTCATGCAAATCAATTTATTTATTTATTTTTATAGAGTTTCAACCTATAATGCCTATTTTGATGATTATGCTCTTTATTATCATAACAAGATGCCAATTGGTTTTTTTTATAGGCGATGATTGAATTCTAAATCTCTTATTTAATCATCAGAGATTTTACTAATTAAGCTAACTGCAAGTTAATTCATTGATTGCTCATTCATCCCTTGCTCCTTGTATTTTAGTTCATTTTAGCTTCCTTATTGATCCTTTCAAATTTTTTTTTTATAATATTTACTTCAATGTTATAGTTTTTTTTTTTTTTTTTTTTTTTGGGAGTAAAAAACGAATATATTAACCTTTTGGGTAATTACAATCCCCTCCCTTGAGGTTTGGAGAAATGACACTCCACCCCAAACTTGAAGGAAAAAAATATTTTTCCCCTTGACATTCGATTGACTAAATTTTGTTAAGTTAATATTAAAATTTTATGTATTAACCTGATCTTTTCTTAAGAGCAGGTTTCCAAAATTATCTTATTTCATTATTTCAAAATTTTAATTAAAGTGTATTTTGAAATATTAAGTGTGGATTTTGCTTATTATTATTTTTCTTTTTTCAATAGGTTATTGAGAGATTTTCCGTTGCAAGTGTTTTAGTACTTGATCAATTTTGTATTTTTATTTTAAATTTATTAGTTTTTTTTTACTAGCCATGGTTGAACGTGTAAAAAGATTTTATAAAAATTTAAAATATTTCATTACTATTATAAACAAAGAGGAGGTTGGAAGGAAGGAGTGTTAATTTCTTCAAATCTCAATAGAGGGGAGTATATTTTTCCCCGCAGGTTTGAAGTAGAGGATCGTTCCCTCAAACTTTAAAGGAGGGGAGCGTAATTACCACCCCTAACCTTTTTATTACTATTCATTTGACCTCTCTTTGGCATATGTTTTTCCTTTTTCTTTTTCTTTTTTTTCTTTTTTTTTTTTTTGGGAGAGAAACTCTTTGGCTTTTCTAATGTTACACTTTACCCCTGAGTATTGGATTAAAATAAAAGGGTTAACCTTCGAATTACTATTTGATACGATTATATAGTATGTAGGGAGCGCAAACCTACAAAATGGATAAGAAGAGAGGGGAATGAAGAACCAGGAATTTTGCTGCTTTGATATAAGTATACTTTAATAGATTTATGTTGCTTAAAAAATAAATTGATTAAATGTAAACAAAACCAAAAAGAGGTAACATATTAAAAAATGTACATAACTAGCGGTAAAAAAACAGGTTGATTTTAAGCTTATCCAATACACACTTTTGCAATTGCCAACAATATCAACGATCCTGACTTTTCTGCAAAAAAATTTCAACAATCTTAACTTTTTTCTCAAAAGAATTCCAACAATCATGATTATTAGTTAGGTTGAATATGGTATCATTAATTTTTACTTGCTTTTTTGTATGTGGTTGATTTTTAAGGCATATGTATATCTAGAATACAAATTTTCATTTCACTTTTTGTGTTCCATTTTATGCTCAACCAATTACACAATGTTTTTCTAATGTTATTAGTTTGGTTGAATATAAGAAATTAGTCATTCATGTGGGAGGAGTTCCCTCCTCTCACAAGGGGGTGGTAGGGAGGACTTTTCCCATAGGAGTGAACAATTCCTAGGTTGAATATATCGTCATTATTTATGACTTGTCTTTTTGTATGCATTTGATTATATACATATATATATATATATATACACACACACACCTATGGACACAATATAACAAAAAATTGTACTAACTCTACCATCGCTCTTACAAAAATAGCATAAATAGCAATATTGTCTTTATAAAGTAGTTAAAATCTTAAAATTCTATAATTTTAGAGCATTCTCATCAAAGGTGGGATAAATGCTAAAAGTTATTTTTAGCAACAAAACCACTAAAAAAGCCACTACATCAATGGTACTAAATTTTAAATTTTTTAGTAGCTTGCTACAATAAGATGTTATTACTAACACCTTACTGTAGCAAGTTGCTACTCATTTTTTATTATTTTTATTCCCCTTCTCTCTCTTCCCTCATCTCACTCTTTGGTCTCTCTAAAAAAGAATAAAAAATGATAAACAAATAATATTTTAATGAAGTGGTAAAAAAAAATAAAAGCTTTTATTTTGATAGAAAAAATAGAAGTTTTGATATTAGGTGTATTGTAAAGTGATGTGTTAAATACTATAAACTTAGTTTTTTAGGTGCTAAATGCTAAAATTTTTAAAACTCTTGATGAGAATGCTCTTACACAACCAAACAAAGAGTTCCGATCCCAAAAAAAATTCCTCTCTCAAGTTGTGAGAAATGGAATAGTGATATTATTGTGTTTTCCTTACATAGGTTGGATAAAAATTAGTACTAGCCAAACTAGACTCCTTGAAACATCTTACAAATAAAATATCTTGTCCATTCCTCAATCAACTCTGAAGTCTGCCACTAAATATCTCCATCAAATTCCTCTCTCTTGCTTTTGATGCCTGAAACATCAACATATATCCAACTAAGCATTCAAAATTAGTTTAGTGTAATATTTTATCCATTCAACTCAATTAGACACCAATTATTTCAGTAAAAAATAATTGTAGAAAGGTATGAAAATAAAATCAATTATATAGAAAGGAACAATTTTTGTTGTACTAATAACCTGTTTTTGCCCATTTGGAAATTTGTTTTAACTGCATGTAGAAATGCTTGTACAATAGACCATGTCAATAGCTTCCTGTGTTGGGTAGCATTAGGGGAAAAAAATATGAGTCAAAGAAAAACTATCTCAGGACAATGGAAACCCCTAATTTTCCAAAAAATAACTCTATCTCATGACATATAGAAGAAAGGAAGTTAAGAGGCAATATGTGAAACTATTGAAACAAAGCCAAGAGCTCTGTGGGTGTAGGTGTGTAGCTCTTTCTATCACTCACTTGATATTGATATTATTGTTTATTAGCTTAAAAATTGTAATTAAAAAAAAGTGGTAGAGAGAGAGAGAGAGAGATGAAGGTTTTTTTTTTTTTGCTGAAATAAAATTCATTAAAACCAACAAAACAGAACTACACAGTACAACAAGAAGAGACCCTCTCAAGAGCAACAACGTCAGAAACAGAAATTGGGAGAGTATCAGCAACTAAACTACCAGAAAAAAATGAACGTGAGGCCCATTTAACCAATGCATCAGCACTTTTGTTCAAAATCCTAGGAACCCAGTTAAAACAAAATTTAGGAGTCTCACTCTCCTTAACTACACTTCTAATCATTTCAACATACTGATGAAGCTCCCAGCATATCGATTGACCAATGTTGCAGATAGTATCAAAAACAATCTTTGCATCCCCTTCTATCTTTACTTGCTCATAGCCTTCTTCAATTGCAGCTTGAATTGCTAGTCCAATAGCCAAGCATTCAGCTATTGCCACAGAATCAGCATCCACCTGTTCAGTCCATGCCTTCAAAACTTCCCCTCTACAGTTTCTTGCCAAACCAGCAACACTTGCCTTCCCTTCACTTCAAGAAGCATCAACATTGATCTTAATCCAGCCCCTTGGAGGTGGACACCACCCTTCTTCCTTCTCTCTTTCTTTACATTGCCCATCATTTTCCTTTCTTGGAGAAAAGCTTTCCATAGCAGACTTAATTCTCCAAGGGAATTCCGCTGGGTCAAACTTTACATTTTTAGAAAGCATCAGCTTTCGCATCCTCCATGTTTCGTAGCAAATCACAGCTGCCATTAAAGTGAACTTATTTTGATTTAAACCTTCAGTTATTAACTCTTCAGGAGGGTTTAAAATCATCTGTACCAACTCCACAGCAGAATTAGCCTCAAAATGATCCCATCTCAAACCAATCTCAGAGGCAAACCACAACATTCTAATCGCTATACAATCACGGAACACATGTAGCTCTGATTCCTCTGCTTCCCCACACAGCACGCAAGACAGATCCTCACACCCTATGCTATTTGCCAATCGGGTTTTAAGGGGTAGTTCTCCATTTGCAAGCCTCCACAGAAACATTTTTAGTCTTTCATGCAATTTACTTTCCCATAACTTCTTCCGAACTTGGTTATACTTATGATCAAATCTATCACCGTGCTCTGTTAAGTAGGAAGATTTCACTGAAAAATTCCCTGACGTTTCTCCCAACCACACCAATGTATCTGGAGTTGCTCTTCTAGGGATGGGAATTTGCTTTATAGCCTGGATTGAGTTTTCTTCAAAAAATTGTTGTGGCATGATTTCATTCCATTTTCCCTGCTCAATTAGATTGACTACTATTAAAGGGTGATTAGCTGCTTCATTTGATATAGGTGAAGGTTTGAACCCTTGGATTCATTCCAAGAGAGACAAGTTTAAAAATTGTAATTCAAAAAAAAAAAAAAAAAAAAAAATAGTGTCTGGACAGAGATAAATTTTAAAATTGCAAATGAAAAAAACAAAATAAAGTGGTTGAAGTCATAGAGTCATAGCGCTCATGATACCTACAATTGACTATTAAGTAAAACCAATAATATATTTCAATTTTATAAAAAAATAATAATAATAACAATGATATTATTATTAACTCATCTCATAGCCAAGCGTTGTGTGGGTGTAGGTATAAATTTGTACGTTAAATGCAAATTGGAAATAGGTTGTTTGAAGATGAAGTAGATCATCAATAACACCTGTGGTTGTAAATTTGAATAACTAATAAATAATATTGGACAACTAATTTACAAATTTTAGCAGAATTAAAATGATAATCTATTAATTGGACAATCACGGTCATCTAACAAAAAAATTTTAAAAAATTCATCTATGCTTGTGTATGCAAAATAAATTAAAACAAAGAAAGAAACCATAATGGCTAGTAATTATTTTACGGGATAATTGTCATGTGCAATTTTACCTAAGCAAATTCAAATATGAAACATAGCAATACCTCAACTTGGATTCCACTAGTTAAAGGTGCACCTCTGCAAATCCTGGAACTAAGATAAGCATTTTTTACCAAATGTAATTTCCTGGTAACTTCCTCCATATTCATTCTTTCTTTTGGCGACTGCATTGAACACGCTAGTCCAAGTTGAAGTATTGGGACTAAGCACTTATGCACAATAGCATCCATTTGGCACAGGTTGACAATACCATGAATTTCTTCATTTGCTTCAATTTCATTTTCATTATTATCTTCTCTATTTACTGTTGTTGTTGGCATTTCTTCAACTTCTCTTCGAAGGATTGGATCTACAATTTGAACAAGTCTTTCTGGCTGTGCCACTGCCATCTTAGCATAATTGTGGAGATTGAAACCATCTTTAAACATTTTTTCAGTGGGTCGCTTCCCTAAGAACATCTCCAATATAATTATTCCATAGCTATACACGTCTCCCTTTGTTGAAGTGTCACAGCCCAGGCCATACTCTACACGTTATGTAATGTAAGGAGATATTGAAATTCTTGTTTGTAATGAAATTTGGGATTTGAGGAGTGTCCATCAAAAAGTAAAAAGAAATTGAACACAAGGAAAAACGTGATGCCACAAGTTCAATATTTCAATTTAAAAAAATGATAATTTTACATTAGAATAATACTTTTGAGCCCACTAGAAGGGGGAAATATTTATGGTTTAGATGTAGTAATGGAAATATGGTTAATGGTTAGAATTAGGATAATTTAATCAA
This sequence comes from Quercus gilva, assembly GCA_023621385.1. Classification (NCBI taxonomy): domain Eukaryota; kingdom Viridiplantae; phylum Streptophyta; class Magnoliopsida; order Fagales; family Fagaceae; genus Quercus; species Quercus gilva. The sequence goes on along the minus strand of CM042481.1, from coordinate 4,340,173 downwards.
ACTAATTTATAATTGTTATGGTCATACTGGAGACATTAGATACTGGCTCCACAATTCACAAATGTTCAATAAAGAATCGTAAGTCCTATTATTACCCACTAGGCCACTACATAATTCACGTATGTAGTTTTTGTTGACAGCTTGTTCAGAGTAGGATACGTACATCAATAAAATACACAATATTGTAGAATCGGTCTGTCTTAAGAGCTGCTATACCACAATTTGATATAGCCGATTGGCATGCTATGATCTCAAACACAATGTTCAGGAATTAAATGGATTGAAAAAACAAGCTAAGCGAATGGATAATCAGTAAAACCTGTCAACTAATCAAAATTATGACTTATCATGGCATAAATCATGTTTTCTTACTTAGATTTTTTTATTTAAAAAATAAATCGAGTGTGTGCATGCGTGTTTTTGTGTTGCATGTTGTGAGAGAGAATCTTTTGCTGATACGGCAATTGCTAAAACAAGAAAACCAATATGTTTTAAACAATTAATTTAACGATATTTGTTAGGATATTTTAGGATTTAGAAATTAGAAATGATTGGAAGGAAATTACCAGGAGCAACATAGCCAATAGATCCCTCTAGCCCAGTTGTAATAGTTTCCTTTAAACAAGAATCTTCAATAGTTGATCGGAACCTTGCTAAGCCAAAATCACTTATGTGAGCAACCATGTCATTGTCAAGAAGAATATTACTTGGCTTTAAATCACAGTGAATAATTGCTGGCACAGAATGGTTGTGAAGATAATTTATTGCAGTAGCCACATCAATTGCAACATTTAGTCTTTGAAGAAGGCTCAAATTCCTTGATTGATTTTCGTTGTCTAGCCCTGGATGCAACCAAACATCTAAGCTCCCATTTGTCATGAATTCAAAGACTAGAGCTTTGAATTCATTTCCACGATGATCCATATGAGAGCAACATGTTATTATTTTAACAAGATTCCGATGCCGAATATTTCGTAATGCGTTACATTCGGCCATGAAACTTTTGGAAGCTCCCCTCTGTTGAAGGTTAAGGACCTTTATAGCAACTAGAGTTTCATTCCCATCAAGAGCTCCTTTATATACAGAGCCAAAACTGCCAGATCCAATTAAATTATTTGAAGAAAATCCACTAGTTGCTTGATAGAGTTCTTTGTATGTAACATTATAATAGAATTCCGTGAATAAAAAATTACTGTAGGCCATTCTTGAAGCCATATATAGTGACCTTTTTGATTTTTTTATCCAGTAGAGATCAAGAAAGCATGAAATCAAGCAAATAAATAAAACAATGGGAATAATAATAATTGCTACTCTGAAGCCAATGGACTTCCATGGTTTCATGACTTTTACAGGACATTTTGGCAACTTCAAGTTTGGTATACCACCACAAAGTTTAGCATTTCCAATCAATGATATTGCATTTGTGTTTTTAAAAACTCCTTCAGTTGGTACTTCACCCTCAAAATTATTAAACGAAAGATTCAAACTTTCTAAAAGAGGAAGCTTCTCAAAACTGTGTGGAATGGATCCTGATAGGTTATTTTGTGAAACATCTAGATGTCGAAGACCTTTCAAAGAAGCCATAGATGATGGAATGGTTCCTATAAAGGAATTCCCTTGCAAGTTAAGGTGTTCCAACATCAAACAATTTCCGATAGATGTTGGAATTTCACCCAACAAACTATTGTTAGAAACATCCAGTTTGTTGATATTTTTCTGGTTACCTACTTTAGATGGCAGTTTGCCAGTTAATGAGTTGTAAGATAAATTGAGGAGAATTAGCGAAAGTGAAGAAGGACCAATAAGCTCTAGGGGTATGGATCCATTAAGGTTATTTTGTGAAATGTCCAAGATCTGCAAATTTGGGCAGTGTACAATACTTGGAGGTATGGTTCCTTCGAATCTGTTCTCTTGTAACTCGAGTCGAAACAACCGAGTAAGGTTGCCTATGAAGGTTGGTATTTCTCCAGACAATTTGTTTCCACCTAAAACCAACAGTTGCATCTTCTCAAACCTCCCGAAACTAGGGGGAATGGTGCCACTGAAGTGATTATAATCCATGCCTAAGCCAATTAAGTTGACAAGATTCTCTAATGATGCAGGAATAGTTCCAGATATTTCATTGCCTCCAAAATATAATTTAGTGAGTTGGGTTGACAAGTTGGCTATAGAATTGGGCAAAACACCTCGAAATTGGTTTTTACTTAAATCCACGGAGACTAGTTTGCTACAATTTGTTAGCGATGTTAAGAAATGGAGGCTCTTTCCTAGGTAATTGCCATTCAAACCTAGCCAATAAAGATCCAACAAATTTCCAAGATTAGTTGGAACTGATCCCAGAAAATTGTTCATACTCAAATCAAATTTTTGAAGGTGAGTTGCATTGCATAATGAAGTAGGGATTGGCCCAGAGAACTCATTCCCACCAAATTGAAGAACTTGGAGATTAGGAAGATTAAGGCCTATGTTTGTTGGAAGTGTGCCATTAAGTTGGTTGTTTGCAACCGAAAATATTTGGAGAGATGACACGTTGTAAAGAGAGGAAGGGATCATACCTGACAATTTATTCATGAGAATTGAGAAAACTAGTAAGCCTTTTAATCCGCATATGGTATCTGGAATATTTCCCACCAAGTTATTGTACTCTGCAGCGAAAGATTTGAGCGAAGAAAGATTTCCTAGAGGAGGTGGGATCCCTCCTGCCAAATTGTTTTTGAGGAGTTGAAGTTCTTCAAGTTTCATTAGAGAGCCTAGCTCCATTGGAATTTTCCCTGTAAAGTTATTCACATGAAGATGTATGAATCTGAGATTGGAGCACTTGGACAAGTTGGATGGTATTTCCCCCTCCAATGTGTTATTGTTAAGTCTGAGTTCCTGCAGTCGATACAAATTACCAACTTCCCATGGAATTTCACCATAGAAGCTGTTGTTTTGGAGTTTGATGGATCTAAGAAAGCTGAGGTTGCCTATGTAAGATGATAGAGATCCACGTAAGTTGTAGCCCTGCAAGTCCAAGGCCGTGACTCTTTGATGTCGACCATCGCATGTTATTCCAAGCCAATTGCAGAAGTTCGTAGAGTCATTCCACGAACTCAAAATTTTATATGGATCATGAGGTACAGATTCTTTAAATTTAAGCAAAGCTAAACGATCGGTCTCATTCTTTGGAGCAGGGGCTGTAGTGGTCAGTTGCAAGCAGAGTAGGATTATGAAAAGGAAAAGAATCACATGAAGGTATATGGAACAAGATGCGCACGAATTGGTTTGGTGAAGCGTCATTTGGTTTGATGAAAGTGAAACAGGAATTTGGTGAAAATGAAATATTTGGTGTCAGGCAAATAGGCAATGGAGGCTGATAATTATTAGAGCCCTTGGTTGAGACAGAGCTCTGGAAAAGGTGTAAAAGATAGACCGACCACGATACCTTTTTTTAAAGAACTGGCCCGCCCGAAGGAAATTGATAAACCACCACACGGCCACAACTGTGTCCTTGTTTGGTTGAATTTTGTTTTATTACTTTCACATTTTCAATTTCCATTTTCCAATATTCTACTTTCCAGCCACTTTCCAAAAGGACTTATCACTCAGTGTTCTCATAATAATTTCACACTAGCTCCCTACAATCTCTTTATTGTTTTATCTAGTGCTCTCAATCTCTCACGTAGTCACATTCTCATTAATCTCCTCTCTCTTTCTTAACAAAGAGTTTTCCTATTCGAAGTTATAGAAGAATGGATTTAAAATCTTAAGTAGTACAAAATTTTTCCTCACCTTTTTTATTTATATTTTACTTCAATTTTTTTTATCTAATGGTTTTTTCCCCCCTTTTAGCTATTAAACCAATTGATATTCATTATTTTATTTAGTATTTTACACTAACAAACTCAAACAACAAGACACAAATAGGATTTTGAATATTTAGCCCCAAAAAAAAAAAAAAAATTTGATATGACAAACAAATCTAGCGCTAGATTATAACATAAATCTTGATAGTCCAATATATAGCACCACTAATCTTATTTGAAAAATCTCATAAACATACTAAAACTAACAAATTTGTTTGTGTTTGACATTTGGAGAAGCAAATCTTGAAATTGAAATTTAAAAATTCATTAGTGCAATGATGAGTGGATCAAGACATACATATATAGATACAATATGATCCTTTAATCTCGGCCCCTCCAAACAAAAATTCTTGGTTTCGCCCTAGAAATAGAGGTTAATAAATTTTTCATTCTTCCAACGGTTTAAACATATCATGATAAATTACCAATTCTCCCAAAATGTTAAGCACTTAAGAAAATTATTTAATTACTAACCTCATCACACGCGCTTCGCACATGCGATGAGGCTTTTTTTTAGCCAAAAAAACGTGTTTTATTACATATATATATATATATATATATAATTTTTATTTTGAAAATTTAATTTATAAGTGGATAAATCAATTTGAAAATCAACAGGAGAATGACCCTATTTTTTAGGCAATGTTTTAGTAGGAGTTAGAGTTGTATTTTTACCGGATTATCCTTTAGTTTTGTCTCTATTTAAACATAGGGATGTAAGGGCATTTTAGAACTATGAAAATGTGGAATCCAAACAGGAGAAGCCCCTTAAATAATAGTATAAATAATTCTAACTGGGGCTACAATGTCTTTTCTCAGAATTGATCTTGCTTAACTCAACCTCCACTCCATTCGCCTCCCTCCTGGTATTTATGGCTTCTTATATGATCCCCAATCTTTAGTTATGGCACAAATTCTATTACTAGTCATAATGAATTAGGATAATACTAAAGGTATTACAAATTCTACTATATAAATCCTACAAATAGATGTGACCATAAATGTAATTGATAGGCTTCAATTACCTTTTAAATAAAGGGAAATATTAAAGACTGCCCTAAGGATATTTGTTTAGGAACTATTTTTTTTTTTTTTTAAATTATGAGAAAACGATAAAACAATTAATTTTTCTGACAGTTTTTTTTATATATATAATGAAAGTGATATTAAAAATTTTCCTAATTTGGTTTATTAATAATTGCCTTAAGGACACCCGTTAACGGATTAGGATCTCAGTGCAATGGGTATTGCACTGAGTGCAATTCACCCTACCATCTCTCACAAAATAATTTTTTGTTTTTACTTTTTTAACTTTTACTTTTTACTTTTTTTCATTTTTTTCATAACTTTTTTAATCAATAGTTTAGACTAAAAGTTGTTTTTTGCAACAATCAATCTTAACCATTAATAGGAATTGCATCACGTAATCCCTCATTAACATGACCCATAAATTTCTGACCAGTTATAAAAAAACATGACCCATAAATAAATATTTAAATTACCTCTTTGTGGTTGGTGATACATCAATTAATAAACACAATGGAATAAAAGTTGCAATGCATGCAACACTAGTCAATGAATTATAGCTATAAGGACTCAAATTGTATTGGACCCAAAAGAGGGATGAGATTCGAGCCCAACAAGCCCAAACAATAAAATTTTTAGAGAGTGGGTGTAAGAATTAGTTCCAGTGAGTGGAAAAGGACATCGTTCTTGTGCAGCAAAAGGAACTTCAAATTAAATAAAAGAAAAAACTCTTCCTCCCTTCTCCTCGGCTAGGTTTTTAGTGTCTATCTCTCTGGATTCTTTCTCTTTCTTCTTTTTCTCTAAAATTCCTCTCTAGTGTACTCCGATTTCACGTTATATACTACCTTCTTCATCCTGCTTTCACCGTACACGTGTAGGTTCCATTCTGAGAACTTCTTTCTGTCCCATCCAGAACTTCCTAGATCCTCCGCTTAGTGGCCATAAGGCTACTTGGTTACTGTTCAGGTATCACCTCCACATTAATGCGGCCAGAGAGTTAGCTGGGAAGCATTTAATGTGGAGGTGTTCCTTCTTTGCTAAATATTCATTAGTTAGTTTGGATGCAATTCTGTGAAGTTCCTTGACTATTAAAAGAGTTACATCCACCTCGAACGTTGGTTTGAGTACTAAATCTTATCCTCAGACGTGGTTTGGACTATTATGTATGACTTACTTCTCTTTGTCTTGTGTTATTCTCAAAATGGCTCTATTTAATCATCCTCGGACATGTGAGTGTCCTCGGACTGGGCCGTTGGGCCGCTAGCCCACTTCCTATGAACTCTCTGTTATCTTTTTGGGCAACTGGCCCCACAATAGCTATGAAGATACCGTATCTTACTGAATAGCCTTTTCTTTCCAAGAGGTCATTTCCTTTTGAAACCAGATTGCTTTTTTCTTTTCTTTTTCTTTTCTTCTCCTCTTTTAATTTCTTTGCAACTAATCTTTCTTTTACCAGCCAGTCAACAAATCTGTCATCCTCTAGAAAACTTAAACATAAAAAACAAATTTTTTTTTAATAAAAATAAAACCAGGTGAACATTCAAGGGTCATTCTCCGAAACTCCAAGCCAAGTTTTTAATAGCCCACACGCACAAAACAGTGTCCACTTTTCACACTACCCACTCGACACGAAACACTCTAAAAGGAATGAAACTCAGCATATTCATGGCATCTTCAAAGCAAAAGGGAAAAGAAAAGAAAAGAAAAAAGTATGAGTAGGACATTGATGAATCGGTGATTTCCTTGGCACATACAAAGTCTTCTTTTATGTGGCGAGTAATCATAATGGGTCAGTTAATGTATGCTTTTAGAACATTCATTAAAGATTAATTTTAGAAATTTTTTTTATGTGAAATTAATAAAGTTGTCAAAAAAGTTAATCACTTTATTTTTTTAATTTTTTTCATAATATTTTTTTCAAAATAATTTACTAACATATGCTATAAGGGCATACGGTAGTAAAACCCTTAATAATTATGTATCCAAAAATAAATTATTTACTTTAACACACAAAAAGATTTAAAGAATTGGTTGATATATATATATATATATATATTGAGAATCAAATTGGTTGATGTTATAACAATTTTTTAATAGGTGAAAAATACTATTTTAGAGTCATAGCAAATTTAGTCCATATATTTTGGTAGGAAAAATGTTATGTCCACAATACTTTCACAATAAATCTTAAGTGGCATTAGTGAACAAAAAAGTAATTTCAATGATAAGTTTAAATTAGAATTAATAATCACTTACCACTTATGATTTTTGTGAAAATATAGTAGACATTGAGCATTTCTCTTTTAGCAGCAAATCATTTGGTCACAATTGACATACTTGAAATTTACGTGACTAATAATAAAATATTTCAATTGCTATTAAAAAAAAAAAATGTCACGTCATCAATTGAATTAAAAATGCTTATCCCGGAGTTTTAGTTCTAGGTTGATTTGTAATTTCAGTAAAAGTTCTTGGCTGTTAGGCTTAGTGGGTGTAAGTTCTAAGTGAGATTCGGGTTTGGGCTTTATATGAGCGTGGGCTGATCGGGTTTTAATTTTGAAGTGTGAGTCTATGTTTTAAGAGAGATTAGGCTGAATGTTAGCAAGACTAACTAAAAATTCTGTTGGGCTTGAGTGGGTTTATGCGTATGTATTTTCGGACGTGGGTTTAATCACATGGGCTAGTCTAAAGCTCTGTGGGATCGGGTTGAGTTAGGCCCAACCCAAGCCCCATTGCCCTCTCTCACGATCCACGGAGTGGAGGCCAAGATGTTCACGGATAGACCGTGAACGGTGGCCGCGGCGGGGAGTGAGCTCACAGGCGGAGGCGCGTGTGAATGACAGAGTGTAAGTTATGGGCTTTTTGTATTTGTGTGTGTGTGTGTTTAGGTGAGCATGCATGTATTCTCTATGTGCAAAACATCCATAGACATGAGGTTGAAGCTCGTATAGTCTATGATTGTGTGTACCGTGACTCAAGAGAAGAGAGTGTGCACGTGACTCTGTGATTGTGTGTACCGTGTACAGAGGTGAGTAATACAATGAAGTGTCAATGTAATATCAGATAGTTGAACAAAATAGAGAGTGGTTTCGGGTTTATATTTGTTTTTTTATTTTGATTTTGCTTCTGGTGAAGTTGTGGTGAAGCTATAGTTATTGCTGCTGGAGCCTGGTTGTTGTTGTTATTGTTGATTTCCTTTTGCTTGTTGGTAGCTGTAAAATCAGAAAATGCAAAACAGAAATGCAAGAACTTGTTTTGAGAGAAAAAACAACTCTGTATTTGCTTATCAATTTGTTATAAGCAGTTAATCAATAATTAGCTACAAGCTCTGTATATATACACGGAAAACAGGGGCTAAATATGGTGCCCAAAAGTGTTAACTACTTAAAACAACAACCAATCAACTAATGACAGGTGGCACAAACTATAACTAACTGCTCCAACTAATGCTTAAGTGAAACGGTGCGTATTTCCTTTGCTTTCTTCCTTGCCGTTTTATATTTACAACCTTTATTCCCACTGTCGTTTTGCTTGTTGCTGCTGTCGTTTAGATTATCTTCAACACCTTTTGGTGGTTTTTGGTGTTTGGCTGCAAAGAAAGACATAAAATGAGTGAGGATCCAAACTAAAACAAAGGATAGGAATTAGGAAATGAGTAAAAGAAAAAGGAAGAGGAGGCACATCATGGATCATAATATTTGTTGTCTCTACATCTGCAAGTTCTTTGGTTGCGATATCTGTTATGATCTTAGTATTTCACATTAATTAAATATAAGTTTAATCATGTGTTTATAAGCTCTTAAGTACCGTCTCTTACAAACTAGTTTTCAAAAGTGTGTGGCTGGGGTCCTTATTTGAAAAGACCTGTTATTTTACTCAATACCTTGGATTTGCAAGCTGTACTATTCTATTAATCTCAGATTTTGCTTATATTGTTTTGGATTCCGGGTCAAGTCAATTTGAAGGGTTTCTTGGCAACAATTAATTATACCCTCTTGAAATTTGATTGAATTCTTTAACTTTTACAATTGGATTGACCTTTGTATTTTATCAAATGTGATATCTTTATTAGTAATTTGTATAGTTTTCCTTCTTTTCTGCAGTTTGCAAATTATTTCAATAATTTATATACGATTTACGTCTCTTTTTATTGCAAAAAACATTAATATTTAGATAGATTCTAAATCTTGTTATTAATTGCTATACTTATGAAGCATTCCCACTTTTAGCTTCAAATTTGCCTTGATTATAGAGTTACAATATTCCATTGCCCAATATTAAATAAATTGTCTGAGTTAGAGCTTCTTTTGATTATGGTAATTGTAACTATTTTTGTAGTAAAATTAAGGTGCACGTTTAACACGGACCTCCATCATGTGGAACCTTGAAGGTGCGCATGGCAAGTAATCATGACCTCCATCATGTGGAATGTGAATTGCTCTGGAATATAAACATCCTCAGGTGCATGCATTAAAATCATTTCAAGGATGTAATATCCTTTTTTTTTTTTTTTTAATTTAATAAAAAAAATATTGTTCAAAAGCATACAATTCTTTTCATTTAAGAATGCAATTAACTATGAAAAGTTTTCCCTCAAAAAAAAAAAAAAAAAAACTATGTAAAGTTTATCAAATTAACAGTCCTGGTTGCCTTTGTGGCTTGTGGTGTTAACAGTACAATTAACATATGAAAGGTTTATCCAATTTTAGGACTTAACTACCATCTAAAGTAGGAAATCCAATTAACAGTCCTATATGAAAAGTACATGAAGATTTTCAATTGAAAAAGAAATATTAATACAATAACATAATTAACAATTTTGAATCTCAAATAAGAAAAAATAATTTTAAATAAAAATTATTATATGAAAAATTAATGGTATTACACAAAATTAAATAATAGAAAAGGCATCTTTTAAAATTGAGCCTCAAAAGTCCTTGAGCCTGCCTTGCATGTGATGTGATATTTTCTCTCCTGTTTTTTACTCAGATTTTAATTTCTGCTAATCAACATTCACAAAAGGTAGATGTTTTTCAAATCATGGCCAAAATTGAAGTTTTAATTGGTCTTAAGTTTACTTGGGTGTTATAACATCTATCTGCTGTACACATTTTTAATATTTTTATTCCTATTGTTTTTTATAGGTAAATATGGGGGAGGAGGGCTGGGGGTAGGAACTGATTGAACAGAGATCTGCATAATTTTTTTTTAATTAGTTTACCTTGCAAAATAATTTTTATAAGTTACTGTTTGAAAAATTGATTTAATTATATACTTTAGTTTGCTTACTTAAATTTTAGCTTTAGCTTTCAGATGATTTATGCAAAGATTTTGATATTTATTTCACACACGGATGCCATTGAGCATGCGAATTGATCATTCTTGATTCTTCGCATCAAATGTTTATCAACGTTAAAGTATTCACGTCAGTTTCCTTAAATTTTTAGTCAAATTAATCCAAAAAAACAATATTTTTTCTACTTTATCTATCTATTTTTTTTAATACAAATGCATTTACATCACTCTTTCAATTAAATATTATTTCCTTCTCTTCACCATTTTTAATTTTTTTGGATGAAAACAGTGAATTTATGTAATAGAAAGGATGAAACAGTGACTTTACTGTGCCATCATCACCAACATTGACACAGATCACTAGCAGACGATTCTCTTCCTCAGGAGCGCCAGAGACACTCTGACTAGCTCCAAGAACAGCCACAACCTTCACAATCACACCCACATCCCAGACTTCAAAATCTCCCAAAGTATAAACCTAGACTTCAAAATCTCCCAAGTAGAGCTGTCTTTGTTGATCACCACCAACAGTATCATCACAGGCAGCGGACAATGGCAGAGTAACAGCGGTGAACACAACCCAACTACCTGACCCATGAGCGTGCCAACGTGTCTTTTAACAGCAATTTTAAAAATTCATGATTTGGGTTACGCGCTGACATAGTAGGTGCTTATATTCATGAACATATGCATATATTGGAAGAGAACATAAGCATACTGATACTATTAGGCCCAGGCGCATGGTCTGATCATTAGTCTTCAGTGGATCATTAGGATTTGCAGAACAAGGGCAAATATTTCAAGTTAATCTGTCCAGAAATTTCGAGAGGTTGTATAAATTATAGTATCACTCACTCTAACTCGATTTGTTCAAGGAGGAGCTCGGCCATGGATGTTTGATTCGAAGAGAGAAAGAGAGGACAGACCGCAGAAGAGAGAGAGAGAAAAATTTGAAAGCAGAAAAATAATTTTTTTGGCGAGGAAAGTGTGTCGCACTGGCAAGTGACATAGATCCTCGTGTAGGGAAATTGCTACAAATTTCAATTATGACTTATAGCATTCACAACGGTGGAGCTAAAAATTTAACTTTTTAGCTCCACCAAAAGTTATTTTATCTATTATAACTATACACTTATTACAGCAGTGGATCTATTTTAACATCAACACAATAAAATAATATAAACATCATAATAAAATAATATACCCCTACAATAAAATAATATATCCTATAACCCAAAAAACTTCCCAACACCGACCACATAGAGCCACAGCCACAGCCACAGCCACCGCTACCACCACCACCCCCACCAACACAGACACAACCAAACCCAAAAACAAAATAAAAAACAAAACAACTATCATAGTCACCAATCCACCACCACAGCCACCAAGCCCACAGGAAAAAAAAAAAATCAAACACCGTACCACCAAACCATAGCCACAACAACCACCATCGCCACTACCACAGCCATCAAACCCACAGAAGAAAAAAAAAATCAAACATCATCCCATCACTACAGCCATCAAACCCATAGAAGAAAAAAAAAAAATCAAATATCATTCCACTACCATAGCCGGTGGATCGACGGTGTGGATTGATGTGGATCGACGGCGTGAGTCTGGTGGAGAGGATCAACGGCATGGGTCTGGCCACGAAGGTCTGGTGGAGAGGATCAACGGCATGGGTCTGACAGCGAGGATCGATGGCGTGGGTCTGGCGGCGAGGATCGACGGCGTGGGTCTGGGGCTTGGGCTTGGGCTAGCAGTGGTGAGAGAGTTGAGAGAGAGAGAGGTGAGCTGAACAGAGATGAGAGAGAGCTGAAAGAGTTGGGAGAGAGAGCTGAGATGATCTGAGTGATTTGGGAGAGAAAGAGAGGCACGAAGTGAGAGAGAGAAAGAAATAATTTTTTAACGGTGGGAAGAATAAAATAATATATTTTTTTTTAGCTCTGATGAACAGTGCACATTTATTTATAAATGTGCACTGTAGCAATGGAGCTAAAATTTTTAGATTTAGCTCCACTGCTGCAGCAACCTTTTTGTGTTTTTGGAGCTAAATTTTAGCATTATGCCTATATAGCACCACTGCTGTGAGTGCAAAGTCAATTATGTTTTGAAGAATGAAAAATTAATTTGGGTTTTCTTGTTACAAAAGGAAAGATTATTTTTTGGTGTGGAAGGAAGTCTATTCCTTGTTAAAGAAGTAATGTACTCATAGTCTAAGAGGAAATAGACTTCTTGTTAAAAAGGTAATGTGTTTCTAGTCCAAGAGGAAATAGCAAAAGAGTCTTATAAATAGATAATGTTATAAAGAATTTGATGGCTTTGGTTTCGTCTTTGGCCCAAGGGTCCTCACTATGGGGAGAGGGAAAATAGAGCGTGAAACCAAGGGAGAGAAAAGAGATTTTCGCTTTGAAAGAACGCAAGAGGAAGGAGAGTGCAAGGTATTGCCGCCTTCAAAAAGATAGTCAATGAGGGAAAAGCAAAGGGTTGCCGCCTTGGAGAAGATAGCCGAGGAGGAGAGAGAAAAGTGTTGTTGCTTTTGAAAGAGATAATTAGTGTGTGTGTGTGTGTATGAGAGCAAAGAAAAAACAAGAGAGATTTTTTTTTTAGCCGTAAGACATACACAAGAATTATTGTAATTGATTTGATAATAGTGAAATTATTCGAAATTTATCCCGTGGTTTTTTTCCTTCAAGAGTAAGGGTTTTCCACGTAAATATTTGTGTTCTTGTGTGTGATTGCTATTTTGGATTGCTAATATTGTTGATAATATTATTTGGGTCTCAACATCTCGCAAGTTTTTTGCAATAATTTAATGAGATTGATGCATAAGATTTTTTGAGTCTTTAGTTATATATTTGATGAAATATTAAAATAACTACACTGATGTAAAAATTATTAACTTAATTACGGGTCAGGTTCAGGTCTTGCATATCTTTACCCACCTCGTTGATGCTAAAGTGGATTGTAAGGTTGTCATTGCTGTGAGTGATGGATCTGTCTTAGATTTCCACGGCAAATAATATAATTTTTTTTTTTTCTAATGATTGTTAGTTTTTGTTTTTTTGTTTTTTTTTTTTTTTTTTGTTAGTTTTGGGAAATTTGGTTGTATGGGTAATTTTAATTTGGATTACCCAATTTGTTTTGGTGGATGGTAAGTGTAAAAATTGAATTTTTTTTTTTTTTTTTTTTTCCTTCTAGTTAAGGTTTCTAGGTTTTTGAGGTTGTAATGGGAATTTTTTGGTTTTGTTGTAAATTATTAACTTGATTATGAGCTCAAGTTTTCGTTAGTTAACTAAAAATTGAGGCCAATGGGAGCAGTTTTGGGAATTTTTTATTTTTTATTTTTATAAGCAAGGCTATGTATTTTGTTTAGGTTTCCAATTAAGCTGCATTGACGAATGAACCAAAGGTAATTTGTTATTTTATCTTGGTGAAAATTAAATTAAATTATTTGATTTATATTGATCAATGTAATTATATCCTTGAATTTAATTATGGAATGTAAGATATACTCCTAGTGTTTATGTCATTAATTTTACTTGCATCGTTTATTGTTCAATGTAATCATTAAATTTGCTTTCATAATTTGTTTTTTGGAATGTAGTATTTGGTGCTTTTTGTCGAGATTAATTAGGCGGTAAGTAAAGTTATGGTGCGAGGATAAGAGTATATTTAGTAGACCGACCATATCGGATTCGGTCCAATTGTGAAGCAAAGCCTGAGAGAGTGTGTGAATGAATGAATGAGAGTGCAATCTTATTACAAAGATGCGTAAAATGCGGCTCTGTTTAAGGATTTTTTGAGTCCAAGGCCGTGACTCTTTGGTGTCGACCATCGCATGTTATTCCAAGCCAACTGCAGAAGTTCAAAGAGTCATTCCATGAACTCAAAATGTTATATGGATCACAAGGTACAGATTCTTTAAATTTGAGCAAAGCCAAACGATCGGTCTCATTTGTTGGAGTGGTTGGTTGCAAGCAGAGCAGGATTATAAAAAGGAAGAGAATCACATGAAGGTATATGGAACAAGATGCACACGAATTGGTTTGGTGAAGCGTCATTTGGTTGGGAGAAACAGGAATTTGGCGAAAATAAAATATTTGATGTCAGGCAATGAAAGCTGATTATTAGCAGATTACTCCTTTGGGTGAGAGAGAGCTCTGGGAAATGGGCAAAAGATAGACCCCAATGCCGTTTTTTCAAGAGTTGCCAATCCGAAGGAAATTGATTGACTACCCCCACGGCCCCACCTTTGTCCTTGTTTTGTTGAAATTTGTTTTATTACTTTCACATTTTCAATTTGCATTTTCTAATATTCTACTTTCCAGCCACTTTCCAAAATATCTCAATTTGCATTTTCTAATATTCTAATATTCTACTTTCCAGCCATTTTCAATAGCACTAGATAAACTCACTTTTTATCTAGTGCTATCAATCTCTGTCCTCTCTCTCTCTCTTAACAAAGAGTTTTCCTAATTAAAGTTAAGGAAAAATGGTTTTTAATTCACGAGGGTACAAAATATTTCTTCTCCTTTTTCATTTATATTTTACTCAAATTTCTTTTTACTTATCTAATGTTAGCTATTAAACCAATTTATGTTCTTTCTTTTTTCTAGTATTTCATACTAATATACTCAAACAAGATAATAAAAATAGAATTTGGTATGACAAACACATTTAGCGCTAGATTATAACATAATTCTTGATAATAAAATATATGATATTACTAATTTTATTTGAAAAATCTCATAAACATGCCAAAATTAACAAATTTGTCTTTGTTTTGACATTTGGAGAAGCAAATCTTGAAATTGATATATATATATATATATATATCTTTTAATCTTGGCCCTTCCAAACAAAAATTCCTGATTTTATCCCTACAGATAGAGGCTAATAAGTTTTTGATTCTCCCAAAAGATTAAGCATACTATGATAAATTACCAATTCTCCTAAAAGATTAAGCCATTAGGAAAATTGTGAATTTAATTATTTAATTATAATTCTAACCATTACTACAACGTCTTTTCTCAAAATTGGTCTTGCTCAACTGGACCTCCACTTCATTTGCTTCCCTCCTGGTATTCATGACATCTTATATGATCCCCAATCTTAAGTTATGGTACAAATTCAAGTGTCCACCAAATTTTTTTTTTTTTTTTTTTTATGGCACAATTCTGTTATTAGTCATAATGAATTAGGAAAATGCTAAAGGCATTACAAATTCTATTACATAAAACTTACAAATTGATGTGACAATAAATGTAATTGGTAGGTTTTGATCACCATATAAATGAATATTTGAAAGTCTTTTTGTGGTTGGGGATACATCATTTAGTAAGCTTAATGTAATAAAAGTTGTAATACATGCACCACTACTCAATGAATTAAGGCTATGAAGATACCATAGACAACCTTTTCTTTCCAAAAGACCATTAACCAGATTGCTTTTATTTATTTATTTTTAATTTATTAGCAAATTATGTTTCTTTTACCAGCCAGTCAACAAAGCTGTCAATCATCCTCTCTAGAAAACTTAAACACAAAGAAAGAAAAAGTTTAATCAAAATAATACCAGGTGAACACTCTCTAGAGTCATTCTCTGAAACTCCAAGCCAAGTTTTGTCCACAATATGTCAACAACAGCCCCACGCACAAAACGAAGTCCGCTTTTCACACTACCGCTCGACGCGAAACACTCCAGAAGGGAAGAAACTCAGCGTATTCATGGCATCTTCAAAGCAAAAGGGAAAAGAAAAAGAAAAAATGGAATGAGTATGACATTGATGAATTGGTGATTTACTTGGCACATACAAAGTCTTCTTTAATTTAACCCAAAAAAAAAAAAAGTCTTCTTTTATGTTGCGCAACATGATAATTAATAATTATTAATCCAAAATAAATTATACACTACCCAACAAAAAAATTTAAAGAATTGTTTGATGCTATAAAAGAAAAAAATTAGTAATAAAAAATATCATGAAGTCACAATTTATTTGGTAGCAATCAATTTGATTTTTACTTATCAGCTCACTAATAAAAATGTCATGACATTTGAATTAAAAATGTCATGTCATCATTTGATTTGTAATTTGGGCTTTATATGAGTGTGGGCTGATTGGGTTATAATCTTATAAAGTGTGAGTGTTAATGTTTTAAGAGAGATCTGGCTGAATGTTTGCAAGTTAAAAGGGTTTGGACCTAAAATTATGTTGGGCTTGAGTTGGTTATGCCTAAGTATTTTTGGACCTGGGTGTAAATTAGTATGGGCTAGTCATGTTAGTGGGCTAGTCTCACTTTGAGAGAAACTCAATGACAATGAGATGAGTTAGGCCCAACTCAAGCCCATTGCCCTCTCTCTCTCTCCACCAGTTCTCTATGTTTTCTCACGATCCATGGAGTGGAGGCCAAGATGTTCACGGATCGACCGTGAAAGGTGGCCACGACAAAGAGTGACCTTATCATTTTTGACGGAATGATACACCAATTGTTCTTATCTGAGATACCAATTCTTCAGAAGCACTGATGGTGGTGCACCTAACATCGAGTAATGCCAATATTAGGTGAGGCTTTATTGCAAGGTGGTGAGACTTTGCACGTGTGGGCTTAAGGGGCCATTGCCCCAGAACGACTAGTATATAGCAACACAAAAATTTTGACTTTTGACCCTAAATTGTTTATACTTGGCCCTCTCTCTCCATATTTTTTTAAAAATTGACACAAGAAATTTTTCAATTTTTTTTTTTTTTTTTTCAAACAATCCCTTTGCTCAATTGCCCCAAGAATATCAAGAAAATCCTTTAGACTAACCAACAAAACAATTCATAAACCTAGACAATAAGAAAAACCTTCAGACAAATGACAAATCCAGTCTAAAAAATGCCAAAATGACAATTACAAATGACAAATCCTTAGCAAAACAATCATTTTAGTGCAATACCACCACCATCATCATCTTCTTCTCTGGCCAGCTGCCGTACTAGTACCACCATCGTCTGACAAAGACTACCATCAAGATTTTCTTCATGCCGCATCTTTACTGCTTTCGTCTTATTTATTTTTCTAACTTCACAACCTTCAATGGATGTGTTCATCTTAGGGGTGTCAATTTAGGTTAGCGTGTCAGGTTTGTGTCGTGTCGAGGTAGGGGTATTCGACTAAATGGCTCAACCCTAACCCGACCCATTTAATAATCGTGTCATAATCTTTCAACCCTAACTCGACATGTTAATAAGGCGGGTTGACTTGACCCAACCCATTTGACATGCTTAATAAACGAGTCGTGTTAGGTTGACACGAATGTAACACAACCCATTTCAACTTGCATAATATTAAATATAACATTCATCTAGAAATAATTTTTTTTACATTCCAAAAAGCAGTGCATACACTTCAAGTCTTTAACCCACATTCAAAATAATATAGTTCAACAAAAATATAACATTCATCTAGAAATAAGTTCTTTATACTCCAAAATAAGTGCATACACTTCAACCCAAATTCAAAATAACAAAGTTTAACAAAAATAAAATAACATAGTTCAACAAAAATATAATATCCTTAGAACTTGCCAAATGCTAAGTATCAATATTGAAAGAATTTGAGCAAACAGTAGACTAATCCTAACTATGACCACGATTATCATCCCTAGATTCTTTGTTGATATCCAAATTCATAACATCTTCCACAAGCTCATCCAATTTCATTTGTGCAAGTTCTATGCTAAAAAAAAAAAGGTATTAGTAGTTCTAGGGTATGTAAAGTTTCAATTTCCAATTATATACCTTGTATATTTTTGTAATTACTCACTTTTCTTTTTAAATTTAAAATATATGTTGGATATAAAAGGTATTTGACAAATCTAAAATAAAATAAATATTTATTTGTTATAGAAGTTAAACGGGTTGTATTAAGTGAGTCATTTCGGGTTAATACAAATAAATTAGCGTGTCAAACGTGTCTATTACGGGTTATGCGGGTTGACCCACCTATGACACGTTTCTTATCGTGTCGCTTTCGGGTTGACCCGTTTATAACCCAAACCCATTAAGGCCCAACTCTAACCCAAAAAAACCCGTGTCGTGTTCGTGGGTTGGATCGAACACTGACACCCCTAGTTCATCTCTCCTCTTTGTTAAATGATTATGAAGAAAGTTTATCTCCAAACTAGTTTGGAAAGAAATTCTTCAAACTCCCCTTATATTTTTTTTATTGGATATAAATTTTGACAAATCCACCGTTAGATTGCATTTTCTTATCATATCTTTCATACATGTAAAATTTCAAGAAGTTCAAAGATCAATAGTTATGTCATCAATAAATTTTTTAATTTTAAAATTTTGTAGTCTTAAATTATGTATAAAAAAATAATTATGGATCGAATAGTAATTAACATCCGATTTAAAAGAAATTTAGTATGTATATTAAGAATATAAAGAATATGCAATTCGGTAGTTAGATTTTCAAAATATTTATAAGATCATGTGTAGAACTAGAGTAAAAGAGGAAGAAGAAGTGGTTTTTTTTTTTTTTTAAATGGATTTGCGCTAAACCGTCCTTGGGCACTCTTTGGAAATTGTTGTGGAGGTGATGTGTCATCGGAGGAGCCGGAGGAGATTGGGATGTCACGGGATTTCCTAAAGCAATTTCCCATTGAGAAAGACAGAGGAAGGTCGAGAGAGAGCATATTTTTATTAAAAAAATTTGAAAAGTTTGATTTCAACTGTTCTACACTACTTTTTTTCTTTTCTTTTCTTTCTTTCTATTTATGCTTTGCTTTTGCCTCTTGGATGGTCCTGGGCATCATTCTTGTTTCTCTTTTTGCTTAGATTCGCTTTTGTGGAGAGAGAGAGAGAGAGAGAGAGAGAATAGTCATTACTTTGATTTATCAAAAGAAAATGGCCTTCAATGTGGTAACGAATTTTGCATTGTCTCGAATGTCTAATTGTAAATACAATGACATTCATTGATTCACAACTAGGTCCTCTTATAGAATGAGGAACCATCTTTGTTTGAATATTTTTCTCTTGTAATTATTATCTAACAAGAATTTAGAAAGGTCATCTCATTGCAAGTTGTGTTTGAAAAATTGAATTTGGATATGGATTTTGATTTTGATTTTGATTTTGAATTAATAGATTTGAAATGCCAATGGCTCAGCTTTGACTCATTTGGTGAAATAATCTATTCCGACCAACAGATATCTCTTATTTCTTGCTGCCTTGGGGAAAGGGCCTACGATATCCAGGCCCCACTAGGCAAACGGTCATGGATTGGACAAAGGGTTGAGGACCCCTCATGGCTGATGAATATTTGGGGCAAACCTTTGGCACTGGTTACATTTCTTAACATATTCTAGGGCTTCCTTCTGCAGCCCCGGCCACCAATATCCCTAGGTAATGGCTCGGTGCGACAGAGATCTTCCTCCTGTGTGACCCCCACAAATCCCTTCGTGCAGCTCTTCAAGCAGTAATTCTGATGCTTCGGGGTGAATACACAGTAAATATGGCCCAAAATATGAGCGCTTATACAATTTGTGGTCCTCTGACAACCTGAACCAAGGAGCGTTTATTCGTATTTTCTCAGTCTTTGACTTTTCCTCGGGCAGAATATCATCTTTGAGGAATCTCACTATAGGGTCCATCCAGCTAGGACCCACTCTAGCTTGATGGATATGAACCATGCCTTTTGCAACCTCATTTGCCCTATCTAGATGCTCAACAAGAATAATTCGAGGCAGACCCCCCGCCGAGGAGGTAGCAAGCGTGACCAATGAATTTGCATGAGTGTTTCCACTTCTGGAGACATGTGACAAGCTGAAAAGATCGAAGTCTGACTGCAAGCGTTTGACTTGACTTAAGTACTCTTGCATCCTCGCATCTCTGGCTTCTAACTCTCCCTTTACCTGGCTCACTACCAATCTCGAGTCCGAGAACATCTCTACTGCTTTTCCTCCCATTTTCTGCACCATGGCCATTCCTTGTAACAAGGCCTCATACTCGGCTTCGTTATTTGTGGCCAAGAACCCAAGTCTCAGGGATTTCTCTATGATAGTCTTCTCAGGAGATACTAGGACTAGCCCCACTTCGAACCCCCTTTGATTTGCTGCGCCATCAACATACACCTTCCAACATGGGGGTCCTAGCATAAAGATTACCCCAACGGATTTTCCATCCATTTTTCACCCCTCTGCTACTATTTCTACTGGTGGTTCAGCAAATTCGGCCACCAAGTCAGCTAGGACCTAGCCCTTTATAGAGGTCCGAGGCATGTATTTGATGTCAAAAGCTCCCAGAATTGTGCTCCATATGGCAATCCTTCTAGTGTAATCAGCAATCCGAAGTACAGACTTTAAGGGTAGTTGGGTTAGAACAACCACTGTGTGGGCTTGAAAATAATGGGAAAGCTTTCGCGTGGCATCGACCACAGCTAGTATGGCTTTCTCCAAGGGTAAGTATCTGGCCTCAGCTTCATGTAGTGACTTGCTCACGTAATAGACTGGCTTTTAAAGGCCATTGTCATCCCGTATTAGCACCAAGCTCACAGCATGAGGGGCCATAGCAATATATGCATATAGGACTTCATCGGCCTCAGGACTGGACATGATAGGTGGCCGGGATAGGTACTCCTTGAGTTGCTAGAAGGCCACAATACAGCCCTCGGATCACTCAAATCCTTTCCACTTGTTGATTAAGAGATAGAATGGTCTGCATCTATCCGCCGACCTGGAAATGAATCGATTCAAGGCTGCGATCATTCTAGTAAGCTTTTGGACCTCCTTGGTGTTTTACGGTGGTTTTAAATCATTAATAGCCTTGATCTGGTCAGGGTTAACCTCAATTCCCCTATGAGTAACCATGTAGCCTAAAAGATTGCCTGATCCTACGCCAAATGCGCATTTGGAAGCATTTAGGCGCAACTTGTGCTTCCTTAAGACATTAAAGGTGCTGCCGAGGTCTCCTAAGTGCTCGGACACCACTTTACTCTTCACCACCATATCATCAACATAGATTTCGATGCTCTTGCCCAACTGAGGCTCGAACATCCTCGTCATCATCCTTTGATAAGTGGACCCTGCGTTCTTCAGACCGAACGGCATTACCTTGTAGTGGTAGTTCCCAATAGGTGTCACGAAGGCTGTTTTCTCCTGATCCTCCAGGGCTAGTGGTATTTGATGATAGCCTTGAAAGGCATCTAAGAAGCTCATCCGAGGATGGCCCGCAGTTGCATCCACCAGCTGGTCTATCCGAGGCATAGGGAACAGGTCTTTCGGGCATGCCTCATTTAGGTCCGTGAAGTCTACACAAACCCGCCATTTTTCATTTTTCTTCTTGACCACCATGGTGTTGGCCAACCATTCGGGGTAAAAAAACCTCTTTGACAGCCCCTACATGTTTAAGCTTCTTCACCTCGTCATTAATCGCATCGACGTGCTCTTTTGATGGGTGCCGGGGTGGCTGCTTCTTGAGATGGTGACAGATGAAGGCTGGATCAATCCCTGGAGCATCACAGGCATCCCATGCAAATACTTCAATATTTCTTTTGAGAAACTCAATCAACTCCTCCTTCTCCTGAAAAGGCAGCTGAGCCCCGACCTGAAAGAACTTCTCTAGATCTTCACATTTTGCCCCATCGGCAGCTGTATCAGGAGGCGATACCGAGGTCTTTGATTGCTATAAGTTCTTTTCAACAGAGGCCGATGACTCGACATCGAGCTGATGTGAAATGGCAGCCACCATACACTGCCTTGCCATGCATTGGCAACCATGGATTTCGAGAACCTGGTCCCCTGACGGGAACTTCACCTTTTGATGCAAGGAGGAGGCAACAGCCCCCAAGGTATGGAGCCAGGGCCTACCGACGATGGCTGTATATGGAGAGTTGGTGTCCACCACGATAAAGTTCACCTCCACTATCTCTAGGCCGGTCTGGATGGGTAGCCTAATCATGCCCTTTGGAATAACAAGCTTCCTGTCGAAGCTCATCAAATGAGAGTTATAGGGCATCAAATCTTTCGGTTTTAACCTCAACCCCTTGTAGAGGTTGGGGTACATAACCTCGGCCCCACTGCCATCATCCACCATCACTCTTTTCACATCGTAGTCCCCAATCCTGAGATTGATCACCAGCGCATTGTCATGGGGCTGGGTGGTTCCAATCTTGTCTTCTTCTAAAAAACTCAATATTGGGTGAAAATTCATTCTGGCCCTCTTCGATTCTGGCTAGGACTCATCGGCAGGCAGCTGAGCCACAGATAATACTCATGAAAGGCACGTGCCTGTTCTTCCTAGCGCAGCCAAGATTACATTGATCGTCCCTGCGGGTGGCTTTAGGGCCATATTTCTCTGGGGCTCTTAATAGGTCTGGCCTTGATGACCACTGGAATGATATAGAAGGTGCTACAGTTTTCCTTCTCGGACTAGCTGGTCCAGATAGTTCCAGAGGTTCCTGCAGTTCTCCATGGTATGTCCGTGGTCCTGGTGGTATTGGTAATAAAAGTTCCGATTGCACCTCGTGGACTCTTCTACCATCTTATTCGGCCACTTAAAATATGGCTCGTTCTTGATTTTCTCCAACACCCGATGTACCGGTTCTCGGAATACAGCATTGACAGTCTGTGTGTTGGTTGCTCCGGATTGCCCCACGAAATCTCTCCTCGAGCGGTTGCTGTTATATCGGTCCAACCTGAAATCCCTCCTCTCTTGAGGGATAACCTTATCTTTTCCCTTGCCTTGCAACTGGTCTTCCTCTACTCGTTTATACTAATCAATTCAATCCATCAGTTGGTGCACATTGGTGGCAGGCTTGCCAGTCAGAGACTTCCTCAAGCCGTGCTCGGCTGGGAGATTATTTTTGAAGGTGCTGATGGTGACATCATCAAAATTGCCATCCATTTCATTATACATCTCCCAATATCTGTCCGAGTAGGCCTTTAGAGTTTCTCCATCATGTATGGATAAGGACAATAACGCACTCAAGGGCCGAGAAGCTCTGCTGTTTGTAACGAAACGGGAGTCAAGGGCTTTGGTTAGCTGCCTATAAGAATCTATGGAATTCGACTTTAAGTCATTGAACCACCTCATTGCCACCGGTCCCAAGCTAGATGGGAAAACCTTGCACATCAGCGCCTCGTTTTTAGAATGGACAACCATCCTTTGGTTAAACTGGCTCACATGCTCCACAGGGTCTATTTTGCCTTTATAAATGGTGAAGGTTGGCTGCTGGAACCGTCGAGGAAGTGTAGCCCCTTCTATGTGGCATGTAAAAGGTGACTTGGAGAGTTGATCCAGTGCCCTACTCATGACATCGTTTCCCAAGCCCCTAGGAGATGGGCTTTTATGTTTACGCCTCCGGTAGTGCTCTTCTTCGTGAGAGAATGTCTCGCTTGGAGGAGTTCTCGATCTTTGCCAATAGTCATCATCGCTTTCATCATCGGAGGGCATGTTAGGGCTAGAATGAGACCGCCTTCGTTGTGCATGGCGCAGGTTTCTCTTCAAGCCTTCTATCTCTCGCTGCATGGCCTGCTTATCATTCTATCTCTGGGATATGTGACTTTTAACTTCTCTTGGTTGCATGGCCCGGTTGTCATTTTGTCTCTGGAGCACGTGACTGCCCACACGAGAGTGGCTTCTGCTGGTTTTAGTGGTGTGCACACTTCCCTCTCGAAGCCTTCCATTCTCTTCATTTCGATCACGCTCAGGGTTGGGAAAGTTACCCTGTTGTTGGGATCTAGTTGGTTCAGGCTGATGGGAGCCTACTTGATGAAGGCCTGATCCTACCATGCTTGATTGTTGCCCTTACTAACACACAATTTCTTCCCACAGACGGCGCCAATTGTAGGGACTGTGTTTGAGCACTTCTTCTATTGGATGAATGAACTCAGGCCCAACTAGCCTAATACAATAAATTTATAGATAATGGGTTTAAGAACTAGGCCTTAACGAGGGTTACAACAACTAGACATGGTTATGAATGGATTGAATAACAAGGACATGGACTAAAGTGTGAAATTCTGTCCTCGGCCCTCATCTGAGGAGCTTGTTGTTCTTCTTATTTCTTCTTATTTCTTCAGTACTTAGTTACCAAGGTTTCAAAGATGATACCAATTGCTACCGTCTTCTCTGTTTTTCATCCCCTCCTTTTTCCTGGAGGATTTCTTACATTATATATCCCCTTTCCGTTGATCTTGGCCTTCCATTTGTTGATCATGCAGGTCACTACTCAAGTGATTGTCCCATCAGTCGCCTTCCTAAACTTTCTGTGAGTTGCAGCAACCAAGGCAGCACTATTCAGGGGTCATTTCCTCATTAATACGGCCAGAACGTTAGTTGTGGGCATTTAATGCGGATGTGACAGTTTCTCCTTGAATTGCTCCTCCACCATAATCCTATAGCTAACCCATTGTACTTGTCCTTTTTCTTGGGATGTTCTGGGAGGCTGTCTTTGATGGCATGCCGCTCTTTCCTTTTATGATCCCGGTTCACCGAGAACAGGATTGTCCTCGACGATGTTTCTTTACAATTTGGACTTTCTTCGTCCGTCCTCAAACATTTCTTCCTCTTCGGCGTGGGCCTTAGACTTAGTATAAAATGGGCCGGGGTTGCCAAATTCTTTGACCCCACATTTATCATTTTAGAAAGTTTTATTACCACTTTTATGAAAAATGTAAAAAAAAATTGTAAAAAAGTTAGTTATTTTTTTTCTTTTTCCATAATAAAATGGTTTCCTAAGATAATTTATTAATAGATGCCCTAAGGGCATCCATCAGTAAAATCCTTTCTCTCAAAAAAAATTTTCCTCTCACCTTTTTTCTAAAAAAAAAAAAAATCATCTCAATTTTTTTAGAAGAGTTTCATCTCTCCTTGTTTGGAAAATTGAGGGGTTTTTTTATTTTTATTTTTATTTTTATTTTTTAAGAGTATAGTACATTTAAGACGTTGTATTTTTCTATAAAAAAAAAACATTATATTTTAAGTGTAATTTCAAATTAAATCTTATAATTTTAAA
The DNA here is from genome assembly GCA_023621385.1 of Quercus gilva. NCBI lineage: Eukaryota > Viridiplantae > Streptophyta > Magnoliopsida > Fagales > Fagaceae > Quercus > Quercus gilva. The sequence continues at coordinate 4,314,995 of CM042481.1, read as the reverse complement.
ATTAAACCATAGGAGGGGTTTTTTTTCTTTTTTTTCTTTGAGAAGAAAACCATAGGAGGTATATAATAAGACTATATTACAAATTAAACTTGATAATTCTGCTAATTTAAAATTAAGCCCTAAACTTTTAAAATTGTGTCAATATAAACCCTAAACTCTTTTTTAGTTGGATTGTGGATTTGAATTTCTTTTTTGTTTTCCTCACAAAATGAAGCTTTATAAAAAGCTAACAACACCCAGAGGAATCATACATACAAGTATACAACAGGGCTTAAATCGTATCTCCATGAAAGCTGCTAGGGAACAAAGGCACTTCAAAATCATGCTCTAAAGTCCATTTACAACAACTATGACCAACTGGGATTTTCTCTCTCTACAATAACATTATTGAAAATTTCATTTTTAACAAGGTCAAGGAGGATAGCTTGTCTAAATGCTAAAGCATCTATCACTGTTTGATTGACTTCAGGAATCAATGATACCCGAACTTTTAAAACTCTTTCATCTGAGCCTCTTAGCACCACACTAGTGGTACTTTCCACAAAAAATTCTGGAGTTGGTTTCCAGGTTTCCTTATTTGCTTTCTCTGCAGGTATTTCTTGCCATATGATCTGATAGCATTCAATAGAGGACTCGACTTGGTCCTTAGCACACTGCTTCATTGTGTTCTTTCATCTATTTAGAATGAAGCATTATTACATATCAAAAGAGGACTCAACTTGTTTTATTGCTTCTGTGCAAGGACTGTGCTCTTTTCTAAGCATTGATGAATTTCTAACTTATAGATATTGTAACAATCTAGAATTTGATTTGAAACTCCCCTAAAGTATTTGGTTTAAAAAATAATACTTACCCAATACTTTATTTACCCAACATTAAAAAGCAAACATCCGCCCACCCAATGGACAAGAAAAGCAAGAAAGATTTGAAACTATTCAATAATTCCCAAGATAAATTATTCTGGACTAAAATGTTTCCAATGTTTTTTTTACTGTCAATCATATTCATTGTAGATTTACATAGAATCAACTGAAATTTAAGCAAAAGAAAGGGAAAGTAATTTATAAATAATTTGCAAAGGAAAGCTTGACAATTTTTTTTTTTTTTTTGCTGAAGGCAAGTATCAAAGCCTAGTTAACTCTTACTTGATAATAAGAGACTTAGTCAACTAAGTTAACTAGAACCCACCAATAAATTGAATTATCATCTTACTAATGAAGCTCCTGTCCTAATTCCCCAAAAGCCCAAGATCTCCACAAAAAGAACTTTGGAAAGTCAAAAAAGTAAAATAAAAATAAAAATTATTTCGGCCTTCAAACTGTGCAAGATGGTAGAATAATGATATTATTATGTTACATATATAATTTCTTCATAATGCAAAAATGTGCATTTCTATACGATTGGATGAAAATAAGGATTAGCATTTTTTTTTTTTTTTTTTTTGAAAACTGGATAAGCCAAATAATATAGTCTTTGGAATCACAAATAATATATTTTGGCCATTAAACTTGATCCACTCTTGAGTCCAGACTAGAAATTACCATCAAATATCCTCTCTCTTGCTTTTGATGCTTGAAACATCAACATAAATCCAACTAAGATTTCAAAATTGGTTTATTCTGATTAGCCTAAAATGTTTCACTAACCACCAAATTTAAAACATATAGATTAGACACGAGTTATTCCAAAAAAAAAAATTATAAGATTCCAAATTTTCGTATTATATGATCAAGTTGAACATGAATTGTAGTTTTTGGTGTGAGAAAAACCAATTATAAAGAAAGGGAGATTTTTTTTTCTTGGCAATAATAATTTTTTTTGGCCAATTTGTGAAACTTGTATTAAGAGCAAGTAGAAATAGAAATGCTTGTACAGTGCACAATGTCAATAGTCCACTCTACAGGCCTTTCCCTCTTCAGTGTACAATAAAGGCCGAAATGATGACTAATCGAACCCCAACCAGATAACATGCCCCAAAATTGACATAGGCTCTTATATACTACCTGCCACTTCCTCTAGCAAAACCTGATGCAAAGCAGAAAATAGATTTGTAGGGTTAATGGCATTGCATCAAGGAAGATTACAACTTCTACATTGTCTTGATATGCTGGTCTGTTTTGAAGAAAGATACTGAATGATTAGGCCACAACTATTATAATTTATAACCCAAAAACAAAGTTATTCAAGAGCAAACTTGTTTGATACCTTTATTTATTTATTTTTATAATTTATTTACTATTAGTTAACTTCTAAATTCTAAAGAAAATATTCTAAACTGAATAATGAATGAATGCTCAGTTGATGGTATACCTTGAATAAATAAGTTAGAAATTCAAAAGTTTTGCTCCAAGTAAAAGCCCATTACATGAGAGAAATGTGAGAAAGTTACCCTGAAAGTACTGCTAGTAAGCCATCCATGATTATAGAGAGACAAATCATGATCCAAAACTTCCTTCTCTCTACTGAAGGCATAGCCCAAAACATTGCGGCAAAAGAAGAGAATCGTGCCTATGATAACCATCTCTGCAACTACAAGAACCATTACAATCTTGAAAGTCATTTTAGCTGCTTGTGGATTCCCACCTCCCAACTCATTTGAAGTCCAAGTGCTTTAGATAAGTTCAGGCGTAAGGAAACACGTTTAGAGAAAACTTTTCTGTGGCTCCAAATGCATGTGGCATGTAGTAGGCTAGTAGCACAAATAAGTAATTTCCAAGCTGCATACAGTGAGAAATTAGAAGCCTAGTATAATGATTGGCATGCAACAAAATGTTAAGAGACTTAATATGTCTAGCCAAAAAATGAAGTCTACCATTTTCTTGACAGAGAACAAAAAAAGCTTACCAAACCATTCCAGCAGAAGGAACGATGAAGCGAAAGAATAGCTCCCATATGCAGAAGGAATAGCTCTGCCCCATTGGCTTGTCCGTATAAAGCCCTTCATGCACCAGTCATCCCACACACTGCTTAGCAGCCACAAAAATTCACTTATCATGATGACTGAATTATATATCTTAGTCTGACATTTCAGATTCTCAAACCAGAAGACATCTATGGTAAAATTATAATTATGATGTGATGATGATAATAACAGCAACAATGGATTAAACAAACATCAGTGTCAAAGAATTATGCTTTCGGATGGCCAATTTGTATTAGTAAATTAACATATTTTATGTTGTTGATTTTGGCACATTAATAAAGTTTTCTCAGGCTTGTGAACAAGCATGAGCTCAATCCAACATAAAACATAGACTAAGCAGGCTAGCTGAGGTTCAGTCAAGGACAAAGGTAGTCTAGTTTCAACATGACCAAAGTTTGGATAGCCCAATACTGGATTGGGCTGAGAAATTTTGCAGCTTTACTATGGATACATATATTTCATTAGCAATTGGTAAATCTAAAGGTGTGCCTTCTAATCTACACTGATAAAAGCAAGGCATTGGCACAAATGCAGAAGCGATTGGAATGTAAAGAAAGCTGAAGATATCAATTTGACAGCACATATATGGTTGGTCTGAACAATCAATTCCAATAAGGGCAAGCCACAATCAAGAAGTGGTTGGTCTAATTGTAAAGAACCTAAAGGTGGTAAGAGTCCCTTCCACTTTTGTTTTGCAGGTTTTTTTTTTCCCTGTTTTAATTCTTTTATGGATAAGAAATTTCATTAACAATGTATTTAAGAAAATAGAAGCAGAAAAACTAGAAACAAGAAAATAAAAATAAAAATCAACTGGGGAAAATCATCTGTTTCTCTCAAGCTAATACAGGACTTGCATTCTATTGTTGGCTAGTAATGAGGAATAGATTAGGCACTCCAGACAAAATGCTGCATTGGGATTACACAGGTGATCTAAATTAAGTATTCTACAAGAAAGGTATGGAATGTAGAGCACACTTGTATTTTGAATGCCCATTAAGTAAATTGAACATAAATTGCACAATAAGAGGGAAATGATAGGTTAATGAAGCAAATTTAAAGAAAGGAATAACTTTAAGATTGCCCATTAATCTGTTTTTGCCTATTAATTAAATTTTTTCCAAGAACAAAGAGAAATGGTTGTTCAATAGACCCTGTCAAGAATCTGATCCAAAGGCCTTTCCCTCTCAAGTGTACAACGAATGCAAAAAGGTACATACTAGACTGCAAAATAGGCTCCTAAATGTTGCCAAACACGCCCTCTAATAACCCTTGATGCATAGTAGAAAATAACACAGTTTAAAGGCAAGCATAACTACTAACAGGACATTTCTTCTTGAATATATAGGGCTCCATTATAATCTAAAAAGCATATTACTTTACAAGTGCACTTGTTTGAAACTTGCAACTTTTGAACTGCAAGGAAAATATTCAAGACAGGATACATTGATAAAAACTTATAACCTTAAAGTTCTGCTTCAAACTTCACAAATCACTGTCTCATAGACATTAACTCAAATCCACATAGAAGAGAGAAATGTGACAAAGTTGCCTGAAGTAATGCTTGTATGCAATACAATAGCACTAAACTCACTTGAAATTCATCCAAGAAGAAATATAATTAGTAAAACCTTATAACTCATTATCTGTCTATACCTAGATCCCCTGTAAAAGTAGATCTTCAACTCCATTTTCATTTTGAAACAAGATGCACAGATATGCCACTTGAACAAGTTTCCAAATCATTGTAAATAAACCAAATACAGATTGATTAAAACATGGTCAGGCTGATTGAAATGCACGTACACATTAATTGCCTAAGCCTTGATTGAAATCCATCCAACGAAAAAAAGATAGTCAAGTATTAACAGCCCTTAGGTGTCATCTTTTGCAGTCACGTCAATCATTACCATCACCAACTCTATATATCATTATCATCAAAATCATCATCACGGAATTTATGTACATCATCACGGAATTTATGTACACCATCATCATCGACTAGATGTACATCATCATCACCACCTGCATATATGTGAAAACCTGAGTTAGTATGATGATTATTATAATAATTTACTCATTACTAATGAGTGTAATTTGAGTTTGCTTCCTACCTATTTTGGAAAGCATGAAACCAATGATTATGAAGAATATATATATGCTTGCACATGGTGAGACAAAAGAAGAAAAAGAAAAATGACTTGACTTACTTGCCAGTGACAAAACCAGATGTATATATAGTTAGAAAGAAAATAAGATAGAATAGGATTGGCCATTAATGGGAAGGATGGTTGAGATGGACTTTTACCAGTTAATTTATAGATGGATAGTTCCCCAAAGCTCTCAATAAAACATGGTACATTTGTTTTGTTGAGCTCATCCACATGGACCTCTCCTTGCTTGTATATAAAACTGACCCCACATTCCCCCCATATATGTACGGTTGAGTAACTTGAGTTTTCATTCTCAAAAGAAGAGGAACTTGAGTTATCATTCTCAAAATAAGAGTAACTTGAGTTATCATTCTCAAAAGAAGAGTAACCAAAAGAAGAGTAACTTGAGTTATCATTATGGTTCTCAAATATAACCGTAATCTGACTGCATTCATCATTCCCAACAGTACCAAACCAAACCTTAGGAGACAAATACAATAGGCAAATACCGTTTATATAGGTAGTAGAATGTCCAGAGCAAATACCATCAGGGTCTATCACCCGAGCTCTAATACCATCTTTCACTTCTACATCACATGGAAGTTGTGGAAGTGATGCCCAGAGAGCAAATCCTATACAGTTACTATTATACCAATTTGAAGGCAGCTTTATGTTTATTGAAAACCCCTCTTTTACAGCTGACCATGACCGAATAATATATCCACCCAAAACGGCTTTATGAAAAAAGAGCCCCTGTACCCAAACCAAAACACGACTACTGTTAACTATTATTATTTAACTATTCAAGAGAGAGAGAGAGAGAGAGAGAGAGAGAGAAGAGAGAGAAGAGATTACCCGTAGGAAATGGAACAGTTTTGTAAATCCCACCAGATTGCCGCTCTCATCAAATGGAAGCCATTGGGAGAGAGGTTGTGACCAGATACTTAGTTTGACCCCTTCTGGTGACCAGTTTAGGAAAGAAAAACCTTCAGCCGCAATTTCAGATACATTTGATGGAAGCCTTGGCAACGATTTTAGTTTTGAGCATTGGGAAAAATTGACTCTTTCAAGAGACTTCAAATTATCCATGTTGCTTGGAAGACATTCAAGACATGTGCAGTGACTTAGATCTAAGGAAGCAAGGGCAGTCAAACACTCGATTGACGAGGGTTCTACTTTCTCAATAGCAGTCGAGCTCAAATTGAGGTGCGATAGGCTTTTCATAATTCCCGTAAATTTCGGAAACGAACTAATTTTATAGCAATGAAAAAGATCAAGAACCTCAAGGGACTGCATTACAGCAGATATGCAGGGAAGATCGGTAAGAGATTCGCAGGACTGCAGATCTAAATACCTAAGCCTGCTTAGTTGTCCAATAGATGGGTGGATCTCAACCAATCGACCGCAATTAGAAAGTCTTAGTTCCTCAAGTATCGGAACACCTGAAAAGTCAGGTGTCCTAATGAGGTTTTGGGAACCACCAAGATCAATGAACTTTAAGTTGTCCGAACGCTGTTACCAAGAAAATAATTAAAAACATAAAAATTAATTTAATAAAACAGCTTTATAAATGAAAAGAGGAAGCTCAAATATATCAGGAGTGTATTTGTATTTGTAGCTATAATTAAAAAATAAAAAATAAAAAATAATAGAAACGCAATTAAAAAATAAAAAAATTACCACTACTCCTTCCCAAAGATATTCAAAGTTGCTGCCCCACAAGTCAAGTCGAACAAACGCCATTCGTTTGTGAGTGGATGCCAAACATTTAAAAGGACAGCAATCCCACCGAAGATATCTTAGGTTATTAGGAAGAGCAAGATGCCTTTGGTCATTAAGAGGATTCATTCTATCAATTATCAGCAATCTAAGATTAGACATCTTTGAAAACCCTTCAGAAATTTCTTCGAGGTGGAAATCCTCTACAGAAATTTCTTCGAAGTGGAAAACTTCTGTACAGCCTCCGACAACTATGGCTTGAATCGCTTCTGTTGCCTAAGATTTCAAAAGCAAAGGCTTGATGATTTGCCTAATCAAATGATAAGAATTATAGAATTATTTAAGTTTTATACCGTTTTTAAAGCTGTAAAGGAGATAAAAAAAAATATCTACTCCCTAAGTTTTCATATATAAAACTCTTTAAAATATATATTTATTTTATTCCTCCTCCCGTATGGTGGGTCCAACCCCAAATGTAATACATAAAAATAGTAAAATATACTTCAAATTTATACCACTTGGCAATGCGATTTAGTGGAGAAAAAGAGAAATTTAAATGAAAATGCAATAAGATTGGTGTTTGGCTTTAAGTTTTTAAGAAAATTACATTTTTTTTTTTTACCATAAAAAAAAAAATTACATTTTTTTAAATAGAAAAAGAGTTACGTTTTCAAATAGCAACTCATGAAAATCACTATAAAATTGCATTTTCTCATTGCAATTTTTCATATCAATAATAATTTCTACATATTTTACCAAACACTTGATTTCATTTTGAAAAACAAATTTTCTAAACACAACTTCTAAAGTTTTCAAAACGTGTATTTTCATAAAACTAACTCAAACGGATTCTAAAGAGTCCCATTAGTAACTAATAGATTGTAGTACAACATCATATGTTGATAGTAAAATGTACTACATATAAAGGCCTATTAATAGATTGTATTACATCTTATTTTTAAGTCTTTTTTTCTTATTAATCTGTTTAAAATTCATACATTAAAACTTGAAAGGTGCACTTCTACCTTTTAGAAATTCAAGATTACTTTTAAAGTGATGGAAAAAGAAAATAAAGCCTATAGAATAATTTTTTTATGTTAAAAAAAATGTTAAGATAGCCTTTTGTTCTAGGTAGTAACCAAGAGATGAATAATTAATTCATTACATCAAGAAAAATAAATTCAATTTCATAAACAATTACAAAGAGATAATATATGTTTTCAAAATAGAAGAGATCATCATTGACAATATATTAGCATGGTTTTTGGTAAATGAATGTTTTATTCTTGATTTTGTTACATAAATACTTACTGAACAAAATTATTTTACTATACCAACTCAATATTATTCATTGAAATAAAATTGTAGCTTTGTCATTTTTCTTACCATATCATTCTCCAATACATGAAGCAAGTCCTCAACAAGCCACAACCGACTTTGCTTTCCAAGTTTTCCACGTGATTCAAAACGAATAATTTTTTGACCCATTTCTAATAGTAGATCATGCATCCAAAAATATTCGTTGACCGTTAGGAGAGATCTTTCCACAAGAACACTTACACCAATTCTTGCATCAAAACCACAATGCTCTAATATTTGTATTACTTCACCTATTAAATGCCCTCTAAAGAAACATGCAATATCTAAGAATATCTCCTTCCACATTTCCTCTAGTCCATCGTAACTTATTTTAAGTATATCATGCATATCTCCTTTAATATTTTTAAAACTGTCCAATGCACTTTGCCACTCTTCTACTGTTTTTCTAACCAAAAAGGAACCCAGAGTAACAAGAGCTAATGGAAGGCCACTAGCATATTCTACAACTTTCTGGGAGAGTTGCATATAACCTTCTTCGGGTTGCTCCTTTTTGAAGGCTTTCAAACAAAAAAGTTTTAAAGCATCAGCATCATATAATCCATTAGGCTTAAATATTTGAAGCACTCCATGATCGACCAACACATGTTCATCTCTGGTTGTTATGATGATCCAACTACCATATCTAAACCAGTCATGCTCTCCAGCCAATTTTTCTAATTGGTCCACGTTATTAACATCATCTAGGACAAGTAGAACTTTTTTCTGACATAACCTTCTCTTGATTATATCAACTCCTTCATAAACATCCCATATCTTTTCATGACTCCCCAAAATTTTTTCAAGTAGTTGTTGTTGTATTTCAAGCAAAGAGGTTTTTGATCTTTCCCTAACATTGTGAATAAAACTAGAACCTTCAAAGAATTTAGAATACCTATGATAAATAGCTCTAGCAAGAGTTGTCTTTCCTAGCCCCCCCATACCACAAATCCCTAACATGTAAACCCTGTTCCCTGAACCTAAATACGAAGCGATCAATTTTTCCATGATAGAATCTATTCCTACAAGGTTTTTGGTAAAGCTTGAGAATTCTGGACTCAATTTCTCCATAATATCTTCCACAATTTGTTGGATAAATTCTGACTCATGTCTATGAACAAGATAGAAAATAATTAAGTAATGGTCTAAACCAATTATAAAAGGGTAATGCTACGCTCACAACATATTCACAGCAATTTGTCAGCAAATTCTTGGTGTTAAGTTGTTAATTTGTGGGTAAAAAAATGATATCAGTGATTGGTCCAAATTAGAACCAATAATAGCTTGCCGCATAGGTTTTGTTGTGAAATTGTGGTGAATGTAACATTACTCATTAAAAAACCACAAGGGAGGAATAAAAATAATAGGCAAGATTTTAACTAGTATCATGTTGTAATAACTGAATCCATGCATATTATGCTAAATTCTAATAACTATTTATTATTTACTTTGTGATATATGAAAGAAGACCGTTTGTTTTGAAGTAATCTATTTTCGGAAAATGTCTTCCCATTTTTTTAGGTTTTGTTTGCTAAAAAAATGTGGTCAAATTTGTAAAAAAATTTATGTTAAAAATCTTTTATAAAAGGATGTAAAACATTTTGCCTTTAAAATTTTGGCAAAATATTTTACGAAAATACATAGTGGCTTCCTTCACCACATCTGGTGGCTAGGTCACCGGTCTACTTTGAAGCCACAGTTTCCAACAGTTTGGTGCCACAGTTTTGACAACTGGTGCTAGTGGTCCAATGGTCGGAGCCACCACTCCAATGATGACCAATGTCAATAGTTTGGTGGCTAGAAATGCCACTTTGATGCCAGAGGTTTGATAACCAAAGCCGTCATTCTAGTGATTAGAGACACCACTCCAATGACGATCACCGAATCCATGGTTCCAGGTGCCAGATCCGATGGCCGAACCCCCAGTTTTGGTGGTTTGCTTAAAAATATTTACTTGTCCAGGTGCCAGATCCGATGGTCGAATCCCCAGTTTAGGTTTAAAAATATTTTACTTAAAAAAAAAAAAACGGAGCTTAAATATTAAAAGAAATACATTTGTCATGGAAAGTATACCTATCTTGTAAATCCCAACCAGAGAGATTGGCCACTTCTCTCAAAGCATCTCTCCAAGTTTCCACCTTCTCTATGCTTTCCTTAAAACGTTCTTTGTGTTTATCAAAGGCTTGTGCAAAAGTTCCCTCTTGATGTCGTACGGTAGATGGATTCACATGATAAAAAATTGGCACAACTTTCAATCCTACCTCTTTCTTGCATCTAACAATATGGACAAGTTCATCCAAGCACCATCTGGAAGATGTATAGTTTTCTGAGAAAATGACGATAGCCAATCTTGATTCTTCAATGGCTTTCAAGAGCTCTTCTGGAATAGATGTTCCTCTCTTAAGTCTGTCATCGTCCCTAAAGGTAAAAATGCCTTTTTCTTTCAAAGCATGAAATAGATGGTCTGTAAAATTTTTACGGGTGTCCTCCCCTCTAAAACTGAGAAACACCTCATATTTCCACCCAGATTTTGAAGAAGAAGAAGATGGTAATGGCGGTAAGGCTCCTTGAGTGCTCATGGAAACTGATAAATCTTGCACTTTAATATAGATTAAAAGAAAAAAGAAAAAAGATATACATTCAATTAAAATGAAGAGAAATATATTGAAGGGGAAGTAAATTAAGGAAAGAGAAAACAATTTGATGTGGATTTTTCACATCAATGACGTAGTGAAAGGAAAGAAATAAAAGTGATGAATAGGTGTGAAATATTGATAACTTACAGATCGAAACCCTCCTGAAACAATTTCGGATTCGATTCCTATTCGTAGCTGATTTTCTGCTTATTAAAGGAAATAGATACTGTTCTTTCTCCGCGTGATTATGTGAGAGAGAGAGACTGCGCATAAGAGGGAGACCAGGGTCACTGCCTCACAGGGGAGGGGTTTATCACCAATTTCACATGCCCTGTTTTTAAGATCACTTGTAATATTATGGTATTGTATTTAATGACATTGTTTTAAATTGGTTGTGATTGAAAATTGAATTTTAACTATTAAATAAAAAATTTTTTAAAAAAATAAAATTTTAAAAGTTAAAAAGTAAAATAGTAAAATTGTTTGTGAGAGAGAAAAGGAGTAATTGTACCTGGTGCAATACTTCGGGTCTCAATCTGTGCACAAGAGATTTCTAATTTCCATTTACGGGTAGTTTGTAAAAAAATTTGTCTATTTTAATATAATAACTTAATTTTTCTATTTTACATATTTATTTTTCAAAATATCCCATGTTAAATTATTTATTTTATACTATATTTTATTAAAATATTAATTTTCTTAATTTTTTAAATTATTTCTCTCCCTTCATATACAACAATTACTATTCATTATTTTGGGCCGGCTAAAATGTTGCACTTTTTTTTATTACATAAGCACGGATGTAAATGCTCTAAGTCTCCTATCTTTTTCTTTCCTCTAAAATATTATCCAAAACTGTGCCAAAATGTTGAAGAAAAAGAAGAAGATGATAATCACATGAGGCTCCTTTAGTACTCTGAAACCGTGGAAAGTATACTAATAAACCTGGAACTTGTAATATGGATAACAATACAAAGTACATTAAAAAAAAAAAAAAAGAGAAAAAAAAAAAAGGAAAGTAAATTAAGGAAGAAGAAAGCAATTTGATATGGATTTTCCATTTGAAAGACAAAATGAAAGGACAAAAATAAAAGTATGTGTGATAAAATGGCAACTTACAGATTTGGAAATTGAAATTACAGTTGTAGTGATTGTAATGCTCAAAACCCTCTCGAAACTAAGCCAGATTCAATTCCTATTAGATAATTGCCTGTTTAATAAAGTATTTGTTAGAAAATTGCCTCAAATTCTAATTGTGACTTAAAAAGTTAATATGGTGTCCTAGTTGAAGAAAGAAAATTAATTTTTGTATTAATTTGGGTTTACTTTGTGTATAAGAAAAGACTATATATTAGAGTGGAATGTATGCTTATTACTTGATAAAGAAGTAATATATTTTTTGTCCAAAGAAATAAAAGCGATAAATAGGTGTTAAAAATAAAGAAATATATATAATTAAATTAGGGAAGAAGAAAACGATGTGAAGTGGGATTTTAATTTCAGGTAGAGAGTGAAAGAATAATAATAAAAAGAGAGAATTGTGCGTTAAAACTTAAAAGTGAGAACTTACCCATTTGTGAGAAGGAATTACAGCAGCGATGGCCTCCAAAACCTCCTGAAAACACTCCTGTTTTTGCTTTTTTTTTTTTTTTTTTTTTTTTTTTTTTTTTTTGTGGCAATGAAAGGACGACTGAAAATTATTTAACTATAGGAAATGAGACAAAGAGAATTTAATAGATTTTTGAAAACAATACTACGGAATTTAAGCACTCTTGGTAATGAGAAAACTAACTCGAAGTTTAAACCCTGAAAGTTGAAACTCTTGCTTCACGGCAATTAGGAAGAAGAAAACAATTTGATATGGATTTTTTCATTTTTCAAGAAAAAAAAAATGAAAGGAAAGAAATATAAGGGATGAATAAGTGTGAAAAATAACAACTTACAGAATTGAAAATTGAAATAACAGTAGACTAGTAGAAACAAAGGCTGATCCAATTGTTATTAGATATCTATTGGCTGTTTAATAAAGGAAAGGACTCTGTTCTTTATTTCTCCGTGTGTTTGTGTCCACACCTTCAATATCCTTTGATTCAAGTCAAGTCAACTACTCTTCCTTTTACATTGTTTTATTTATTTATTTATTTATTATTATTATTATTATTTAAATCCATTAAGGAGGAAGGAGACAGGGTAGTTTCGTGGTAACCAGCCAGAGAGATGTGGCGGTGATGGTCGTACCGTGTACCTGCCGCGTACGAGAGATTTCCATCTACAACGAAATTTCCTCCCTAGTCTCCTCTCGTTCATATATTTGAAGAAGAAAAAAAAGTAATACTTTTTTATTTAGCCGAACTTTATGGTAAAATATAAAAATTATCATTATAAAAATTTATTGCTCTTGCTTTCATCTCCATCTCCATCTCTTTTCTATATTTTCGATAAACTTCCTTCTTCATTTCTAATTGTTATTTATTATTTATTTTTTAAAACTTAATTGTTATTTTCTATTATGGATTATTCACACACTTTTTTATGTATATAATATGTTTTTTTTTATGAGAATATATATAATATGTTGAGTAAATACAAATGATTAATAATTTTATTAGAGTAAGAGACAATAGATGATTTCTAATATTTATTCTTAGCAACAATAATTAATATATTCATTATAGCAAGAAACAATACGCTCAATGAACATATAGTTTATTATTTATTCTCCGGCTGGTATTATGCATAAATTTTTCTAATAAGGAAATTACGAGTACTGCAAGATTCATCTCCTAGCTAAGATTTATCTTCTAAGAAAACTCGTGTTGACTTAAAAACTCTTTCTTTGAATCATGAGTTATGAGAACGTATTTCACCTTATCATCCTAGTGATCGGAATGAAATAAATAATAAAAAAATATTAATATTATTTATAAAGAAGTTCTTGTCAACCTCTTCAACGTAAATTTGAATGACCCTCTAACAAATATTCCTAATGCTGCCGCTAATTAGAGGCTGCCCAAAGCATTATCTCTCCAAGGAGAAGAAATAAATGATATTTATGTGTGCATGAAAAGTCAGATCCTACCATGTATGATTTCTTGGTCAAAGAAATTAATGAGCATTCACATCCTCTGCTTTGAGTCAAGTCAGACGACTCCATTTTACTAATGTATACAGGCATATTCCATGGAAAACGAAGAATAAATTATATAAAAGGAGATGAAGATAATATTCGATTAATGAAAAAACAGAGGAACCATGAAGTTTTGGCCATCTGTCTTTCAGTCAATCGACCACGTTTATACTCTATACTCTTTACTTCTTTTTGAGCATTAGCATTTGGTTTCTAAAAAGAAATTAAATTCTATAAGCACGTGATGTAAAACTCATATTTTACCCTTCCAATCCCAACATGCCACATGATCTATCACATATTTAAAAATAAACACAATCACACTCAATCAATTCTAATACCCATATATAAATCCAACCAACTTGAAATTTTATTAAAATGTTATTAGGTGTAGTAAGATGTTTTGAATTTTAAGTAAAATGCCGACATGACAATCACTTATTAGATGGTGTAAAACACATGTTTTACACCTCATCCTTATAAAATTTAATTTTTTGTAAAAAATATTTCATTTTACTATTTCAAAAGTTACTTTATTTAATATACCATGTCATTTTACAACACACCCAACATCTTAATTTTTTATTTTCCTATGCAATGCAATAAAATAATATATCTACACATTAAAATAATATACAACACATTAAAAAAGAGATTCAGAAGAGAGAGTGAAAAAAAATACTATTTTTTGTATTTACAATCTTGCTATAGTAATTTCTAAATTTAAGACGGTATTGTAGTAAGGTTGTAAAAAAATTTAAGAACCCAAGCCCGAATAAAGCTTGCATTTTGGTTTTCAAATTGTAAAATACAATTTTTGGGGGGTTGATTACACACCCGAGTACTGATGCCCTATAAGTGGTTAGTCTTGCACTTTATCCCGTGCCCTGTTTCTTACTCCTTTGCTTTATTGTTTCTTGCTTTTATTATTATTATTTAAATCAATAGAGGTGGACAAAGTATACCTCATTTTTCTTTTTTAGTAAAAAAGGAGGTTTCTAGTGGGAGTGTGGACTCATCATTATTGACCTTACACCACGTGATGGTAAGAGTAACACTACAAGTACCATTGGAACTTTGATAGAGCTATCGTAGAGAGCACAACACATTTATTAAAGTGTCACTGCTTGAATCGTCTTGAGATTTGGGTTAATTATTAGATGTTATCAAATTTTTTTTTTAAATATTCAATTTACTAAATAAGCATAAACAAACATCATTTAATACAATTTGAAAATTCTATTTCTCTTCCTTCTCCATCATTTATCTACATTGGCTACTAGAAATTCTTTTGCATATATAATTGCCACAGTGTGAGATATATGCAGTTAAAACAAGATATTGAAAAGAAGCAAGGACTTAGAAGAGTATGAATTTTTTATTTAACAGTGTAATGTCCTATGAGCATAGGGAGCAAATTGAATATTAAAAAAAAAAAAAAAAAATCTTAATAGCTTACGATAACCCCAATCTCATAGGCAGATTGGATTAATTTTCATTTTAATTTTTTTACTAAAAAAAATTATCATTTAGCCTTAAAAAATTTAATTATATACTAATATACTATTTCTAAAACTCTGCCTGTTAAATAATTGATTGTCCTATGTTCTTTCTTTTTCCGTGTGTGTTCACAATTTCAAATACCCTGTTCTCAGTCCAGTCAACAATTTTTCCTGGGCCACCCTCAAGGAAATGTATTCTTTTTCCCATTACATTTTTCACAGCTTTTGCGTGGCACCAGTTATTGATTACCAGTCCCCCACTTTTACCCCTTTCATTTATTGCTTTTTTTTTTTTTTCCTTTTTCTTTTTCTTTTTTAAATCGATGGAGGAGGACTGGGTGGTCTCGTGGTTACCGGCTATCAACTATGAGTCTTGACTACGAAGCTCTACTCATTTACATACAAAGTATACACATATTTAGGCCCTGTTTGGTATACTCATTTAAATACATATTTTTAGTTTTTAAATAATATTATATGTATTTTTACACATTTTTCACTCACACATATTTGTACACATGATTTCAAAAACATGTTTTCAATTTTTAAGTGCATGTACCAAACATCCCCTTAATTTTTTGATCTAAAATTGTGACTTTCTGTGCAAAAGTGGTGAGTGTGTGAAACAAACATTTTCAGATGTAGCGGAGTGTAACACGTATAAGATATTTCCATTAACAACAAAGTTTCCTCCCTAGTTTCCTAATTTAGAGAATTGAAGAAGAAAAAAAAAACATTTTTATTAGGCTAAAATTTATCGTAAAATCTCATCAAAAAAAAAAATTATGGTAAAATATAAAAAGTATCATTAAATTTTGCCCAATACTTGATACTATCAAAACTTTTAAAAGTCACATCAAAAGGCCGTTCGAAAATGTCTCTACTTCTGCTTCCTTCTTCATCTCTTGTTGATATTTATTTATCATTTGCTATTCAAAAAATATTTCGTGCATGTAACATTGTCAGATAATTGTTAATTGTCTGTTTAATAAAGGAATGGACTCTGTGCTTTCTTTCTCCGTGTGTTTGTTTTCACAACTTCTCAATATCTTCTGCTTCAAGTCAAATCAACTACTATTTTGCGTAGTCTTAACTCTTGAATGCCTATTTTCCTTTGTTTTTTGTTTGGCTTGGCAAAAGGGTTTGGCGTGGCAGAAGGGTCGAACTTGCTGGCTACTGCTACATGAAAGTCAATTCATTGATAATGATTCCCTCACTTTCTTAATTCTTTCCTTTATCATTTTTACTTTCTTTAAAATTATAAATAAATAAATACCTAAAAGAGATTGGGTAATTTTGTGGTCACTAGCAATTGAGCTTATAATTGAAATTTCATTGAGATGTGAATACATAGCAATTATTTGACAAGTGTCCAAATCCCAAAAATCCAGCACATTTGCAATTATTTCATTGAGATGTAATTTTTTTTTCTTTTTTCTTTTTTCTTTTTTCTTTTTTTTTAGAAAGATGTACCTTGTATAGTTTATTTTATTTTTACCTTCTTTATTGAGAAAATTATTAGGTCCCTATGACATTGTGCTTAATTTTTCACATTTATAATAGATTTCACCATAATTCTAACAAGCATGATTTTTTTTTCTCCAAATAGAGGTAGAAATTTTATTGAATAGAATAATAAAAGATTACATCAAATCACAGCATGGTGCTTCCCCTTGCCATAGTTGTGAGGACTTGGTACAATAGGCTTGTTTAGCCAAACACAGTGCTCCTCTAATGTTTCAAGTTGAATATAAGATATTATTCATTCTTATGGGAGGACACGTAAGAGTGAACAATTCCTTCGATTGAATATATTGTCATTATTTATGACTTTCGTTTTTGTATGCATTTGATTTTATAGATATACACATGCACACACACTTACGGATACATATATATACGTAACAAAAAGTTGTAGCAATTCTATCTTCACTCTTACAAAAAGAGGTTTAAATATTAAAACTGTAAAATCTTCCACTACCAAAACATTGGAAAGAGTTCCCATTTTTTTTCTTTCAAGTTGTGAAAAATGGAATGGTGATATTATTGTGTTTTCCTTTCATACGTTGGATAAAAATTAGTATTAGCCAAACTGGATAAAAATTAGTATTAGCCAAATTAGACTCCTTGAGAACATCTTACCAATAAAAAATCTTGTCTATTCAACTCAATAAACTCTGAAGCCTGGACTAAATATCTCCATCAAATACCCTCTCTATTGCTTTTGATGCCAAAAACATCAACATAAATACAACTAAGCATTCAAAATGGTTTAGTCTAATATATTGTCCATTCAAGCAAACACACGGACAACACACGATATGTTATCGAAGAGGAAACCGAAGCCCTCGGCGTAAAACCTCTCCGCCGCCCTCCAAGCGGTAAATAATCCACTAAAGAATGTAGTTGGGATACATGAACAGCAGAAGACCCTCCAAGCCTAATCTACCCAATGTACCTAAGCCCTCTAAACTTCTTGCTCCAACAAGATTGCGCCAAACCTATTTCTTCTTTAGCTTCCCGAATTTCGCTATTGGACCATAGCATCAACCAATGTAGATTGGTTCCTTCCTAACTGCTTCCCAACAGCACCAAATAAACCTTCTCACGGATTGGGTATGGTGAGAAAAGGATTTGGTCAAAAGGCTCTCAAGGATTGAACAATGAAGAAAGAGAGAGTAGAGGAATTTGAAGAGTCTCTAAGGTAAAGATTGTGGATAAATCAATCTTGTTTTTCTCTAAAGTTTCTCTCACAAAATTCTCTCTAGAAGCTCTACTCATTTGGTGGGTATAAGGGTCTATATATAGTGGGGTGAGAAAGGAATGCGAAGAGTCAGTTTTTCCCAAACAGGACTGATTGGCGGCTTGGCCTCGCGACTGGTCTGAGTCGCGAGTTCAAGCCGTGAGATAACGGCCTGGCCAGCCTGGGACTTTTGTTCTGTAGTGCGACAGCTGGCGCGACCCTTCAGCTCCCTGTGTGCTTCTCACGTGTCTGCAGTTGGCAGCTTGCAACCACAAGTCACCTGCGAGTCCTATTCGCGAAACTCTGCTTCTTTGCACATACTTGAGTTTTTCTTCACATCTTCTCACACACTGAAAATTCAAAATGGGTATGAAACACCCTTGAACATTTAGACCCCAAATTACAAAAATACCAATTCAAGCTTTATATCAAACAATTAATGTGCGAAATATGATAACAAGCTTATAACAGAATTGATAAACAATCTAAACCAAATATAAACACATCCATAGCAGTAAATATAAGGCAAAGATAAAAGAAAGAAAGATGCAAACACACGGACAACACACGATGTGTTATCGAAGAGGAAACCGAAGTCCTCGGCGTAAAACCTCTCCGCTGCCCTCCAAGCGGTGATAAAATCCACTAAAGAATATAGTTAGGATACATGAACAACAGAAGACCCTCTAAGCCTAATCTACCCAAGTACCTAAGCCCTCTAAGCTTCTTGCTCCAACGAAGTTACGCCGAACCTATTTCTTCTTTAGCTTCCTGGATTCCGCTACTTGACCATAGCATCAACCAATGTATATTGGTTCCTTCCAAACTGCTTCCCTTAGCACCAAATGAACCTTCTTACAGACGTGGGTGTGGTGAGATAAGGATTTGGCAAAAGATCTCTCAAGGGTATGACAATGGAGAGGAAGAGAGTAAAAGAATTTGTAGAGACTCTAAGGTAAAGATTAGGGATGAGGCAATCTTGTTTTTCTCTAGGGTTTCTCTCACAAAAATTCTCTTTGGAAGCTCTCTCAATTTAGTGGGTATAAGGGTCTATATATAGTGGTGTGAGAAAGGAATACGAAGAGACAGTTTTTGCCAAACAGGGTAAATTGGCGGCTTGATCTCACGGCTTGTCCAAGTCGCGAAATCAAGTCGCGGCGTAACGGCCTGGCCAACCTGGGAATTTTTTCCTGTAGTGCGACAGCTAGCGCGACCCTTCAGCTTCCCTGCGTGCATCTCACATGCCTAAAGTTGGCGACTTGCAGTCGTGAGCCACCCGCGAGTCCTAGTCGCGAAACTCTGTCTTCTTGCACATACTTGAGCTTTTCTTCACATCTCCTCACACACTACTCTTACAATAATCCCACCTAATATAGGGTTACTAAATGCTTAAATTACAAGCAAATTGGCACGGAATAAAACCAACAAGATGGTTGATAAATTTCAACCTTACAATCTCCCTCTTTGGCTATTCCGTGACAAAACCCTAAAACAAACTCTAGACTTAACGCGTGAGTTGGGAACAGTTGGAAAACTCACTCACACCTAACTCTAGAAACTGCAGGCTTTAGAACCATAAGAACAAGTAACTCCTGAAACACAACAACACAATAAGTTCATTGTAAACAGAAACTTGTAATGCATATGGAGCAAGCGATCATGCACAATGGAATAAAGCAATACACCATGGCAAGACCAAAACAGGTAATCACTATAACCAAGTGATCACAATGCTCATTCACACTTGGAATGAACATCCGAACATTCAAGATGACAAACACAATGCAAATCACTTGAATGGCCAACACTCAACCAATGCACAATACAAGAAGTATGTACATCTAGGAAAAATCCTACAAGGGCACAAGAGTGACAGTACTTAGAAGAAAATGCAAGACATTTAGTTGGAAGTACTGATTTAACAAAGCACAAAGGCTGCATAAAGCATGGCACAAATCACAAAGGCCTACAAACGTGCATTGAAACAAAACAAACCCTTAAAGCTTACATAAGCAACATGGGTACAAACCAACAACATAAAGTGCTGAATACCATCAAAATATATATGCTGAAATGAACAACTACCACATGCTGAAATGCTACTTAAATAAAACTAAGAGTTATAGGTTTAAACCAAACCAAATTGAAACCATTGAGTATCAAACCTATACTAACAGCAGTTAATCAACATAATATCAAAGTTATAACAAAACATCATAAAATATGAAGACTCCCCCTCAAAACAAGCACTCTCCCTCAAGAACTGCCTCCAAAAAGTCTCCCCCTTTTTGACTGGAATGACCAAAGGGTTACTGCTCCTGGTTGGTGGAGAGGCTGTCAATCTTAGCTGAAAGCACATCAATCTGATCCTGCATCACTATCATCCTTTCAGTCTGCTGACTTTGAACTTCTCAGAGTCCATCAAGTCTTTCCATTATTATCTGAAATGCATTAGGAGGAGGTGCTGCTGATGAAGTTGAGGCTCGACTCCTTTTTCTTCTACTCCTGGGTGTGGCTGATTGTTCTGCAGCTTCTGCTTCAGTCTCCATTGGATCCCCTTGGTCTTCACCACCCGGAAGACGACTTTGTATCCTTATGATAGTGAATTTGTTTATTGCTGATAGTGGAGTCAGGGGACTGATATCTTAAGGAATTCTAACACTCTTCGCTCTGAAAATCCTCATAAGAAGGCTAGGAAAGACTAACTTAGGCCTGGCAGTGGTTTTAGTCTCTTCCATGATGGTGTCATATATGTGTGAGCTGATGTCAATGATGACTTTCTCCTTGAGCTCCATGAGAAATATAGCTCTGGAATTAGTAAGAGTGGTCATTTTTCTTATGGGATACAGATTGAACATCATGATGGTGGTCAAACATCTCATATCTGCAGGGAAGGCATTGGTGTTGAGGCATCTTGCTTCCTTAGTACCACCAATCCGAGCCTGGACAACATCTAGGGACATCATCCTGTCTTTGAAGTTGGTGAACTCATACTCCTCTAAACCCTCAAGACCAAGGACGTCATCAATGTCATGTGCGTCTAAGGTGAACTCATGTCCTCTGACCCAGTAGTTCATCTCCTCATCCTTTATGATCACATTTGCATAGAATTCCCTTATTAAGGGATCATAAACTGCAGGTAGATCACTCAACAACTTCTCCCATCCTCTTCCCTCAAAGCACTCTGAAATGAAAGTGTCCTTCAAATCATGTAAGTCAACAAATCTCTCCTGGATAATGGTACCCTTCATGAAGAAATTTCTGTATCTCTCAAAGTGCTTGACAGACCTAAATAGATTAGGGTCCATCTTCATTCTTTTGTCAACTTTCTTAGCAGTTGTCTTCTTCTTTGAAGGAAGTGCAGCCATCTGTAGACAAGCAAAAAAGGCCACAAACAAGGAATAGCACAGAATGGGGAAATGCACACATTAGTAACAAGTTAGTTACACAGTGATAAACAGAGTGACCAGACACAAACACAAAATAAGCACAGTTGATAACCAAACATTGGATATATCAAGTTAACCAAGTTTAAACTGAAATATGTAGACAAATTCAGATAAATTTGTTCAAAAACAGTGAGTCAAGACCCATTTGGCATGAATAGTGCAGAAAAAAAATGTGGCAACACCTACAATATATGGTGACTTAAGAGTTAAAAACAAATGGTAGCCATAATCACTAATACCACAACCAAACAGATAAGTTTAGAATCACAGTAAAAATTGCAGAAAACCCCACATTCATATGCCCAAAAACAAACTGACAAATATCATTGCTCAGACTAAAGATAAATGACCTGATGTAAGCAAAGAATCCTAAACAGTCATTGCATCAAGAGCAAATAGCATCACACCCCTAATCTCAAGAATATATGCAAAACCCATATTCGAGCCCCTCAAAATCACAACCCAACAACACAACCAGATTCAAGAGAACAATAATGAAATCATGATGAATGAAGTGAAGACAAGAAAGCCCATACCTTTTTCTTGATGTTTGATGAAGACATGATGAAAAAAATGGAAACTTTTTCAGAGGAGCACGGAGTGTTTGAAAGAGAAATGGGGAAGACAATGAACAGTCACAAAACTTCGAGGGAAAAACTGAAAAACAATTTTAAAACTGTCTTCAAAACGCAAAACACGCGTTTTTCGTGACTGGATCAAGTCGCCAGTAAGACGCCAGGTTAAGCCGCGAAACAGTGTGAAGAAAAGAAACTTGAGAAATTTCTCTAAGTGTTTTTCGCGACTGGAAGGTCTACTCTCGAGATAGTCGTGATATGAGCTGCGAAATTCCTTGAGTACCCCTCGCGACTGGACCTTCCACCCGCTAACAAGTCGCCATACTGACTCGCGAAAAATATAAAACTCAAAATTTAGAAAAATTTTCTAAGTCTTTTTCGCGATTAGAGCATTTACTCACCAGTTAGCCGCGAAAATCTCTGAGAAAGGTTCGCGATTGGATCATGCGACTGGACCAACCCGCGACTTAGTAGCCAAAACAGGGCAACACTGTTTTTGAAATTTTTGACATTTTTGTAAAAATAAAGTACTTTCCAAAAACAAAACAAAACACTCAAAAATCTTTTTGTGTTTGACCAACAAAGATTTAGCATGTGAAAACACATTTAATCAAGTACAATTACACAAATGAATATGACATTCATTGAACATAGACTTGCGTGTTGTGGGTGGATATCAAAAATGAGATAGTCCTTAGTCCAATGTGAAGCTTCAATGATCAATTCAATCAAGGTATACACAACTAGCACTAGATTATGTGACCTATCTCAATTATAGAAACATGCATATATGACCTCCCACAAGTACTTGATAACAATTCTTTGAAGCTTTTCATTTGGCTCCATATTCAGCATATCATTTGCCATTTTTGAGCAAAGAAAATCTCATTGAGAGATAGATGCCTGAAATTTTTGGTATTTCAATTGATGAGTTAGCCTTTGGCTTTTTGGGCATCATACATTTTATTTTGGGTCGCTTTCCCTTTTTCTTAGTCAAATACTAGTATGTGTGACAGGCTTTTGCAGCTCTATATCTCTTTTCATTTGGAGATTTACATTTAGAGAGCTCTTTTAAGCATAAAAATAAAAAGTGGGAAGATATATAGGCATGAGTCTATGCATGTCTCAAGATTAACAAAACCATTTACTAATCATTCATGACAAGGTTGAAGATCTATTTACAATAATCACATAGATTTCAGAATTTCTTCCACAATGATATGAGTGCATGAAAGACAAGCTATGCTTGTTAATTGCACAAAGCCATTAGCATAAAGGTACAAGGCAAAATATGCTTTGAGACAACTCAAACAAAGTGATCAAACTTTTTGGATTTTCTACTTTTTATGTGTTTTTGGATTTTTGACATAAAAGCAGTAAAAGAATGATCAAAGCCAGAAAGAAATGTAAAAACATTTTAAACACAAAAAAAAAAAAATCAATAAAAAAAACACAAAGCATATAACCAATCATATCCACAAAGCATAGGAAGAATTGATGCATGGACATGTTATAATGCTTATGCATGAGTATCCTTTGTCACCCACACGTCACGTGCGTTTGGGGTGATATCCTTGACGGATCAGGTATGAGAGTTAGGGCTGTCAAACCTTCGTGTGAAGCTTTCCAGGTAGTTGGTGAAGGCACCAATCATCTTCATCACGTCCATAGTTCCTGGATCACGGTTTTGACTTTTTGGCTGCTCACTACCCCAAGACCTCATGTCATTTCTTCTTTCTCGTGACCGAGGTGCACTAGCATTGTTGTCTGCTCTCAGCTTTTGACAGTTGGGTCTAGTGTGTCCTTGCAGTCCGCAATAGTGACAAAGATAGTTTGTTCTAGGACCCTGCTGCTGTCTTGGGAGAGATCTTCCTCTAGCTCCAAATCTGGCTTCAGATTGATTTCGGGACTTGTTAAACACCCGTTGATTAGCCACATTCTTCTTCTTCTCAGCTTCAACTATCTCCGGAATCGGCTTATCCACAGCCGTCTCTTTGATCTTTACAAACTTTACTTCTTTTGTGAGATTGGCTGATGAGCTACTTCCTCCGGTATATCCCAATCTGGACTTGTCTGAGGCATGTTTTTGAGATGAAATAACCTCATCTAACTTCTTGGAGGAGACTCTATCTACTTTGGCCTGAGCTTGCACAACTTCTTGCTCGAGAAACCTCACCTTCGTGTAAGCTTCTGATAGCTCACCATTAAGTGCTTCAATCTCACACTTTGCCTCCTTATACCTGACCAGCAGGCTTTTGTAATCTTCCTCAGCTCTCTTCATTTTCTTCACAGCCGCCTTTGCCACCTTTGTATATTCTCCTGATCTCTCAAGAAGTAAGGTGTAATTCTTTTGAAGACTGGATATATCTTCTTCTTCTTCATCCTCCGATTCTTCAACAATCCCAATAGACTCCAAATCAGAATGTTCACCAAGCTCCTTCACAAGTGAACCCAAATCATCCGAGGATTCCACATGCGCAATGGTCATGAAAGCATAGTAATTTCTTTCTCCATCACAACTATCTTTAGAGTCAGAATTTGATGAATCAGCATCACTCAAAGTAGTGGTATAGACCTTTCCTTTTGTCTTCAAATAATTTGGACATTCCTTTTTGAAGTGTCCATGTCCATTACACTAGAAACACACAATGTCCGAAAGAGATTGAGACTCCTTCCCTTCTTTCCTCGTAAACTCTTTCCTCTCACCTCTTGAAGATGAAAATTTCCCTCTGTTAAATGGTTTCCCACCGTTCTTCATCTTCAGAAATTTGCGGAAGTTTTTCGCAAGATAAGCTACTTCTTTCTCCACTCCATCTTCTTCGGAGGGATCATCCATTCTTTCGGTAATGGTTTTAAGAGCAAGTGATTTACTCGTCTTGTGGGAAAGTAGTCCAAGTTCATATGTTTGGAGAGACCCAATCAACTCTTGAATTTTGATTTCATCCAAGTCTTTACTCTCCTCTATGGCTGTGACTTTTGCTTTAAAACTTTCAGGCAAGGACCTCAAAATTTTTCTCACCACCTTAGTATCTTCAATCTTCTCCCCAAGATTGAGTTTAGCTATTACAACTTCATTGAGCTTCCCATAGAATGAATCAAACGATTCATCTTCACCCATCTTGAGCTCTTCAAATTTGATGGTGAGCATTTGGAGCTTTGTGTCCTTCACCTTCTTAGTCCCCTTATAAGTTGTCTCCAAAATTTCCCAAGCTTCCTTGGCCACAGTCATGTGAGATATCTTGTGAAATTCATCTGGAGACACACCACAGAAAATAGCATTTAACGCTTTGCTGTTAGCATTTGCTGCCGCAAGAGCTGCCTTATCCCAAGTAGATTTAGCAGCCTCTGGCCTAGTCTAACCGACTTCAACCGCATCCTAAACGGTGTCATCAATAGAGCATAGAAATGCCCTCATTCTAACTTTCCAGAAGGAATAATTATTACCATCAAAAAATGGTGGAACAGTGAGAGATTGAGACCTATCCATCTCAACAAGAGGTCAAGGATCACACTCAGGTATTAAAACCACAATAAGTGTACCTGCTCTGATACCAATTGAAAGTTCAAAATAGGTACGAAACACCCTTGAACGTTTAGACCCTAAATTACAAAAATACCAATTCAAGCTTTATATCAAACAATTAATGTACGGAATATGATAACAAGCTTATAACAAAATTGATAAACAATCTAAGCCAAATATAAACACATCCACAGCAGTAAATATAAAGCAAAGATAAAGGAAAGAAAGATGCAAACACACGGACAACACACAATGTGTTATCGAAGAGGAAACCGAAGTCCTCGGCGTAAAACCTCTCTGCCGCCCTCCAAGCGGTGATAAAATCCACTAAAGAATATAGTTAGGATACATGAATAGCAGAAGACCCTCTAAGCCTAATCTACCCAAGTACCTAAGCTCTCCAAGCTTTTTGCTCCAATGAGGTTACGCCGAACCTATTTCTTCTTTAGCTTCTCGGATTTCGCTACTTGACCATAGCATCAACCAATGTATATTGGTTCCTTCCAAACTGCTTCCCTTAGCACCAAATGAACCTTCTCACAAACGTGGGTGTGGTGAGATAAGGATTTGGCAAAAGACCTCTCAAGGGTATGACAATGGAGAGGAAGAGAGTAGAGGAATTTGCAGAGACTCTAAGGTAAAGATTGGGGATGAGGCAATCTTGTTTTTCTATAGGGTTTCTCTCACAAAAATTCTCTCTGGAAGCTCTTTCAATTTAGTGGGTATAAGACTCTATATATAGTGGTGTGAGAAAGGAATACGAAGAGACAGTTTTTGCCAAACAGGGTAAATTGGCGGCTTGATCTCGCGGCTTGTTCAAGTCGCGAAATCAAGTCGCGGCGTAACGGCCTGGCCAGCCTGGGACTTTTGTCCTGTAGTGCGACAGCTGGCGCAACCCTTCAGCTTCCCTGCGTGCATCTCACGTGCCTGGAGTTGGCGACTTGCAGCCGCGAGCCACTCGTGAGTCCTAGCTGCGAAACTCTGTCTTCTTGCACATACTTGAGCTTTTCTTCACATCTTCTCACACACTACCCTTACAATAATCCCACCTAAATACAGGGTTACTAAATGTTTAAATTACAAGCAAATTGGCATGGAATAAAGCCAACAAGATGGTTGATAAATTTCAACCTTACACACACTACCCTTATAATAATCCCACCTAAATACAGGGTTACTAAGTGCTTAAATTACAAGCAAATTGACACGGTAAAAAGCCAACAAGATGGTTGATTAAATTCAACCTACAATTTTTGAGTGTTTTTAGTTGTTTTTGGAAAGTACTTTGTTTTTACAAAAATGTCAAAAATTTCAAAAACAGTGTTGCCCTATTTTGGCGACTAAGTCGCGGGTTAGCCTAGTCGCATGTCCCAGTTGCAAGCCCACTTAGAGATTTTTCACGACTCACTAGCGAGTCAAGGTCTCAGTCGCGAAAAATACTTAGAAAATTTTTCAAAACTTGAGTTTTTGCAAATTGCACGGCTCAGTTTGGTGACTTGTTCAAGGGTGGAAGGTCTAATCGCGAGGTTACTCAGAGATTTTCGCGGCTCAACTCGCGACTCTGTTGACACCCCATTTTGCAACCCGCATTTAACCTTACCGGGAGGGTAAAAGGGTAATTTTGACTTAGAAATATGCATCTTGATTCTGGTCATTAGATTCTTAATCTTATTTCGTCAAAATGATCTTGATGTTGTAATGATCAAATCAACTGGTCATAAGCTCTAATCAGACCATCAAATTGAAAGTTATCATCAAATCAAGTTTTAATGGCCGAGATGAACTATCACAAATTGAGTCTGACTATATGTGATTATGAACAATTGATTCCAATTGGTTATAATTATAATCAATTTGAGATCAATGATGTGTCATAATTTGATTGGTTAGGACTACATTTTATGGTGAGGATGCATACACCTAATTAATTAGATAGTTAAACATTAATTATTCAATGAGTAATTTGTGCAATTATCTTTTAATTAGAGTAAATTTGGAACCAATTAAGTCTGAAATGGGAGTGATTGGAGCCATTTAATGTTAATTGGGAGCTAATTTGGGACCTATTAATGTTAATTGTGCTGAAACCATTTTCTAACAAATAACCTTTTCTCACCATTTCATCAATATCTCTTAGAATATTTTGAATCTGTGAATAAGGTTAATTTTCCCAGAAACTAGACATTCAGGGCTTCAATTTGAGCACAAGAACGAGGCAATTTCGATCAGAATTGAGTCAGATATGATTTTTTGAAGTTGGCTCTACAAGCTGTTACAGCAGCTACAGGAAAACCGAATTTTGGCTTGTTCCTCACTCCTACCAACCTTTCCATTTAATGCACAAGATTTTCCCCAAGGCTAAAATGAGGTCTAGGTTCATAATCCTTGTCAACTCTCATTAAATAGCCTTCCATTCATATTCCCCCCACTATTACTATATAAACCCTCCTTCTCATTCATTCCAAGGGCACACCAAAAACCCCTCTCTTCTCCTCTCTTGACTTCTAGTGAAGTAGAATAGTCTTGTCATATCTTGGTCTTCCTGAGACTCAAGGTATTGAGTGAGACTCACTCTCCCTCTCCTAGTTCTTCTTTTTTTCCTCCATCCATAGGATCTCCCTCAAAAGTCTCCTCCTCCACCATATGGGATCTTGCATGAAGGTATAATCTCTTTCCCTAATTGTTTTTTGTATTTCCATGATGAGAGTTTAAGATTAAAGCATGATAGTAATCACTTAAACACCCCTTGAATATGTTTGAATGTTCTTATATGTTCTTATGTGTTCTTCACATGTTCTTGATTGTTCATCACATGTTCATGCATATCACTAGCTTTGATCTTAAATCCACATAAAAAATATGAAAAACATGTTTGTTTCATAATTCTTTCAAATTCTTGAATCTAGGATATCACCATACACACACATTCACCAGAATTTAATTTTCAATCCAAATGCAACGCTTAATAAATTGGATTAGGGTTCATCACATGCACACACATTAAATTCAACATGCAAATTGATTGACATATTGGATGATATGATATGAATGTTGGCCACCATAGTCTAGAAGACCGGTTTCACCGAGCAAGGTGGGTGCCTAACACCTTCCCACTTTGTAACATAGCCTCCGAACTTAGATCAAGGGTTAGTAGATCAAGTGTTTATCCATGTAATTTTCGATTTTTAGATTGTAACTAGGAAACAAAGCCATGTACTTTATCTTAGATTGTATCTAGGACCAAAGCCATGTAATTTTCATATGATCAATGTAAATTCAATTGTAAATTAATAAAATGAGGAATTTTTCAATTTTGGTTTTCTTATTTATCCCAATAATTAAATAAGTGGCGACTCCATTGTAAAACCCTTAATCTAAAGGGGAAAATATAATTAGTCGAACCTCCATTTTGAGAGGCAATAACACGACTCCACCCATTCACGTGGGTTTGGCCCAACATTCCTATAAAAAAAGGGGGCCGGGGGCGTGGTCTCTCACAGACTCCCTCGCGGGTAGATCTTCCAGTCGCAAAAAAAACTTAGAAGATTTTTCAAGAATCTTGGTTTCACAGTGTTTCGCGGCTTACCCTGGCGACTTACTGGCGACTTGATCCAGTCGCGAAAAACGCATGTTTTGCGTTTTAAAGTCAATTTTCAAAAACGTTTCAATTTTTCCTCGTACTTTGTGACTGTTCATTGTCTTCCAAACTTTTCTGTCTGAAACTCACCGTGTTCACTCTGGAGAAATCCACCATTTTTGCTTCATTTCCTCTCAAATCTTCAAGATAAAGGTATGAGTTTTCTATCTTTCACTTCAGATTTCTTGATTTAAGTGTTATTTTCTTGAATCTGTGTGTTGTAATGTTGGTTTGATATTTGAGGGGTTTGAACTTGGGTCTGTTGAAAATGTTGGGTTTGGTTGTTTGGGGTTGGTTGTTTTTGCTGTTATATGTTGTTGTTATCATGTTTTAGTTTCATTGCAATTGTTTCTACTCTAAGCATAGCTGTTTGATTGCTCTTATACTCTTTGGGCATATAGATTTGGGGTTTTCCCTATCGTTTATTCTAAATGTGGTTTGGGTATCTCAATATGCTTGTATTTGGGACTAGAACTGCCTTGTCTTTATGTCACCAGATCTTGTGTGTTGCTGCCTTGGTTTTATCTTGCACATTTCATATTCATTCAGACATGTCTCATTGGCATTTGCTCTGTGTGTCTATCTGTAGTCTTCTCTGCCCTTATATATTTGTTTAAATTCAGAATGAACTTGTCTGATTTGTTGAAATTCTGATTTGGTCTATCCACTTTTGATTATAAATTGTGCTTGATCTGTGTGTTGTGTTGACACTCTGTTAATCTCTTTGTAACTAACTTGTTACTAATATGTGTGCATTTCCACAAATTGTGTTTTGTTCTTGTTGTGGCATCTTCTGTTTGTTTACAGATGGCTTCCACATCTTCAAAGAAAAAGACTCCCACTAAGAAAGCTGATAAAAGGATGAAAATGGACAACAACCTGTTTAGGTCTATCAAGCACTTTGAGAGATACAGAGATTCCTTCATGAAGGGTACCATTATCCAAGAGAGGTTTGTGGACTTAAATGACCTGAAGGATACCTTCATTCCAAAATGCTTTGAAGGCAGAGGATGGGATAAACTACTGTGTGACCTACCTACAGTGTGTGAGCCCTTAATAAGTGAATTCTATGCAAATGTGAACATAAGGGAGGAGGAGATGAATTGCTGGATTAGAGGACATGAGTTCACCCTGGATGCACATGACATTGATGAGGTACTTGGTCTTGAGGGTTTAGAGGAATATGAGTTCATCAACTACAAAGACAGGATGTTGTCTTTAGATACTGTCCAGGCTTGGATTGGTGGTGTTAAAGAAGGGAGATACCTCAACACTAATGCCTTTCCTGCTGACATAAGGTGTTTGACCACCATCATGATATTCAATTTGTATCCTATAAGAAAGATGACTACTCTTACTAATTCCAGAGCTATATTTCTCATGGAACTCAAGGAGAAAGTCATCATTGACATCAGCTCACACATATTTGACACTATTATGGACGAGACTAGAACCACTTCTAGGCCTAAGTTGGTCTTTCCTAGCCTCCTTATGAGGATCTTCAGAGCAAAGGGTGTTAGAATTCCTCAAGATATCAGTCATATGACTCCATTGTCAGCAATAAACAAATTCACCATCACAAGGATACAAAGTCGTCTTCCAGGTGATGAAGAGGAGGGTGTCCATGGAGAAGGTGACCCTATGGAAACTGAAGTTGAGACCGCAGGACAGACTTCCACACCAAGAAGCAAAACCAAGAGAAGCAGGGCTTCCACTTCATCAGCTGCATCTCCTGATGCATTTCAGATCATCCTGGAGAGGCTTGATGGACTCAAAGGGGTTCAAAATCAGCATACTGAAAGGATGACAGCAATGCAAGATCAGCTTGATGTACTCTCAGCAAAGTTTGACAACATATACACCGACAAGGAGCAGTGACCCTTTGGCCATTCCAGTAAAAAAGGGGGAGAATTTTTGGGCCAGCACTTGATGGGGAGT
The DNA here is from genome assembly GCA_023621385.1 of Quercus gilva. Taxonomy (NCBI): domain Eukaryota; kingdom Viridiplantae; phylum Streptophyta; class Magnoliopsida; order Fagales; family Fagaceae; genus Quercus; species Quercus gilva. The sequence continues at coordinate 4,283,717 of CM042481.1, read as the reverse complement.
TTCGTAATATAACTGTTGTTTTTATTGGCTTGATACACTGGGGTTTTGGGTTAATGTTTGGCTTATACTCATAACTCTTGAATTTTTCTAATACTTTGGTTTATATATATATATTGATGATGTTTATTCAGTTAGTTGTTTGTATGGCTAGTTTTGTACCCATGTTGCTTATGTAAGCTTTAAGGGTTTGTTTCCATGCACTTATGCAGTTTGTAGGCTTTAATGGTTTGTACCATGCAATGCAATATCTTTGTTTTGTAGCCTTTATGCTTTATAGCCTTGCCTTATGGCTTTTGTACTTGTTGATTAATGTCAGGCATTTTTCTTCAGTACAACACTCTTGTGCCCTTGTAGGATTATTCCTAGATGCATAAATGTTTATGCATTGGTTGAGTGTTGGATTTGTAAATGATACTCTTCAAATGAGCTTATCATCTTGCATGTCCGGATGTTCATTCCGTGTGTGAATGAGCATTGTGATCACTTTTGTTCAGTGATTGCCTATGATTGGTCAAGCCTTGGTTTATTGCTTTATTGCTTAAGTCATTTTTTTTTGCTTGATCATGCTATTATTGCTCCATAATGCTTTTCAAGTTTTCTGCATACAATGATATTGTTGTGTTATTGTGTTTCAGGAATTACTTGTTCATATGTTTCAAGAGCTGTTCAGAATCTAGAGTTAGGTGTGAGTGAGTTTTGTTCAACTATTCCCAACTCACATGTTAAGTCTAGAGTCTGTTGTAGGGTTTTGTCACGGAATAGCAAAAGGGGGAGATTTTAAGATTGAATTTAATCAACCATCTTGTTGGCTTTATTCCGTGCCAATTTGCTTGTAATTTAAGCACTTAGTAACCTTGTATTTAGGTGGGATTCTTGTAAGGGTAGTGTGTGAGAAGATGTGAAGAAAAGCTCAAGTATGTGCAAGAAGGCAGAGTTTCGCGGCTAGGACTTGCGGCTAACTCGCGACTGGCAAGCTGCCAACTGCAGGCACGTAAGATGCACACGGGGGAGGTAAAGGATCACGCCAGCTGTTGCACTACAGGACAAAAGTCCCAGGCTGGCCAGGCCGTTAGCTCGCGGCTTGAACTCGCGACTTAGATCAGTCGCGAGGCCAAGCCGCCAAACCACCCTGTTTGGAAAAAACAGACTCTTCGCATTCTTTTCTCACCTCACTATATATAGACCCTTATACCCACCAAATGAGCAGAGCTTCCAGAGAGAATTTTGTGAGAGAAACCCTAGAAAAAAACAAGATTAATTCATCCACAATCTTTACCTTAGAGACTCTTCAAATTCCTCTACTCTCTCCCTCTCCATTGTTCAATCTTTGAGAGACTTTTGACCAAATCCTTTTCTCACCATACCCACATCCGTGAGAAGGTTTATTTGGTGCTGTTGGGAAGCAGTTAGGAAGGAACCAATTCACATTAGTTGATGCTATGGTCTAATAGCAGAATCCAGGAAGTTAGAGAAGAAAAAGGTTCAGCGTAAACTCGTTGGAGCAAGAAGCTTGGAGGGCTTAGATACCTGGGTAGATTAGGCTTGGAGGGTCTATTACTGTTCATGTATCCCAACTATATTCTTTAGTGAATTATTGACCACTTGGAGGGCGGTGGAGAGGTTTTACGCCGAGGGCTTCGGTTTCCTCTTCGATAACACATTGTGTGTTGTTCGTGTGTTTGCATCTTCCTTTCCTTTATCTTTGCCTTATATTTACTGCTGTGGATGTGTTTATATTTGGCTTAGATTAGTTATCAATTCTGTGATTGGCTTATGTTCATGTTCCGCACATTAATTGTTTGATAATAAGCTAGAATTGATAATTTGTAATTTAGGGTCTAAATGTTCAAGGGTGTTTCATACCCAATTTGAACTTTCAAGCCCAAATAATCAAGGCACAAGCCTAGTCTTACTTGGGCTGATATATCTCTTACACTATCAATGTATTGCTGAAGCAATTTAAGCATCCTCTAGAATATTGAAAAACCAAACAACTAAGGATTCTGCCTCTTATTTTTTGACTGTATTTACAAGAGGGATTCTGCCACTTCATGGGTTGTTCCAGAGGAGATATATCAGTTAGTTTAGACCAGCAAGATTCCTTAATTTCCAAATTTGGACAACAACCACTATTGCAAATAGTGAGAACTCCTATGCAGTCTCTCTGCCGCTTGATACTTCAGCAGGAGCAACTATGAATTTCACCAAATCAGCACTTGAGCTCACAGTGATTGCATCCATTTGAAAGCCTCGGAGCCAAACCGTGCTGTTCTTGCAAAATCACATTCCTTAAAAAGATGCAAGCTTGTTTCTTTAAACAACTTATTATTCCTCTAAACTCCATAACCTCCTTATTTTGTCCTTAATTGGCAATACATCCACTGACGATTCTCAAAAGCATAGTCTTAACTAATTCTTCTATAAATCTTTAATATCGACCCCCACCCCCACATAGATCAGTAGATTCATGACAAAAATAAGCTCATTTAACTGGACAAGAAAAACCTTTTTTTTTTCTCAACTATCCTGATCAGCTTGTCTGGCCTCGGAATTTAAGTACTGGCAGCTGCAAAATATCTCCTTTGACACATTATTAAATGACATTGCTAAGTAATGCCAAATCCCAACCTTGAGCCTCATGGTTTGGCTTTAAATTCCTGGATCCATCCAATCCAGTGATCCTCTCCTACATAGTACTCCTTGTTATCACCTCTAAGCTTTTTCAATACCTCTCCAGGCCTTTTATCACTTTAAAAGTTGAAACAAAGGATGTCTCGGTCAAAAGCAACCGTCCAACCTAGTTTGACAATGATGACTTGATTAAATTCTTTGAGCTTTCTGAACACATGCATCAGAATATCAATTCATTTATATTAATTCTTATGCTGTCTCTTGTGCTACAGATTAAGCCACGTTTGGAAGCCTGGAGAACATCAGTTTGTTTCACAACTGGCAAGTCATAAAGCTGTGTTTACCAGTTTAGGTGCGGAACAAAGAACCAATGAATGATGCAATAACCATGCTGAAATTTATACTATTTCGTTTGGTAATTAGAAACTGTTTGTTTGGGCCGGTCATGTCTCTGTCTGAGTCCTAATAAGTGATAACAAGTGATTATCTTGTATAACTGAGAATCTCTACCAAATATCACTGGCTTTTAAATTTTGTTCCAATCCATCATGATTCATTTTTAACTTAATCTTAAATCAAAAGGCGCAGTGCTACCTGCTTAAATGATACGGCTAGATTTTGTAATGTACTTAAACTTCTGCAGTTCACAATCATTTTAGACATCCAGTTACTAGTGTACATATCATTCAATCCCTGAAATCCTGACTGCTCAGGTATAAAAGTCCACAGCACCTATATATGTGCTTCATTACAAGTCACTGGGAAAGGGACCAATGCTCACAAGATCTTTTAATCAGCATTTACATATTATTTGCACCATAATAATATGATTTACATTGTAACACAGTGCTAATATAAAGGTTGACCAAGGAATTATAGGATCATTTTTTTTTTCAAAAGAGACATAAATTTCTCTATTATTATCTTATCTGCTACAAGAGTCTCCTCCATATATCCTCTCTCTAGCTTTGAAAACCTGAAACATCAATAAAAATCCAACTAAGCTATTAAAACTAGTTTAGTCTAAAGGCCTAGCAGGTTTCAACTACCACCAATTTTAACAAAATATAGATTTGACATCAATTATTCTAGTCTGAAATAGTTAGAAGGCTTCGAAAATTCATGCTATATGATAAAGTTGACAAAAATTGCAGTATAAAGAAGAAGATGAATTAGAAGAAGGGGGGTTGGGGGGGGGGGGGGGGGGGTGGGCAATTTTGTAGAAAGGAATAAATTTTTGTGCTAGTAACCTGCTTTTGCCAATTTGTGAAACTTGTTCCATGAGCAAACAGAAATGCTTGTACATTTTAGCCAAATAAATAAATAAGCCTGTACAATAGTCTCTAAATCCAATCTGAAGGACTTTTAAGGATTTAACAAAGACCACAACAGCACATACCGGAGTCCCAACCAGATAATATGCTCCAAGATAGACATAGGCTCCTCTATGTTGCTAGCTGATTCCTCCAGTGATATAAAGCAACTTCTACATTAGACTGATATGCTGGTTTATATTTAGAAGAAAGATATTAATAATATAATGGTTAGGCCATAACTATCAAGTAGGCAAGTCCCAAGAAGAAGATTACATCAAGGGTAAACTTGTTGAAGCTTTCAAAAGTATTTGTAGATTGTTTAATTGCAAGTACATATTCTAGAATGAAGACTCAATTAATGCTTATCTGATCATATTGCATGATTGATAAAAAAAAGTAATAGCTTTTAAACTTGTCCAAAATTCACTACTCATGCTCTAATATAGATTAACTCAAATAAACTACATGAGAGAAATGTGAGAAAGGTACCTCCTGAAAGTATAGCTTGTAGGCGATCTGATAGCAGTAGGCTCAATTGAACTTTACTTCATCCTAATAACTGAAACCATAGAAATCATATCTAATAAGGACTAGAACCTGCAAAAAAACAAAAAGATCCAGGCTATATTGTCATTATGAAACAAGATGGAAGGATATGTCACACTAACGCATTTACAAATCATCATAATATATAAATTCATTACAACATACCAGGATTTTTATCCAAAACAAAAACAGTCAGATTGACAAAGACGCTTGTGCACATCAGATAGCAGTAGCCTCAATTGAAATTTATGCTATGAAAATCCTCCTTCCTATTTCGCAGTCAGTCAATTAATTATGATCTGAATATATGTAAAAACTTTAGTCAATATGGTACTATAAATAAAGAAAGAAAACAATTAATTATTGACTCATTCCTAATGAGTGTAATTAAAGTTGCTTCTTGACTGTTTTAGAAGGCATGGCTCCAATGATTCTGAAGTATAAACATGTTAGATGTGCCAAAAGAACTATGTAGTCTGTAGTTTTCACATGTCAAAATTCTATTTGGCAAAATTCTCTAGAATTCGCAGCACAAGGTATCAGAATATGAAAATTAGCATAATGCTTAGACAATTACAAGTAAAATTCCAAAATAGGATTGAGCAATCTACCTTAGCAAAATCCTTAGAGCAATATAAAAGTAAAGCTTGAGAATATATTTCCTATCTAGTCTAGATCATTTATTCAACTACTTGTAAGATACAATATCTATTAATTTGGAATTTTTTTTTCTATGTCATGAAACCTCACCAAGGCAAGGTCTTTTTGGACCCACCCCTAATTTGGACAGAATTGTAACAGTCTCATTTTAGGGATTTAAACTTAATAATTGAAATTTTTATGGATTAAATTGTAGAATGACCAAATTGCAAACGTCAAATAGTAATTTACCTAAGAAATATATATATATATATATATAATGAAGATAATAAACAATAACAATATATTTATAATTCATAGAATTTTATGTTCTTTTTGTTAAATAAACCAACACTTTTTAATAACAAAAGGGCAGGGGTCACAAACTATTTGTAATAGTATAAGCACTGATTGCAACAGAAATTAGCTATTATATATGCCGTAATGTTTTAATCCATGCATATTATGCTACATTCTAATAGCAATTTATATACTTCCATCGTATATTAAAAAAAGACTTGTCATTTAAATATTAACATAAATAAATTAGTAACGGAAATTACCCATCTTGCTAAATACCAACTAGAGAGATTGACCACTTCTTTCAAAGTAGCTCTCCACATTTTTTGGGTTCAACAAAAGCTTTTTGCTATAACTGGAAAACATCTCGTATTTCCACTGAGGTGTTGAAGAAGAGGAATATGATGGTGATGACATAGACACTCCTTGAGTGGCTCATGGAAGCCATAGGAAATATACAGATAAAAATTGAACTACAATATGAATAGAACTGAAGAAAATTAGTTAAAAAAGGAACATAGAAATTAGTGAAGAAGAAAATAATTTGATGTGTGTGTGTGTGTCTATATATATATATATATAAAGGAGGGCATACAAGTAGAAAAATTGAAGAGATGAATGTGTGTGAAAAGTGAAACTTATTAGAGATTTGGGAAATGAAAAAAATGAGCAGTGAACAGTGAAAGAGCAAAAGGTCAACATTTCTAGCGATTAATTGAAATCATGAAACCGGCAACCGGTCAATAAAGTTAAGAACTTAAGATGACTCCGCTGACTGCTGTCTGGGAGAATTTATACTGGTGTGTACGTTTAGACGTGGATTAAAATTATAAATTATTTTACTATTCAGTTTATTTTTTTATTATTTATGAGTTTTATTGTACTTTATGACACTATTTATGAGTCTCATTGTATTATTTCAACTAACTTTTACCTTTATTTACAGTACTTTCAGTAATAAATTTTCAATTTCAACAAAATAAACAGTATCCAAACAAACTCTAGACACAGTTAATGGGTATGATGGTATTCATCCATTGATCATCAATTTTGGATTAAATAAAAAGGTTCTGTTAATGAACGCCTTTAAGTGATTTGTTAATGCTATTTTAGAAGATTTAAATGCCACTTCATGAAAATTATATATAAAAAAAAAAAAAAAAAAAACTGTTAAAAAAATTAGTTATTACTGAGTTAAAATAGTTTCCTAAAATAATTTATTAATAAAGGCACTAAAGGAATTTGTCAGCAAAATCCTTTTCCAAAAAAAAAAAAAGAAAAAATTCCTCACCTTTCTCTCAAAAAAAAAAAAAAAAGTGTTTCATCTCAAATTTTTTTTTTTTTGGGTTATTGAAGAGTTTCACTTTCATCTCACCTTGTTTGGACAATTGAAGTTTTTTTTCTTTTTTTCAATCCGTTAGATTTTTTTGGAGTATTGTGCATTTAAAAGTTTAGAACTTTGAATTTTTCTATAATAAAAAAAACATTATATTTTAAGTGTAATTTCAAATTAAATCTTATAATTTTAAAATTAAACCATAGGAGGTATATAATAAGACTATATTACAGATTAAACTTGATAATTCCACTAATTTAAAATTAAACCCTAATCTTTTTAAATTGTGTCAATATAAATCCTAAAGGCCTAAACTTTTTTTTTTAATTTTTTTTCTCCTCACAAAATGGAGCTCATACAACAGGGCTTAAATCGTATCTCCACGAGTGAAAGCTGCTAGGGAGCGAAGGCCCTTCAAAATCAAACTGTGCCAGATGGCAGAAAATGATATTATTATTATTATACTTTTTTGTTGGTTATAAACTCCATCATAATGCAAAAATGTGCATTTCTATATGGTTGGATAAAAATAAGGATTAGCCAAATTATATAGTGTCTCTGGAATCACAAATAATATATTTTGTCCATTAAACTTGACCACTCTGGAGACCAGACTAAAAAGCACCATCAATATCCTCTCTTGCTTTTGATGCTTGAAACATCAACATAAATCCAACTAAGAATTCAAAACTGGTTTAGTCTGATAAGCCTAAAATGTTTCACAAACCACCAAATTTAAAACATATAGATTAGACACAAGTTATTCCAAAAAATAATAATTATAAGATTCCAAATTTTCATATTATATGATCAAGTTGAACTTGAATTGTAGTTTTTGGAGTGAGAAAAACCAATTATAAAGAAAGGGGGATTTTTTCTTGGCAATAATAAATTGTTTTTGCCAATTTGTGAAACTTGCTTTAAGAGCAGTAGAAATTATTGTACAGCAAGCAATGTCAATAGTCCAATCAACAGGCCTTTCCCTCTTCAGTGTACAACAAAGGCGAAAACGACGACTAATGGAACCCCAACCAGATAACATGCCCCAAAATTAACATAGGCTCCTATATGCTACCAGCCACTTCATCTAGCAACCCCTGATGCAAAGTTGAAAACAGATATGTAAGGTTAATGGCAATGCATCAAGGAAGATTACAACTTCCACATTGTTTTGATACACTGGTCTGTTTTGAAGAACGATACTGAATGATTAGGCCACAACTATTATAACCCCAAAACAGAAATTTATTCAAGAGCAAACTTGTTTGATACCTTTATTTATTTATTTTTATATTTTATTTACTATTAGTTAACTTCTAAATTCTAAAGAAAATATTTTAAACTGAATAATGAATGAATGTTCAGTTGATGGTATACCGTATACCTTGTGTAAATAAGTTAGAACTTCAAAAGTCCAAGTAAATGCCCATTACATGAGAGAAATGTGAGAAAGTTACCTGAAAGTACTGCAAGTATGCCATCCATGATTATTGAGAGAAAAATCATGATCCAAAACTTCCTTCTCACTGCTGAAGGCATAGCCCAAAACATAGCTGCAAAAGAAGAGAATCATGCCTATGATAACCATCTCTGCAACTACAAGAACCATTACAATCTTGAAAGTCATTTTAGCTGCTTGTGGATTCCCACCTCCCAACTCATTTGAAGCCCAAGTGCTACAAAGTGTTTGATGCATTCCTTTTCAAAACAACTGTATACCATGCTTAGGGCGTAAGGAAACATGTTTAGAGCAAAATTTGATGTGGCTCCAAATGCATATGGAATGTAGTAGGCCAGTAGAAAAATAAGTAATTTCCAAGCTGCATACAATGAGAAATTAGAAGCCTAGTATAATGATTGGCATGCAACAAAATGTTAAGAGACTTAATACATGCAGCCAAAAAATGAAGACTACCATTTTCTTAACAGAAAGAACAAAAAAAAAAAAAAATTACCAAACCATTCCAGCAGAAGGAATGGCAAAGTGAAAGAACTCCCATACACAGAAGGAAGAGCTCTGCCCCATTGGCTTGTCCGTATAAAGCCCTTCATGCGCCAGCCATCCCACACACTGCTTAGCAGCCACAAAAATTCACTTATCATGATCACATAATTATATCTCTTAGTCTGACATTTCAGATTCTCAAACCAGAAGACATCTATGGTAAAATTATAATTATGATGTGATGATGGCAATAACAGCAACAATGGATTAAACAAACATCAGTGTCAAAGAACTATGCTTTTGGATTGCCAATTTGTATTGTTAAATTAACAGATTTTATGTTGTTGATTTTAGCAAGTTATCAAAGTTCACTTAGGCTTGTGAACTAGCATGAGCTCAAACCAAAATAAAACATAGACTAAGCAGGCTAGCTGAGGTTCAGTCAAGGAAAAAGGTAGTCTAGTTTCAACATGACCAAAGTTTGGATAGCCCAATACTGGATTGAGCTGAGAAATTTTGCAGCTTTACTATGGATACATATATTTCATTAGCAATTGGTAAATCTAAAGGTATGCCTTCTAATCTACGCTGATAAAAGTAGGGCATCGGCACAAATGCAGAAGCAATTAGAATGTAAAGAAAGCTGAAGACACCAACTTGACAGCACATTTGGTTGGTATGAACAATCAATTCCAATAAGGGTAAGCCACAATCAAGAAGTGGTTGGTCTAATTGTAAAGAACCTAACGGTGGAGAAAGTCTGGTAAGAGTCCCTTCCAGTATTGTTTTGCAGTTTTTTTTTTTTTTTTTTTTTTTTTCTTGCTTTAATTCTTTTATGGGTAAGAAATTTCATTAACAATAAACTTAATATAGTAGAAGCAGAAAAACTAGAAACAAGAAAATAAAAATGAAAATCAACTGGGGAAAATCATCTGATTCTCTCATGCTATTACAAGACTTGCATTCTATTGTTGGCTAGTAATGAGGAATAGATTAGGCACTCCGGACAGAATGCTGCATTGGGGTTACACAGGTGATCTAAATTAAGTATTCTACAAGAAAAGTACAGAATGTAGGGCACACTTGTATTTTGAGTGCTCATTAAGTAAAGAACAAAGTTTCTCTCCAAACTAGTTTTTGGAGAGAAATTCTTCAAACTTCTCATATATTTCTTTTTTTAATATAAATTTTGAAAATCTAACCGTTAAATTTCATGTTCCTTATGTTCTTAACATGCATATAAAATGTCATTTAAATCGGATATTATTTACTATTTGATCAATAAACTTATTTTTTATACACAATTTTATATCACAAAAACTTGAAAATTTTTATCTTTGTTTGATAACATAGCAATTAATCTTTAATTTTCTTGAAATTTTGCAAACATGAAGGACATAATAAGAATATGCAATCCAACGGTTAGATTTTCAAAATCTACATTTGATATAAAGATGTATAAGGAGTTTGAAGAGTTTCTCTCCAAACTAGTTTGGAGAGAAACTTTGTTCTTAAGTAAATTGAACATAAATTAACTCAAATCCACATAGAAGAGAGAAATGTGACAAAGTTACCTGAAGTAATGCTTGTGCGCAATCCATTCAAATGGAACCAAACTCACTTGAAAATCATCCAATAAGAAATACTATTAGTAAAACCTTATAACTCATTATCTGTCTATACCTAGTGGCTAGATCCCCTGTAAAAGTAGATCTGCAACTCCATTTTCATTTTGAAACAAGACGCACAGATATGCCACTTGAACAAGTTTCCAAATCATTGTAAATGAACCAAATACAAATTGATTAAAACATGGTCAGGCTGATTGAAATGCATGTACACATCTAATTGCATAAGCCTTGATTGAAATTCATCCAATGAAAAAAAGATAGTCAAAGTACAAACAGCACTTAGGTGTCATCTTTTGCAGTCATGTCAATCATTATCATCACCAACTCTATATATCATCATCATCATCAAATATAAGTTCATCATCACGGACTATATGTACATCATCATCATCATCATCATTATCACCACCATCACCAGCTGCATAAATATGAAAAAACCTGAGTTAGTATGATGATTATTATAATAATTCACTCATTACTAATGAGTGTAATTTGAGTTTGCTTCCTACCTATTTTGGAAAGCATGAAACCAATGATTATGAAGAATATACATGCTTGCACATGGTGAGCCAAAAGAAGAAAAAGAAAAATGACTTGACCTACTTGCCAATGACAAAACCATATGTATAGTTAGAAAGAAAATAAGATAGAATGGGATTGGACATTAATGGGAAGGATGGTTGAGATGGTCATTACTAGTTAATTTAAAGATGGATACTTCTCCCCCAAAGCTCTTGATCAAACACTGTACATTTGTTTGGTTGAACTCGTTCACATCTTGGTTGTATATCAAATTGACCCCCACTTTCTCCCACATACTGAATTCCTTTATCGAACTCAAATATGACCTTAATCTGATTGCATTCACCATTCCCAACTTCTGCAAACCAATCATCACAAGACAAATACAATAGGCAAATATTGACCTCAAAGCTTATCAAGGTAGGAAAAAGTTCAGAGGCACAGTGATTATGATGAATATCACAAAAGGCTATCACACGAGCTCTAATATCACGATCCTCCCATATGACATCTGATAGTGATGTCCAGAGAGCGAATCCTATCCATACAAAACGGCTTTACAACAAAGGAGTCCCTGTACCCAAACAAAAACACAACTATTGTTAACTGTTATTATTTAACTATGTGAGAGAGAGAGAGAGAGAGGAGATTACCTGTAGGAAATGGAACAATATTTTCAATCCCACTCAACCGCACCTCTCATCATACGGAAACCATTGGGAGAAAAGTTGTGACCAAATACTTAGTTTGGCCCATTTTTGTTTCCATTTTAGGGATGACCAATATATTGTATAGTTGATGGAAGCCTTATGGGCAACGATTCTAGTTTTTTGCATTTATAAAGATAGAGTGTTTCAAGAGACCTCAAATTATCCATGTTGCTTGGAAGACATTCAAGATATTCGCAGTGACTTAGATCTAATAAATTAAGGGCAGTCAAACACTCAATTGATGAGGATTCTACTTTCTTAATAGCAGTCCCACTCATATAGAGTTCCAATAGGCTTTCCATAATTCCAGTAAATTTCGGAAACGAACTGATTTTGTGGCAATGATGGAGATTAAGAACCGTAAGGGACTGCATTTTAGCAGACATGCTGGGAAGATCGGTAAGAGAAGAGCAGCCTCTAAGATTTAAATACCTAAGCTTGCTGAGTTGTCCAATAGATGGGTGGATCTCAACCAATCGACCGCAACCAAAAAGATCTAGGTTCTCAAGCCTGCTGAGTTGTCCAATAGATGGGTGGATCTCAACCAATTGTTGGCAGAAAGAAAGATATAGTTCCTCAAGTATCGGTACACCTGAAAAGTCAGGCCTAATAAGGTTTTTGGAATGACTAAAATCAAGAACCGTAAGGGACCGCATTTCAGCAAACATGCTGAGAAGATAACCGCACTCTTGCAGATATAAATACCGAAACCCGCTGAGTTGTCCAATAGATGGGTGGATCTCAACCAAATTATAGCAGTAAGAAAGGTTTAGTCCCTCAAGCATCGGAACACCTGAAAAGTCAGGGGTCCTAATAAGGTTTTTGGAATGACTAAGATCAATGAACTTTAACGTGGCTGCACGCTGTTACCAAAAAAAATAAAAAAGAGTTTTCATTAAAAGTAGAAATTAATTTAATAATAAGTAAAGAATTATTTTAAATTAAAACAACATTATAAATGAAAGAAGGAAGCTCAAATACACCGGGAATGTATTTGTATTTGTATTTGTAGCTACACTTAAGAAATTAACAAATAATAATAAATATTATAGAAAGGGCAGTTAAAGACCAAAATTACCATTACTCCTTCCCAAGGATATTCAAATTTGCTATGCGGCAAGTGAACAAACGCCATTCGTTTGAGACTGGATGCCAAACATTTAAAGGGACAGCGGTTCCACGAAAGATATCTTAGGTTATTAGGAAGAGCAAGATCTCTTTGGTCATTAGGAACATGATAGCGGGCAGTCAGCCCCTCCATCATCTTTCTTTTCATGGAGACCCGCTCAATTATTATTAGCAATCTAAGATTAGACATCTTTGAAAACCCTTCAGAAAATTCTTCAAAATTAAAATCCTCTTCTTCCCTGTGTGTGACAACTATGGCTTGAATTGCTTTTGTTGCCTAAGATTTCAAAAGCAAAGGCTTAATGATTTGCACAATCAAATGATAAGAATACTAGAATTATTCAAGTTTTATACCGCGTTAAAGCTGTAAAGGAGATAAAAAAAAAATATCGTCATTGACAAAATATTAGCATGGTAAATGAATGTTTCACTTTTTATTTTGTTACTTAAAACTTAGGTAACTGCTTACCTATTGGATTTTTTTTTTTTTTTTTTAAAAAGAACTAATTTATTGAACAAAATTATGTCACTAATTTGCTGAGATAAAATTACAGTTTTGTCATTGTTCTTACCATATCGTTGTCCAATACATCAAGCAAGTCCTCACTGAGCCACAACCTGCTCTGCTTTCCAAGATTTCCACCAGATTCTAGACGAACAATTATTTCACCCATTTCTTGTATTAGATCATGCATCCCTAAATGTTCGTTGTCATCCATGGTTAGGAGAGATTTTTCCACAAGAACACTTAAACCAATTCTTGCATCAATACCACAATTCTTTAATGTCTCTAGTACCCAAGCTTTCTTATACCCTCTAAAGAAACATGCAATATCTAAAAATGTCTTCTTCCACATTTCCTCTAGTCCATCGTAACTTATTTTAAGTATATCAAATATCTCTCCTTTAGTTTCTTTAAAATTATTCAATGTACTCTGCCATTCATCAATTGTTCTTTCAATCAAAAAGGAACCCAAAGTAACAAGAGCTAATGGAAGGCCATTAGGATAGTCTACAACTTTTTGGGAGAGCTGCATATAACCTTCTTTGGGTTGCTCCATTTTGAAGGCTTTCAAACAAAAAAGTTTTAGAGCATCACCTTTATTTAATACCTTAGGATTATATATCTTATGCACACCATGTCGGGTCAACACATTTTCATCTCTAGTTGTTATAATGATCCAACTCCCCAATCCAAACCAGCCATGCTCTCCAGCCAAAATTTTTAATTGGTCCAAATGGTCAACATCATCTATAACAAGTAGAACTTTTTTATAACATAACCTCTTCTTGATTATGTCAACTCCATCATAAATATTATTTATACATATATCTCTTTCATCCAAAATGTCTGCAAGAAGCTGCTTCTGTAATTCAAGCAAACCATGTTTTTTTGAATCTTCTCTAACATTAGCTATAAAGCTAGAGCTTTCAAAATGACTACAAAATTCATCATAAACAACTCTAGCAAGAGTTGTCTTGCCCAATCCCCCCACACCATAAATCCCTATCATGCAAACATTATTCTCAAAACCTAAATATGAAGGAATCAATTTTTTCTTAGCAGATTCTATTCCTATGAAATTTTCGATAATGCCTGAGGATTTAGAATTCAATTCCTTCGTCATCTTCTTCACAATGTCTTGGATAAATTCGAACTCATGCCTGTGAAGAAGATAGAAAATATTTACAAGTTGGTCTAAACCAATTATAAATCATCTTTTTCACAATGTGTTGGATAAATTCTGACTCATGCCAGTGAACAAGATAGAAAATAATTACATGATGGTCCAAACACATTAATAAGACCACAGGGAAGGAAGAAAAATATTAGGCAAGATGGATTGGACTACTCATATAAGAATTGTATATTATATTAGTCATATAGTTCAAAAAGACATTCAAACCTATAGTTTTTGTTACGCTTCGTTGAAACATATCCATCAAATTTAAGCTTGCTTGAGTACAAATAATAAAAGTTAAGCCTTAGTGCCCACACACATGCAAGTCTTTACCTCTTGTGTTGAGGCCCAAATTAGGATTTTTTTTTTTTTTTTCCACCACTTTAGTGAAGGTGTTCTTTAAATATCTATTTAGACACTAATAAACTACTAGAGGCTCTACTTCTTCAAAATTATGTAAACAGTTTTTTATTGAATAAAAATCTTTAAACAATTGATTTGTGAATAAAACGGTTAAACCAAAAATGCGCATAAAGGATTTTATTTAACCCAAAACAACGATTGAATAAAAACTATATCATTTTGAAAACGCCTACCTAAAAATAAATAATATGTTTGCAAACAACTTACATTCTAAATCCAAACTATAACTTGGCTAAAGGTAATTTGGGATCGTTAATGCATTGAATTATAAAAAGTCTTGTGATTTTCTTCAAAATAGGACTTCAATAGTCGTCCAAAAAACTATTTCTAACAATATAACAAGATTTTAGCTAGTATTTGTTGGGGTTTATGCCATAAAATCCAATTTATTGGTATGTTATAAATAATTAAGTTATTTAATTACATGAGACTATTTATGAACTAATGGGACATTATCATAGTCCTTGAGATGCATTGTATGTGGTTTATGTGATTTAGTCACAGAAGATATAAATCACAAGTTCCTTGTAAACTTAAAATATAGTTCGTAGTCGGTGATGAAATTGGGCGTTTCATCTGCGAAGATTATAACACATTAACTAAGATGATTTGTCTTGATCATGAAAATGTAGACTTCTAGTAGATGTGTTGATGTGTCTTAAGAGTTAAGACATATTGAACTGGACCGCTGTGAGATTAATTATTCAATCAACAATTGTCACCTGAATAATTAATCTCACGACTTCTAATTTCATAGACTCTTAATCCTGAAAGGATAGTGAACCCGATCATGAAATGTAGGTTACTTTGATATATCAGGAGTGAGATCTAATAATCACGATCAAAACCTCAGTATGTTGGGTAACCACACGTAATGTTGAAGGAACACATATTCTCAAGATGGAATCTATAATCTTTTTTTGTAGAGACACGAAATATCCCCTTGAGATAAGTTTAATGGGAACTGGTTATTCAGGGTGCCCACTTTAGTAAGGAGTTACTAAAGCTTATATTTATTGAAATTGGATTTCAATAAATGTGAATAACTAAAAGATTAAACCGGGTACTCAAGGATAAAATAGTTGTTTACAAAGTGACAGCTTATTATGACTTTGTTGACTGTGGATATTTCATGGAAGGGTCATATGATATCATTAGAGTCTTGAGATATAATTTATTAATAAGGTCTAGAGTGCAATTATATTTATATAGTGGTATTAAATATAATTAATAGTAACTTTGGACTTGTCAAGAGTTGACAGAAAAGCTCAAGACCCATTGGAGCTAGTGTCTTATTGGTCCCTTTTGGTCCCACTCCAAGCCACACACTAAGACCCAATTGGAAAGGCCCAATAGGCCAGCCCAATTAGATAATCAGTTAGTTATAAAGGGAGAAACATACAGAATTTATTTTAAGAGAGACATCATTGTGAAATGGTGTGTATGTGTGAGTGAAGCCACTCGATTATTCTCCCTTGGAAACTGATTGAGAGACCACATTTCTTGGGCGTAAAGTAGAATTGGAGTGAAGATTAAAAGTGTTCCCAAGTACTTCTAATCTTTTGTTTTGAATTTCACCGCACCAAGATACGCTATCTTGTTCTTAAATTCTGAAATTTACATAGTGCATGTTATCAATCATGAATGAAATAGATCCATGTTTGTTGCTTTCGTTATGTGTTTTGTATGAGATACAAAACCAGATTTTTCAACAGTATCATGTTCTAATATTTCAATCCATGCATATTATGCTTCATTCTAATAACTATTTATAATGTACTTCTTGATATATAAAAGAAGACTGTTCGTTAAAATATCAAAAGAAATACATTTGTCATGGAAATCATACCTATCTTGTAAATCATAACCGGAGAGATCAGCCACTTCTTTCAAAGCAATTTTCCAGGTTTCTACCTTCTCTATGCTCTCCTTAAAACGTTCTTTGTATTCATCAAAAGCTTGTGCAAAAGTTCTAGTTTGTTTCCATACATCAGATGGATCCACATCATAAAAAACAAGCACAATTTCCAATCCTGTTTCTTTCCTACATCTAACAATATGGATAAGTTCATCCAAGCACCATGTTGAAGATGCATAGTTCTTTGAGAAAATGACGATGGCAAATCTTGATTCTTCTATAGCTTTCAACAGCTCTTGTGATATTGGTTTTCCTCTCTGAAGTTCTTCATCATCCCTGAAGGTAAAAATGCTTTTATTTTCCAAAGCATTGTACAGATGGTCCGTAAAACTTTTGCGGGTGTCAACACCTCTAAAACTGAGAAAAGCCTCATATTTCGGCTGACATGTTGAAGAAGAAGAAGATGGTAATGGCGTTAAGTCTCCTCTTTTTCTTTTTTTAAACGGTAAGGCTCCTTGAGTGCTCATGGAAATTGATAAATCTTGCAGTTCAGATTTTAAAAAGAAACAAAGATATACATTCAATTAAAATGAAGAGAAATATATTAAAAGGAAAGTAAATTAAGGAAAGAGAAAACAATTTGATGTGGATTTTTCACATCAATGACGCAGTGAGAGGAAAGAAATAAAATTGAGAACTTACAGATCAAAACCCTCCTGAAACAATTCCGGATTCGATTACTATTCGTAAATAATTTCCTATTTAGTAAAGGAAATAGATACTGTTCTTTCTCTGCTTGATTGTGTGAGAGAGAGAGACTGAACATGAGAGGGAAACCAGGGTGTCACGGGTGAAAGATTTATCATCAATTTCACATCCCCTATTTTAAGTCAAGTCAACAACTCTTTTTACTGTGGCAAAGGACAGAGTAACTTCGTGGTGACAAGCTGTGAAGCACTGCTTAAATTTCTTTGTTATTTAATTGGGTAAATTTCAGAAAACACCCCTGAGGTTTGAATTAATACCAGTTAGGTCCAAGATATTTTTAAAATGTCCAATTTAGTCCTTAAAAGACTAAAAAAAAAAAAAAAAACCCTCCATTACAGTTTTCTTTTCTTGTCTTTCTTCCTCACAGACCTGCTCCCCCACTCTCCCTCCTCTCGGTGGTTCCTTTGATTCTCACAGCCAAAACCCCACTCTCTCTCTCTCTCTCTCTCTCTCTCTCTCTCTAACCTCATATCTGCTACTACCACCACCAGCCATAAAACCCAGCCAAACCATAGCATCAAGACCCAAATCCAAAAAACCTATAGCATCCTCCACTGCAAATCCAAAAAACCATAGCATCCTCCATTGCAAATCCACCCATACCGGAAACCACCACCCCCACCACTGAAAACCACCGCCGGCCACAAAACCCAAAGAAAAAAAAAAAAAACCCCAAAACCCAAAACAAACCACACAAACATCAGATCCCACCACCACCGCCGGCCACAAGACCCAAAGAAAAAAAAAAAACCTACAAACCCAAAACAAACCAACCATATCAGAGCCCACCACCAACACCGAAAACCACCGCCGGCCACAAAACCCAAAGAAAAAAAAAACCCAAAACCATCCAACCACACATTAGAGCCCACCAAAAAAATTATCAACAAACCAAAACCAACCACTACAAAATGCACCACCACAGTAAAAACCACCCAAATCACAACTCACAGCCACCAAACCCACGCACCACTATGAAGAAAAGAGGCATGGACGAGAGAAACAGAGGCTTGAAAGGAAGGAGAGTGGATCGGCTTGGAGAGAGAGAGAGAGAGAGGATGAGAGGGAGAAGTAGAGGTATGAGGAAGAAGAGAGAAAACAGAGTGACAGACAGGATTGAGGGAAAAAAAAAGTAACGGAGGAAATAGAAATGGTAATAACAGGTGTTTTTGTCTTTTAAGGACCAAATTGGTATTTTTTTTAAATATCTTGGACCTAACTGTGATTAACCCAAACCTCAGGGGTATTTTCTGAAATTTACCCTATTTAATTCAGTTGCCATTTTGCTTTTCAGGTCACGTAGATACAGGAAGGTGAGGTGTGAGGTGTGAACTGCGAAGTGCTTGAGAGTTGAGATGTTTCACATTTCCATTTACAAGAACGTATGCAAAAATTTATGTTTATTTCATGACAAGAATTTATTTTTTTGTAATTTTAAATATTTATTTTTTAAAATATTTTATATCAAATTATCTATTCTATACTATATTTTATTAAAATATTAATTTTTTTTTTCTTCCTACATAATGATTACTATTTTTTTTTTTTTATGGAAACAGGGGTTTTATTTACAGGGAAACTGCAGTTAACCTACCTGTGGTTTGATTCGTTTTAACAATGCCCACCCGTGGTTTGAAATTTGTCACTTAGCCCACGGTGGCCTCCGTTAGACCCCCGTTACCCACCTCTGCCATTTCCGTTAGAAATTCCTCTTTACTATATAAGCCAAAATTAGAACCCGAATAGAACCCTAAAAAAAAGAAACAAGCTCTCTCCCTTTCTCTACTTTAGAACCCCCAAAAATCCCTAAACCCATAATTCCTCTCTCTTTATTTTGATTGCCAAAGTGAAATCCCCGAACACTTGCTGGGTTTTTTTTTTTTTTTTTTTTTTTTTTTTTTTTTGTAGATTTTTTTGCTGGGTTTTTCTTTTTTCTTTGTTTTTGCATCTCGATCTGGGGTTTTGGGCGGTGGCTAACAACGGTGGTGGTGTTGGCGATGGTAGTTTGATGAGGCTATGATTTGATGGTGAGGTGAGTTGGTTGTGGTGTTAGATTTTCTAGATTGCTGGGATTTTTTTTTTTTTTTTTTAAGATTTCTCTTTTTCTTGCAAATCTAGGTTTTTTTAGAGAACCCAGCAAATTTTAGAGAGAGGGTATACATTTCTGAAGTACCTACAAAACCAACACAAAACCAAGCTTCCCTACAGATATGAGTTTTCTGAGGTACCGAGCCTCCCTTCAGATCTACGTTTTCATAAATCCCTTCACAAAACCAACACAACAGATCCCCTCACCGACCTTCGATATGCAAAAGCCAGGAATCTAGTCCCCATATTCCGCTTCATGTGCCGCCACGTACCGCCTGAGTTTTCTGACCACCGATCCACTTGTCATCGCCCTTAGTCGCCGCTTCAGTGCACCGTTCGCCAGCAATGGCTACGGCGGATCTCCACCACAGAGGCGCTCAAATCTATTTGTTTTGTACTTTTGACTCTTCATCTCCGACAAATTCCAATGCTTTGTCAGTGGTGTATTACAGACACAGAGAGAGTGAGAGAGAGCAGAACGTGATTTTTTTTTTTTTTTTTTTGAGAAAGAGCAGAACGTGATGTTGGAAACTGGAAAAGGACCAAAAAAAAAAAAAAACTTTGGTTGACGTGTGGGTGGGATGCTCTTGAATCCTGCGCTGGTGTTTCCATGGTGAAACAAATTTTATCTTTTTTTTTTTTTTTTTTTTTTTTTTTTTTTTTTTTTTTTTTTTTACGTTTTATGTGAAGAAGAAGAAGAATGAGAGAAAAGAGGAGAGAGACATAAAATATAATGAAAAAGACACATTTACCCCCATTTTTTACGGTGAAAAGGGAGAGGTGGGTAACGGGGATCTAACAGAGGCCACCTCAGGTGGGTTAAGTAACAAATTTCAAACCATGGGTGGGCATTGTTAAAACGAGCCAAACCATAGGTGGGTTAACTGCAATTTCTCCTTATTTATAATATATAGAGTTTACACATCCACAACATTAGGCCGTCGAGCACAGAGTCTAGTTGTTCCCAGGCCAGCCAAATCCCTTACATAGTGCACGTATACCATAATGATTACTGTTTACTCTTTTCATTTGTTTTATTGTTTTTTATAGTTATTAATAATTGGGTAAATTGCAAATTATACCTTAAAGTTTTCTAGTTATATTTAAATTTTATATTTTGAAGTTTTAAAATTTATAATTTAATCCTTGAAATTTGGCGATGTTTGGAATAAGATTTCTATATCAAATCCAAAAAATACTTTCACATAAAGCCTTTTGAAAGTTTATTTGCTCTTACTTCCTCTTCAATTTCTAATTGCTATTTAAATCTCTTTTAAAAAATTAATTGTTATTCATCCATCATTGGTTATTTACGTAGTGTAATAAAACGCTAAAAGTTAGTGAATTAGTGATTGAGGTAAGGCGTATGAAAACAGGTTAGGGATGAGGCATATGGAGTACACGTGTGCTATAAGTGAGATTGAAGGATCTCGGCCCATATAGTAGATATTGGGATACAAACTAGAATAAGAGATGATGTTTGTGTAAGTATAACTTCCTAGCTTTTGATATTGATCTGCCACATAGGCTTGTCTGCATAAAGTCTCTAAAGCCCTAGCCTTTCCCACCCTGATTTGCAATAACAAAAATTCACTTATCACACTATGCTTGAATTATATTCCTTACTCTGGCATATCAGTTTCTTAAACTAGCAGACATCAATGGGAAAATAATAATAAAAATGATGTGATAATGATAACAACAATGACAACAATAGATATGAAAAACGTCTATGACAACATATTATGGTTTCGGATTGCGAATATGTATAAGTAAATTAACAGATATTAGATAGTAATTAAATGCCTTTTGCTTTAACAGTGCTTCATAGTTCATAATGGCTTTTTTAAAAAAAATTTATGTGATATGGATCATAATGGTTCATAAACTTTTTCCTTAAAAAATAGTGCTTCATGGGGTGGAAAAAAGAAAGGACTTTATACTAGAAATTATTTATCTACATTGGCTACTAGAAATTCTTTTGCGTATACAATTGCCACAATGAGAGACATGTAGTTAAAGACAAGACATTGAAAAGAAGCAAGAACTTAGAAGAGCGTGGAGATTTTCATTTTGTTAGACAGTGTATATTGTCCTATGAGCTTAGGGAGCAAATTGAATATTAAAAAAAAAAAAAAAAATCATGATAGTTTATGATAAACCCAATCTCAGAGGCAGATTGGATTAATTTTCATTTTAGTTTTTTTATTAAAAATATTATCATTTAGCTTTAAAAATTTTAATTATATACTTACATACTTTTTCTAGAACTCTGACTGTTTAATAATGGTTCAAATCCCTGTAACTGTTTTCCCATTACATTTTTCACAGCTTTTGCGGAGTCATTTGGGTAAATATTGCTTTTTAAAAAACTAATTTGCGTTATATTTACTGTTCGAAACTATTTAGGAAAGTGAGGAGAGAGATTGAATTTCGGCAACACTATTGCCGAAATTCAAGAAAAAGTAGGAGAGAGAATCAGAAAGCGGAGGAGAGAGAAAAACATGAATTACGGCAATGGTATTGCCGTAATTCCTCTGCCCAATCTGCCCGGCTTGTGCGTGTGTGAGGAGTGCAATGTGTGAGTGCCCAAAAAAAAAAAAAAATCCCACAATTTCGGCAATACCATTGCCGAAATTGTGGGAAATTCTTTTTTTTTTTTTAATGTGTGGCAATGGTATTTCGGCAATACCATTGCCACAATTGTGGGGAATTGTTTTTTTTTTTTTTTTTTTTTTTTTTTTTTTTTTTTTTTTTTTAATTATGTGTGGCGGCAATACCATTGCCACAATTGTGGGGATTTTTTTTTTTTTATTTGTGGCAATGGTATTTCGGCAATACCATTGCCACAATTATGGGGAGTTTTTTTTTTTCTTTTTTAATTTGTGGCAATGGTATTTCGGCAATACCATTGCCACAATTGTGGGGAATTGTTTTTTTTTTTTTTTTTTTAATGTGTGGGGTATTTCGGCAATACCATTGCCACAATTGTGGGGAATTTTTTTTTTTTTTTTTTTTTTAATGTGTGGCAATGGTATTTCGGCAATACCATTGCCACAATTGTGGGGAATTTTTTTTTTTCATTATGTGTGGCAATGGTATTGGCAATGGTATTTCGGCAATACCATTGCCACAATTGTGAGGAATTTTTTTTTCAATTGTGGGGAATTTTTTTTTTTTTTTTTATTTGTGGCAATGGTATTTCGGCAATACCATTGCCACAATTGTGGGGAAATTTTTTTTTTCTTTTTTAATTTGTGGCAATGGTATTTCGGCAATACCATTGCCACAATTGTGGGGAATTTTTTTTTTTTTTTTTTTTTTAATTTGTGGCAATGGTATTTCGGCAATACCATTGCCACAATTGTGGGGAATTTTTTTTTAATGTGTGGCAATGGTATTTCGGCCATACCATTGCCACGATTGTGGGGAAATTTTTTTTTTTTTTTTTAATTTGTGGCAATGGTATTTTTTTTTAATTTGTGGCAATGGTATTTCGGCAATACCATTGCCACAATTGTGGGGAATTTTTTTTTTTTTTTTTTTTTTAATTTGTGGCAATGGTATTTCGGCAATACCATTGCCACAATTATGGGGAAATTTTTTTTTTTTTTTTTTTTTTTTTTTAACTTGTGGCAATGGTATTTCGGCAATACCATTGCCACAATTGTGGGGGAAATTTTTTTATTTTTTTTTATTTGTGGCAATGGTATTGCCGAAATTGTGGGAAAAAATCAATTTCGGCAATGTCATTACCACAATTGGGAAAAAAAGTTTTTTTTTTCCTCCAATTTTTGACAATGACACTGCCACAATTGCCATAAGGAGTAACTTGATTCTTATTTTAAAATTGAGGACAGCATTATTTTTTTGACCGATGTAGTGCGTATGTTATGTTCTTTTCTTTATTGTAAAAGTACCATATGAAACAAATAAGGATTGATTCAAGTACAATGAGTACATTGATTCTTATTTTAGAAAAAAGTATAAAGAAGAAAAAATGATTGATGTGCACGTTGTAAATAAAAACAAAAAAGTACATACATTCTTATAGAAGAAAAAAAAATAATTGATGTGCACGTTGTAAATAAAAACATAAAAACTACATACATTCTTACAGAAGAAAAAAATAATTGATATGCACGTCGTAAATAAAAAAAAAGTACATAAATTCTTACAATAGGAAAGAAAAAAAATGATTGATGTGCACATTATAAACCAAAAAAAGCAAAGAAAGTACATATGTTTTTACAATACGAACGAACAAAAATGATTGATGTGCATGCTATATACAAAAAAAAAAGCAAAGAAAGTACATAGATTATTATGTGCACGTTGTAAACAAAAAAACAAAACTTCAATCAACCAATTGCATCAACTTCTCATCTCATTTGATTCTTATTCTCTGCATCGAATATATTTTACTATTCATATCACACACGCCTAAAACTCTCGTAAATTTTCTTTTTTGTCTTCTTCACTTTTGTAATCTCTCTGAGAGATTCTTTTTTTTGTTTTCTTCACTGTTGTAATCTTTGTTTTCTTCACTGTTGTAATCTCTCTGAGAGATTCTTTTTTTGTTTTCTTCATTATTGTAATCTCTCAGGGAGTCTTTTTTGTCTAGGAGTCTTTTTTGTCTTCTTCAATTTTGTAATAAAAGGTAAGTCAAGTGCAAGTGTCTTCTTCATTCTTCATTATTATTTTATTTATTTATTTGTGGCAATGGTATTTCGGCAATACCATTGCCACAATTGTGGGGGAATTAATTTTTTTTTTTTTATTTTGTGGCAATGGTATTTCGGCAATGCAATTGCCACAATTGTGGGGAAAATTTTTTTTTTTTTTTTGTGGTAATGGTATTTCGGCAATACCATTGCCACAATTGTAGGGAATTTTTTTTTTTTTTTTTTTTTTAATTTGTGGCAATGGTATTCAATTGTGGGGAAAATTTTTTTTTTATTTTTTTATTTTGTGGCAATGGTATTTCGGCAATACCATTGCCACAATTGTGGGGAAATTTTTTTTTTTTTTTTTTTTTTATTTGTGGCAATGGTATTTCGGCAATACCATTGCCACAATTGTGGGGAAATTTTTTATTTTTATTTTTTATTTGTGGCAATGGTATTTCGGCAAGTAACTTTGTTGTCATATTCACCTCATATTCATCTGATTCTTATTCTATTATTTTATGCATGCATCGAATATATTCACCTCAAGTACCTTTGTTGTCATATTCACCTCAAGTACTTTTATTGTCATATTCACCACAACTCCTCAGAGTTCCTTTTTTGTCATATTCACCTCAACTCCTCATAGTTCCTTTATCGAAACCCTAAACTATAATACACAATATATATATATATATATATATAGACACACACACACACACACACACACACACAAATAAATAAACGTGCACCCTAATCCAACTTGCAGTGATAGAAAACATTATAGCATATGGAATTAGTACCATGTTCTTTCAAATAATACAAACTACCAATATGGTCCAACTCCAAAAAAAAAAAAATTATGCACACCAACCAATCCACTGAAGTAGACTGAATACTTATGTTAGGTCATTCAGTTTGGCCACTAGTGGAGCCAGCCACAGTTCGAGTGGGGCATGTTCTTCTATTATGGCCTTCTTGCCTACAGAGACTGCACAAAGGCCTTGGTTGATGCTCTTCCCCTTCGTCCATTTCATTTCGAAGCCGAGTTGTTCTTGGTCGACCTTTTTCACGGCGCAGCTTGATATTAGGATACAAGACCGGGAAATTAGGCTCATTCCAATGTACACTATCTGGAACCATGCGAAATCTAGGTGTATAACAAACAACTTGTTCTTCCAAATGGTAGCAGCGGTCGATATATCGCATTGCAGAGATACCTTGATATTTACACACGGCAATGACATGTGAGCACGGAATCTTATAAACCTTCCATTTTTGACAACTACAACTGTTCTGCCTCAAATTTACCTCATGACGATGATTACCCCTATATGCAGAGTTAGGGTTTATTGGTGTTCTGACTTCAAACAGACCGTCTTCATGACTGAACACAGTAACTAAATGCTTTGGTGCCTTTTTTTCCCATTTATTGAATTTATTCTTTGCATAGGCCGTAATGAGTTCACCGGCAGTAACCTCTGTGCGTGCCTTAGTATACCGATCGACAAAGTAGGCTACACAACGGTAGTATGTAAGTTCAACTAACGCAGTTATGGGCAGATTTCTAGCACTCTTTAGAATTCCGTTGAAGCTTTCAGACAAGTTTGTCGTCATTGCCCCATAACGATGTCCACCATCGTGTGCTAACGTCCACTTGTCCACCGGTATTTTCGTTAAATACCTCTCACCATCTGCACTTAATTGAGTAATTCTATCCCTGGTTATTTGATACTTTCGTAACTGATTCTCCATGCCTGCCCACATTACCATAGCCTTCAAGTTTTTATTCCCAATTTGTTGATTGAAATTGCTAGCCACATGACGAAGGCAAAAACGATGATACCAACGTGTCGATTGACATATAGTCCGTATCGCTGCCATTATACCAGGGTGACGATCAGATATGACACATAACCCTTCCCGATTAGTGACATTAATCTGAATACAACGCAAAAACCAATACCAGCTATCATCAGTTTCCTTCTCCACAATAGCAAAGGCAAGTGGAAAAAGTCTGTTCTCACCATCCCACGTTGATGCAATCAGTAACGTACCTTTGTACTTACCATATAGGAAAGTTCTATCTATACTAATCACTGGCCTACAATGTTGAAAACCTTCAATTGATGGACCAAAAGCCCAGAACACTCTCTCGAATATCGCACAACCTGGCATAGTAGCAGGTACTGTTTTCCAAGTAACCCTACTGCCCGGGTTTGAATCAGTCAAAGCTTTCAACCATTTTGGCAATAATTGGTAAGATTTGTCCCAATCACCAAACGCTCTACCAATTGCTTTTTGTTTCGCCTCCCACACCTTAAAATAAGAAGGCCGGTATTGGTACTTATTGTAAAGAGTCTGTTGAAGTGAAGAAATCTTTATGGTTGGACCATTTTTGACAACATCCCTCAACTCTTTCTCAATAACATGGGTGTCTAATTGCTCGTGATCTTGTGTGAGCGTGGACTCTGTACATGTGTGTGGACCTTTCTATTTCCTAACCTCAAACAACCCATGTGCAGCCCGCAAGCATGCTCGAAGATGCCAAGAACAATGTTTGCACCTTACAGACCAACATGCTGGATCTGACTCTCTTACATAAAATGTTTGGTTCCTCTTGATGTGATAGCGTTTAACAGCAGCTTGTAGTTCATCCTTATCGGCAAAAAGCAAGCCCACATAAAACTCTTGGGTAGGGTCCCAAATACTCTGAGTGGGCTTTTCAAATGGTGGGGTTGGATCAATCATATTATCCCACGTGTTTTGTGAAAAGCTTAGTGATGAAGGTTGATGGAATGTCATAGCTGGACTGCTTTCATGATTACCTTCATTTAGAGGCTCCTGTTCATCTCCAACATCTTCAAGGACCTCATCGTCATCAAGTTGGTCATCATTATCCATGGCTCGCATCCTTTCTGATAATGTATGGACCGCATTTTCAGTAGTAGCAGCTATGCGATGTGTATCATTGGGATCATTAGTAGTCTCTTGTGTGACATGCTCAGTTGGATTATCATAGTCAGCATCACTGGTGTTCATTGGCCGATAAGGAACATGTTGGTCTTCAGTTGCAACATGGGTATATGGAGCATGATAGTCAGCACCACCAAAGTTGATTGGGGAATGAGCTGCATCTTCAGAATAATGACCAATATGAGTGGCATATGGATTATGGAAGTGCCCACTCAGTCCTTCGTTGGCATATCGAATGGGAAAAACATCTCGGTGGCTTCTTATGGGCTCTACATCCACATATAACTCTGCACCTATAAATCCATATTGGCAGTCTAACATATTGAATATTGCATTGACACCACGATCATCTTCTACCAAAACTTGCTGGTAAGTCACTGGATGTGGATGACAATGAAGCGAAAATCTATACCAAATAGTCAGTTTTGAATCTTCTCTGTTTATACAAAGCGTGGATGCTATGCTATTACATAGATCTTCAAATGTAACACCCTGGCTTAATGGAAGCATAGAAGGAGGTGGCCCTTCGTAATAAACCCCATTTTCTCCATGTTTAATTATTCCGCCGGAATGGATGAGAAAAATGAACAACTTCTCTGCCATCTACACTAAAACATAATAATAGTATTAATATATTAACACTACACAACCATTACAATGCAATACAAGAAGGTAATCCATTAAAAATATTCAATGTTTAAATAGCTAGAGCTGAGAGAATTCTGTTAAAGAGGATTGTTTCACCGATAATAATAGTATTAAATTCTTTTTTATTAAGGTTTATCAGCGTATACTAACCTTTTTTTTTTTTTTTTTCTTATAGCATACATGTATATTATAGGCTAACAAACTATGTATTTCTTTAAGGAAAAACTGGCCTACAATGTTGAAATATATTTTTGCTATAGGAAATTTTAGGCAAGAATTCATGGACAATTAATTTAAAACATATCATACAAATTAGTTCATGCTACAAAACACATAATACAAAAACAAGATTTGCATGAACAAAAAATTTAAGAAAAACAAGATTTTCATGCTTAGCTATACCCAAAAACATATCAACATGAATATTATAAAAAGAATCTATAACTACTTAAGAGATGTAACTCACATTCTAAGAGATAAAGAACGGATAGATATTTGCAAGTGTTGTTACTTATAGTTGTTTGTAGAATGTATGGTACGCATGAATTGAAAATGGTTGGCAGAATTATGAGGGGAATAAGAGTGGAGAAGAAGGTTGATGGAATTTATTGGGGAAAAAGAGTAGAAAATAAGAACCCCAGTGCTGTTTAAATACATTCTTTGTTTTTTTTGTTTACAGCTTGCACATCAATAATTAATCTATGGACTTTTTTTTTTTTTTTCAGCGTGCACATCAATCATTTTTTCCTTTCATTTCGTATTGTAAGAAACACAAACCAAACTGCTTCAGTCAAAAAAGTACTGAAGAATAAAAAGATAAAAAATGTACTATGAGAATACGAAATATGGGGAGGAATTTTAAAAAAGAATATAACGTGCTTTGTACACAATATTTTTACAATAATTAGTTATTATTAGTTCAAATTTGAATTTATCATTGAAATTATTTTTTTAAATCCAACAATAACAATCAGCAACAATCTGCCATTTAGAATTTGTTGTAAAAATTATGTACACTTATCATTTCTTTAAAAAAAAAAAAAAAAAAAGTGTAATGGATTTGTGGCAATGGCATTGCCAAAATAGGGGGGAAAATTTTTGTGGCAACTGTGGCAATGCCATTGCCGAAAATGGGAGGAAAACAAAATTTGTTGCAATTGGTTTATGGCAATGGCATTACCGAAATAAAGAAGAGAGATCAAAGAAAGTACGCATATTCTTATTCTTCAGTGTTTTTTTGACCGAAACAGTTTAGTTTGTGTGTATGTCATGTTCTTTCCTTTCGTACTGTAAAAGTACCCTCTGAAAAAATAATGATAGATTCTTACACAATGAGTACATTGATTCTTATTCTAAAAAAAGTACATACATTCTTACAATACAAAATGGAAAAAAAAAAAATTGATGTACAAGCTGTAAATAAAAACAAAGAAAGTACATAGATTCTTATAGAAGAAAAAAATGATTGATGTGCACGCTGTAAACAAAAAAAAAACAAAGAAAGTATATAGATTCTTACAATAGGACAGAAAAAAAATGATTAATGTGCACACTGTAAACCAAAAAAAGCAAAGAAAGTAAATAGATTCTTACAATATACAAGAAAAAAATGATTGATGTGCACGCTGTAAAAAAAAAAAAAAAGCAAAGAATGTGCACGCTGTAAACAAAAAAAGCAAAGAAAGTAAAAAAAAAAAAAAAAAAAAAAAAAAGCTTCAATTCCATCAGAGTACCTTTTTTGTCTTTGCATGAATGTTCTCTGCATGAATATATGATTCTTATTTTTATTCTTATTCTTATTCTCCGCATGATTGATGTGCGCATTGTAAAAAAAAAAGTACATAGATTCTTATAGAAGAAAAAAATGATTGATGTGCACGCTGTAAACAAAAAAAAAAAAAAAAAAAAAACAAAGAAAGTATATAGATTCTTACAATAGGACAGAAAAAAAATGATTAATGTGCACACTGTAAACCAAAAAAAGCAAAGAAAGTAAATAGATTCTTACAATATACAAGAAAAAAATGATTGATATGCACGCTGTAAAAAAAAAAAAAAGCAAAGAATGTGCATGCTGTAAACAAAAAAAGCAAAGAAAGTAAAAAAAAAAAAAAAAAAAAAAAAAAAAAAAAAAAAAAAAAAAAGCTTCAATTCCATTAGAGTACTTTTTTTGTCTTTGCATGAATGTTCTCTGCATGAATATATGATTCTTATTTTTATTCTTATTCTTATTCTCCGCATGATTGATGTGCATGATTAATGTGCATGCTGTAAAAAAAAAAGTACATAGATTTTTATAGAAGAAATAAATGATTGATGTGCACATTGTAAATCAAAAAATGTAAAGAAAGTACATAGATTTTTACAATACAGAAGAAAAAAAAATGATTACTGATGTGCACGCTGTAAACAAAAAAAATACCGTGATTGTTGTAAAAATATTGTGGACGCACATCAATAATTTTTTACGGTGTGCACATCAATCATTTTTTTCTTCTATAAGAATGTAAGTACTTTTTCTGTTTTTTTGTTTTTTTTTTACAGCGTGCACATCAATCATTTTTTTCTTCTATGTACTCATTGTACTTTTGTTTCATATGGTATTTTACAATAAAGGAAATAACATGACATACACATAAACCAAACTGGTTCAGTCAAAAAAATTATAATGAACAAGAATATGCGTACTTTTTTATGCCCAGACATATTCAGTCAAAAAAATAGAAATGTACACCACAGTAGCCATCATGCAAAGGAAAAAAGATCAACCATAAAAATACAAGTTTGACCACTATTTTTTTTCGGGCTATTATGCGTCTACAGTTGTGGCTACACATATAAATTCTATGTTGGATTTTTAGGAATTGACAATTATAGTAAATAGATGTATGATTAGATTAATTGAACACTAAATTCAAATGCTAAAAAATGTGTACACACTTTGTTGTCATTTTCGTAAAGGTCTTACGGTTAGTAGTATAATGTGCTATGTATATTATCTACGCATAATATTTTTTGCTACAATGCTGCATAAACAACGATAATACTTTAATATATTCTTAATAAATAGTCATTTTACATTGATTAGTCATTGCGACGATGGGGTACATGAAGTTTTTGTTGTGTTCCACAACATGGAGGATGCCTATTTACTCGTTGTGGGTACCTTCGTGCTTGCACAGGACTTTCCCCCATGCGCCTCGGCTGCGTTCTAATATCAACCTCTGTTTGATAATTACCACCTTCGTCACTTTCATTTTCTGAAGACACCTCCATCTCTTCTGTATCTTCTGCATCTTCTGCATCTTCCCCACTGTCCTCATTTGAGGCATCTTCCTCAGAGTCTGTTACGGAGGCCTCTTCCTTACTGTTTGGAGCACATGCCCATGTATTTGGTGGAGTGCATAAATCACCAACATAAGGGGCTGGTTGGGAAGGTACATAAGGGGCTGGTTGGGAAGGTTGTGGTATGCAGAAATTATAGTTGTACTGGCTATCTTGGCCATAATTGTATTGCTCAACATAGGATGGAGGTGGTGATGGGTGATAAGAGGAAGGTGTTGAATTAGGTTGGGGATAAGGGTCATAGCTAAACAAACCCTCAAATCCTTGTCCTATGGAAGTGGATAATCCAATCTGTTCATTTAAATTCATGCCGTAGTTGGTGACATTAATTGGATTATACTCACTAAAGGTGGTTGGCTCATTACCGGCAAATGTTGACGGCCCTGCTTGGGTAGAGTTATACATATTATGTTGTGTAGAGGTGGACGGTCCGGTTTCAGTTTGGGTTTGTGGCCGTCTTCTTTGGTGCCTTTGTTGTCGCCCGAAGTGTGTCACCCTTTGAGTAGGAACGGAGGAAATATTTTTTTCCATTGATAACTTCACTCGGGTAAGGCCCTCTACTATTGGTGTAAGGACTTGTTGTATAGTGAGATCATTCCTCTGTTGGTTTGCAACAGCCAAATTTAACATATTGTTGATCTCAGTTTGCTGCCACAGAAAAAAAAATTTTAATTTATTAGTGTAGTATTATTGAAAAAGCTAAAACAATAATTTTTTTATCAAAATTAGTGCAGTATTTTGTTTGTGTATAATTTGTTCTAATATTAGTGCAGTATTATTGAAAAAGCTAAAATAATTACCTGGTACACATGGGCAGCCGCCTCTGGTGTATTGTATAGGTGACCATTTTCTTGGTACCATGTTGCGTAGTCCACACCTTCATCAAAATGCTCATCCCCAACACCAAGTTCAGCGCGCGCGTTCCAAAGCTAGTAGTATTGATTATGCTGTGTAAGCCAATTGACAGTGGATTTCCCTGTCATTTTTACACAATGCACAGATTTATCCAAATTGTTAGTAGGCCATTTTGGACATCTTTGCAACAATCCAAACTGTCGCATGACTCTTTCTGGATGGTAATACTCGACAATTTGGAAGCATAGCAATGGCGCCGTTGTAGTCCATATATGTCTTTCTGCAAGACACCATGGATGCAAATAATTATCGTATGGTGTCCAAACAACCTGCAATTCCAATTACAATAACTATGTTATAATCAATAAAATTAATAGTATAACTAGTAAATTATTCATTGATGCATTGTGATATATTACCTGTTCAGTATATTGTGTGTAGTGATTAGAACGGTATGCGCGCAGAACATGCGTTGGTGTGTGAGTAAACGTTCTCCTAGTATCCCACCTATACACAATTAATGATTGCCACTGATTTTAAGGTTTGGAAGTATCAAGGATAAACACTACAGTATACAATATTGTATAGAAATAGAAAGTAAATATTATACCTGCAACCGTATGGTTCGTCTCCATTTAAATTTGTTGGATTTATTGGAATTGGGGTCAAATACGGAAGATGCTCCCACGCCCATAATTGTAATATGAAAACAGGACCTGCAATCTTCGTACTTTTTTTAATAGAAGCAGTACACAACTCTTTATTGAGGAAAGCAAGTGTGGCACTACCCCAGCTATATTCCCCAGCTTGACCAAAGTCGTCTAAGAGCTTGAGAAAACAGCAATGCAATTTATTTTGGCTCTTATTTCCAAATAGGAAACCCAAAACCTAGAACATGTATGCCCTCGCAAATCGTTGGGTTATTATAGCATTGGCACCCTCTGGTAGGTTTGAAATTGTATCCCTTACCCATGTTATTTTAAGGCTACCATATGACAATGCTGTTGCAGGTGGCATCATCCCAAGTATATTACGACAAACTGTTTCCCATTGCAAATTAGTGGGCCCGCAGACTGCTTTCCCATCAATAGGCAATCCTGTAAGGATTGCTATATCCTGTAGAGTGATCGTCATTTCACAAGTAGGTAGGTGAAATGTATGGGTATCAGATTGCCACCGCTCCACCAAAGAAGTGATAAGACTCCAATCAATATCTATATGTGGTAAGCGGGTAACACGGTATAGTCTACATTAATGTAAATATGGGATAATACGCTCGCCTAACTGCAGGAGGGGTGCAAACGATTGGGATCGCACTCGTAAGTTGGAAACCTGTTTTTTTTTTAAATGTAGAATGTTATATTGCTAATGTTGAAATTATTTTCATGTAAATTGAATAATTGTAGATATTATTAGGACATTAATAAATTTGGATCTTGCAACGTACATTGCCTTCCATTGCGTCATTAGAGATGTGATATTGTTGTTGCTCCATTTCAAATATATCCTACATTAAATGCTACAATGAGTTAAACCATGCAACTTCCATTTGTAGTAAACAATAATAATAATAATAATAATAATAATAATAATAATAATAATAATAATAATAATAATAATAATAATACACATACATATCTTTATTATAAACCAACAAACATATTATGCAATATATTTTTTCCAAGAAATAGATGTAATAATTGATAATAACAAAACACATATTGATTATAAAAAGATCACAATAATACAATTTATTACAAATTTTGTGGTCATGTACTAATAATAACAATAAATAATATTAAATAATTTCAAAATTAACAAATACAAATTTAATTAGAGAGTTGAGATGCTTACCACAACTATGATACCAACTGACAGAGTGAGAATTATGGAGTGATACTTGCAAAAAAAATAAATAAATAAATAACACAATCAGATAACCATAAAAAATAATTCATTAATCTAAAATTTGAATAACAACAACAACAACAATAATCATAATCATAGGCATACAAATAATATTAACTACAACTACAATAATACATAATATTTTACAATGTATTGGCTTTTAATATTTACAAAGCACGTGTTTATACAATAATACTAAATCTATTAATTTATAGAACTGTAAGTTAATAAACAAATCAAAAACACTTACATTAACAAAAAAAACTTACAATTCTTAGCTGTTCACCTAAAGCAAAGTAAAAGACTAACTGAACAATCGGAGGACTTGCAATCCTATGTGAGGAGATACAACTCTTCAGCGAAGGAGGAGAAATAAAAAAACGCTTGTACTTACAAAACTGAAGAAGACACTTGCACTTGCACTTGACTTACCTTTTATTACAAAATTGAAGAAGACAAAAAAGACTCCTAGACAAAAAAGACTCCCTGAGAGATTACAATCATGAAGAAAACAAAAAAAGAATCTCTCAGAAAGATTACAACAGTGAAGAAAACAAAGATTACAACAGTGAAGAAAAGATAAAAAAGAATCTCTCAGAGAGATTACAAAAGTGAAGAAGACAAAAAAGAAAATTTACGAGAGTTTTAGGCGTGTGTGATATGAATAGTAAAATATATTCGATGCAGAGAATAAGAATCAGATGAGATGAGAAGTTGAGGCAATTGGTTTATTGAAGTTTTGTTTTTTTGTTTACAACGTGCACATAATAATCTATGTACTTTCTTTGCTTTTTTTTTTTTTTTTGTTTATAGCGTGCACATCAATCATTTTTGTTCGTTCGTATTGTAAAAACATATGTACTTTCTTTGCTTTTTTTTGTTTATAATGTGCACATCAATCATTTTTTTCTTTCCTATTGTAAGAATCTATGTACTTTTTTTTTATTTACGACGTGCATATCAATTATTTTTTTCTTCTGTAAGAATGTATATACTTTTTTTGTTATTATTTACAACGTGCACATCAATTATTTTTTTCTTCTATAAGAATATATGTACTTTTTTTGTTTTTATTTACAGCGTGCACATCAATCATTTTTTCTTCTTTATACTTTTTTCTAAAATAAGAATCAATGTACTCATTGTACTTGAATCAATCCTTATTTGTTTCATAGGGTACTTTTACAATAAAGAAAAGAACATAACATACACACTACATCGGTCAAAAAAATAATGTTGTCCTCAATTTTAAAATAAGAATCAAGTTACTCCTTATGGCAATTGTGGCAGTGTCATTGTCGAAAATTGGAGGAAAAAAAATTTTTTTTTTCCCAATTGTGGTAATGACATTGCCGAAATTGATTTTTTCCCACAATTTCGGCAATACCATTGCCACAAATAAAAAAAAAATAAAAAAATTTCTCCCACAATTGTGGCAATGGTATTGCTGAAATACCATTGCCACAAGTTAAAAAAAAAAAAAAAAAAAAAAAAAAAAATTCCCCACAATTGTGGCAATGGTATTGCCGAAATACCATTGCCACAAATTAAACAAATTAAAAAAAAAAAATTCCCCACAATTGTGGCAATGGTATTGCCGAAAAACCATTGCCACAAGTTAAAAAAAAAAAAAAAAAAAAAAAAAAAAAATTCCCCACAATTGTGGCAATGGTATTGCCGAAATAGCATTGCCACAAATTAAAAAAAAAAAAAAAAAAAATTCCCCATAATTGTGGCAATGGTATTGCCGAAATACCATTGCCACAAATTAAAAAAAAATACCATTGCCACAAATTAAAAAAAAAAAAAAATTCTCCACAATTGTGGCAATGGTATTGCCGAAATACCATTGCCACAAATTAAAAAAAAAAAAAAAAAAAAAAAAAATTTCCCCACAATTGTGGCAATGGTATTGCCGAAATACCATTGCCACAAATTAAAAAAGAAAAAAAAAATTTCTCCACAATTGTGGCAATGGTATTGCCGAAATACCATTGCCAATACCATTGCCACACATAATTAAAAAAAAAAAAAAAAAAAAAAAAAAAAAAAAAAAAACAATTCCCCATAATTGTGGCAATGG
This sequence comes from Quercus gilva, assembly GCA_023621385.1. Taxonomy (NCBI): domain Eukaryota; kingdom Viridiplantae; phylum Streptophyta; class Magnoliopsida; order Fagales; family Fagaceae; genus Quercus; species Quercus gilva. Next base: position 4,247,712 of record CM042481.1, on the reverse strand, counting down.
TATTGCCAAAATACCATTGCCACACACATAATAAAATAAAAATAAAAATAAAAATTCCCCACAATTGTGGCAATGGTATTGCCGAAATACCATTGCCACACATTAAAAAAAATAAATAGAATTTCCCACAATTTTGGCAATGGTATTGCCGAAATTGTGGGATTTTTTATTTTTGGGCACTCACACATTGCACTCCTCACACACGCACAGGCCGGGCAGATTGGGCAGAGGAATTACGACAATACCATTGCCGTAATTCATGTTTTTCTCTCTCCTCTGCTTTTCTGATTCTCTCTCCTACTTTTTCTTGAATTTCGGCAACAGTGTTGCCGAAATTCAATCTCTCTCCTCACTTTCCTAAATAGTTTCGAACAGTAACTGTAACGCAAATTAGTTTTAAAAAAAGCAATATTTACCCAAATGACTCGCTTTTGTGTGGTACCAGTTATTGATTACCAGTCCCCCACTTTTACTCCTTTCCTTTATTGCTTTTGCTTTTTCTTTTTCTTTTTCTTTTTTAAATGGATGGTGGAGGACATGATAGTTTAGTGGTAACCAGCTATTAGCTAGCTCTGCTAAAATTTCTTTAAGAAATATCTATTGTGCACATTTATTTATATGCACATGTTCAGTTTTTTAAATTAAAATTATGACTTAAAATAGTTGAAAATTATGATTTTTTTGTGCAAAAGTGGCGAGGGTGTGAACCATGTGTGTGTGAAATAGATATTTTTAGATGTGGTGGGGCGTACCAAGTATGAGCTATTTCCATTAACAACAAAGTTTCCTCCCTAGCTACTCGTCTAGAGAATTGAAGAAAAAAAAAATTATTTAGCTAAAATTTATGGTACAATATAAAAATTAACATTAAATTTTGCCCAATACTTGATACTATAAAAACTTCTAAAAGTACAAACAAAAAGCACTTCGAAAATTTCTCTACTTATGCTTCCTTCTTCATCTCTTTTTGATATTTATTTATCTTTTGCTATTCAAACACTATTTCGTGCATGTAATATTATTAGATATTTATTGCCTATTTAATAAAGGAATAGACTCTGTTCTTTCATTTCATAACTTCTCAATATCCTCTGTTACAACTTTCAAGTCAAATCTACAACCATTTTGCTTAGAGCATTCTCATCAGTATAAAAAATGTCATTTTAACACATCAAAATCCCACTTTACTATTTTACAATATCATTTTACATCTCATTTATCAGGTATTCTATTTTTCAATCTCATGCATTAAAATAATATATCCATCACATTAAAATATCATTAAAAAAAAAAAACTTCAAACGGTAAAATTTCTCTTATTCTCATCCTCATCGTCAACAACAACAACAGCTCCTCCACCACTGCCGCAACAACGGCCACCAACAACCACTACCGCGACAACACCGACAGCCACCATCGGCACAAACCCACACCCACCAACGGCACTTAAAAAAAAAAAAAAAAAAAAAAAAATCCACAACAACCCAAAAAATAACCACAACTACCCAATAATCACCACCAAATTGCCGCCACAACCACATTACCACTGCCACAACTAACCCACAACCCACCACATTCACAAACCTCAAAACCCATCCCAAATCAAACAAACCCACAGCTCAAGCGGCGAGGTCGGCTTCAGGGGGGAGACGACAGCAGCGAGATTGGCTTCAGGCAGCTTCAAGCGAATCGGTTTCAGCGGCTTGAGGTTGCTTTAGGCGAGATCGGCTTCAGCGGCTTGAGGATGAGAGAGGAAGAGAACGAGAGTGAAGAGGGAGCTGTGGAGGACGACTATGGCTCCGGTGAGATCGGCAACAGAGAAGAACGAAGACGCAGAGAGAAAAGAATGAACACAAATGATAGAAAAGGGAAAGAGAGAGTCCAACTGAATATATGAGAGAGAGTGAGTGAATAAACAAATAATAAAAAATTTTGGCATGGCTGTCCGTACCGTCTCATATTTGAGACGGTACTGTAGCTGTGTGCCAAAATTTTTGGCATTTGAAACATCTCATGAGGCTCATATTTTGGGATTTGGTGTGCCAAATGCCAAATATTTGGCATTTGGCACACCTGATGTGAATGCTCTTAAGAGTGTAAATTGTGTCCGGATGTGGCATAAAGCATGAGGTATACACCCTCCAATAAAAGAGCTCCACAACAGCATTTTACTAAAACATTAATACAACTGATCACACCTATTGACTAGTCATTTAAATCCTGCCATTAACAACTCTCTCATCCATACTCCCTTCCACAAACCACCAATAACGGCCACTGCACTGCTGCTCCGATTTGCCCCTTATTTTGGCAACGGCGACCCACAGACCAAACAGTGAAACTGATACAACTTTGCAGGTGGCTGACTGAGAGGAGACCAAAAAAAATTCCTTCAAACATACAGACCACCAACAACTGTTGTTGCTTCGTTTTCCTCCCCTCATTCCGGCAACAACGACCCATAGATCCAACGGATGAGACCCAAATTTTCCGTCCCAAGACAACTAAAGCTCAACAGATATAAAGATCCTAAATTTCTCTTTTTCCTTTCACATCTTCCACTTGCCGCACCCCTTTTTTACTCTCTCAAGTCGGCATATAGGCAAAACAACAAATAGTTATGAGGAAAAATGAGTGATTAAACATGGGTTTTTCTTGAATCATCCAAGAAATCAAATCCACACCAACAAATCTTACTAAAAGAAACCACCAAACCAATCTTACAAAGTTTTTTTCTGTATGTTTTTCTACACTCTGGTGGTGTCTCTTGCGGTTGGAGGTTGAAGGAATTGGTTCTCAGTTATGTGTGGAAGCTGGGCTTTTGGATTTTTGTGAATTGGGTTTTAGGAAGAGTGATTATGTGTGACAGATTTATTTTATTATCCAGTGAAATGCTGATGTGGCTTGTTATTATTAGTGGGCGTAAAGTGTGGGATTTACGCCAAGACTGGATGGAATGTTTTCTCTTTGCTTAACTTTTTTTTTTTTTTTTTTTTTTTTTTTTTTTTTTTTTTAATACAAGATAGAATTCTACTTTAGCCTAATCTAAGTGTATATGTGTATGAAGCTCCCTCCTGGAGACTTGAACTCCGACCCTTGCCCCCTACACTCCACAAGCACTTATACTTGTGAAATGACCATCGCACCAAGGGTGTGCGGTGGTCATTTTGCTTAACTCTTGAACGCCTATTTTTCATTGTTTTTTGTTTGACATGGCTGAAGGGTCGAACTTGCTGGCTACTGCTACATGAAAGTCAATTAATTGAGAATGATACGCCCACTTTCTTAATCCTTTCCTTTTATCTTTTTTACTTTCTTTAAAATTATAATTAAATAAATAACTAAAAGGAATTGGGTAATTTTGTGGTGACCAGCCATGGAACTTATAATTGAAATTTCATTGAAATGTGAATACATGACAATTATTTGACAAGTATCCAAATTCCAAAAAATTCAGTACATTTGCAATTATTTCATTGAGATGTAATTCTTTTTTCTTTTCTTTTTTCCTTCTTCTAGAAAGACGTACCTTGTATAGTTTATTTTATTTTTACCTTCCATACTGAGAAAATTATTAGGTCTCTATGACATAATGCTCAATTTCTCATATTCATAATGGATCTCATCATAATTCTAACAAGTATGATTTTTTTCCTCAAATAGAGATAGAAATTTTATTGAATAGAATAATGAATGATTACATCAAATCACAGTATGGTGCTTCCCCTTGCTGTAGTTGTGTGAGGACTTAATACAGTAGGCTTGTTTAGCCAAACACAGTGCTCCTCTGATGTTTCAAGTTGAATATAAGATATTACTATTCATTCTTATGGGAGGACATATAAGAGTGAACAATTTCTTGGGTTGAATATATTGTCATTATTTATGACTTGCATTTTTGTATGCATTTGATTTTATAGATATACACATGCACACACACTCATGGATACATATATATAACAAGAAGTAGTAGTAATTTTATCTTCACTCTTACAAAGAGAGGTTTAATTCTTAAAACTGTAAAATCTTCCGCAACCAAAACATTGAAAAGAGTTCCCATTTTTCTTCTTTCAAGTTGTGAGAAATAGAATGGTGATATTATTGTATTTTCCTTCCATGCGTTGGATAAAAAATAGTATTAGCCAAACTAGACTCCTTGGGAACATCTTACCAATAAAAAGTCTTGTCTATTCAACTCAATAAACTCTAAAGGCTGGGCTAAATATCTCCATCAAATATCCTCTCTCTTGCTTTTGATGCCGGAAACATCAACATAAATACAACTAAGCATTCAAAATGGTTTAGTCTAATATTTTGTCCATTCAACTCAATTGGACACCAATTATTTCAGTCACAAATAGTTATAAGGTTCTCAATTTTCATACTATATGATCAAGTTGAACATGTAATTTAGTTGTAGAAAGGTGTAAAAATAGAACCAAATATATAGATAGCTAGAATTTTTTTTGGTACTAGTAACATGTTTTTCCCAATTTGTGAAAATAGTTTTAAGAGCAAGCAGAAATGCTTCTACAGTAGAACCTGTCAGTATTCCGATCCAAAGACCCTTTCCTTTCAAGTGTACAACAAAGGCCAAAACAACACCTACTGGAACCCCAACCAGATAATATGCCTCAAGATTTACATAGGCTCCTATATCTTGCCAGCCACTTCCTCTAGGGACCCTGATGCATATATAGCACAAAATAACTTTGTGAGTTAATGGCAAGCAATATCAAGGAAGAATCACAACTTCTACATTGGTGACATATGCTGATCTATTTTTGAAGAAATATACGCAATATGATTATGATGGTTATGACTATGGCATAACTACTACATAAACATTTCCTAATAAAGATATAAGGCTATTTTATAACCCAAAAAGAAGATCACTTCCAAGAGTAAGCTTTTTTAAATCTTTATACACCATCAGTTAACTTTTTAATTGCAAAGAAATATTCTAAATGAATAATGAACTGATGTGTATTTGATAGTATAGCTATAGTATCGCGTGAATTGATAAGAATTAAGAAGTTATAAGTTTCAAAAGTTTAGCTCCAACTCAAATGTGAGAAAGTTACCTGAAAGATGACTATTGAGAGACAAAGCAAAGGACCCATATCTACTATTTCCTTCTTACTGCGGAAGGCATAGACCAAAACACGATGGCAGAAGAAGAGAATCACGGCTACAATAAATCTCTGCAACTACAAGAACCATTATAACGGTCATTTAGCTGCTTGTGCATTCCCAGCTCCCAACTCGTTCGAAACCCGCAAACCTTGCTGTTGCCGCAAATCCATATGGTATGTAATAGTACAAATTAGTAATTGTGAGACTGCATGCACTGAAAAATTAGAAGCATTCTATTGTAATCTCATCTAGTAAATATGGAAAAGAAGCATACCATTGCGAAAGCACTGAAGTCTCCAATTCTGGATTAGGTAAAAGCCCAGAAAGCAAAATAAGACCCTCAAATGACCACCATCAAGAGGATTATGATTGGCATGCAAAAAAATGCTAAGAGACTTAATACATGTAGCCAAAAAATGAATACTACAAAAATTTTGAAAGAAAGAACAAAACAGAAAATTACCAAACCATTGCAGCCGAAGCAACAGCAAAGCGAAATAACTTCCTCATGCTAAAGAAGACATCCTTTGAGAACACAGCATGAGTTTTCTCACAAGCAGAAGAGTACTTCATGTAAGTCCCAAGAATGAGCACATCCAACAACTATGATGAAGCAGAGGCTAATGCAGCTGCATTGCTTCCTAATTTTAATTTAAAAACGAGAATCCAACAAAAAGGTATATGGAAACATAGTGCTGCAAATGAACTAAAGAGCATTGGAAGGATCAGGCTCTGAATCTGGTAATAGCGAATTAGTGGTTAAAGTATAGCTTATGCAAATAGGTTAGGGATGAGGCATACACAGTATGTCTGCTATATGTGAGATTGTTGGATCTTGTCCTATGAGTATTAGTAATTTTTCTGTGAATATCCATAGGATATATATAGGGATACAAACCAGAATAAGAGAGATGATGGTAGTGTAAGTATAAATTCCTATTTTTGATATTGCTCTGCTCGATAGGCTTGTCCGCATAGTGTCTATAATGCACCAACCATCCCGCACTGCTTAGCAGTCACAAAAATTCACTTATCATCATGATTGAATTATATTCCTTATTTTGACATATCAGATTCTCATACTAGCTGACATCTATGGTGACATAATAACAATGATATAATGATGAAAACAACAACTATAGATTTGATAGGCAATTGACAAAGAATTATTCTTTTGATTAACTAATTTGTATAAGTAAATAAACAGATTTTAGGCTGTTAGTTTTAGTCAACTTAATCAAGTTCAATTATGCTTGCCAAGAAGCTTGAGCTCTACCAACACAAGAAATAGATAGTGCATTAGGATGCGCTTTGCTGATTGCTTTCTTGCTGAAAGTTTAAGAATGAAAATGAGTTTTAGTCCTACTTTTATTATTTTATAAAATACACTTTATTCCTTGCCTTTAAGTTAAACCGTTTTACCTTTAATGCTTTTTTCAATATTATAGTTTATCCATTGTGCTTTAGGGTAAAGTAAAAAAATTAATATTTTTGTTGTTATTCATGCAATTACACACATGATACATATAAAAATGTTCTCTCTCTTTCTTTATGAGAGGTGAATATATCTTATTATGTGAATCTACAGAATGCCTCCTCGTAATGTGTGGATACCACAAGTGTGTAGGGCTCACTTATTGTGAGAGGAGGGCTGCATAAATCCGTGTTATAAGATATTGTCTCTTGTTTGGACTATGTATCCCAAACAAGAACACATTCAACCAATATGATGAACCAGTGAATATTGTAGCTCCAATACTTCCTAACTTTAATTTAGAAAATAGAGCCCAACAAAGGGGAATATGGAAACAAAGAGTTGCACATGAACTAAAGAGCATTGGAAGGACTAGACTCTTGAGTCTGGAAGTAGTGAGTTAGTGATTGAAGTATAGCGTATGAAAACAAGTTAGGGATTAGGCATATGGAGTACATGTGTGCTATAGTGAGATTGAAGGATCTTGGCCTATGAGTATTAGTAGCTTATTTATGAAAATTCATAGGATAGATATTGGGATACAAACTAGAATAAGAGAAGATGTCAGTGTAAGTACAAATTCCTAGCTTTTGATATTGCTCTGCTCCATAGGCTTGTTTGCATAAAGTCTCTAAAGCCCCAGCCTTTCCCACCCTGATTTGCAATCACAAAAATTCAATTATTACCATGCTTGAATTATATTCCTTACTTTGGCATATCAGTTTCTCAAACTAGCAGACATCAACGGTAAAATAATAATAATAATGATGTGATAATGATAACAACAACAACAACGGATATGAAAAACATCTATGACAACAAATTATGGTTTCGAATTGTGAATATGTATAAGTAAATTTACAGATATTAGATAGTTGATTTTAGGGAAGCTGATAAAGCTCATATACTAAGCAGGCTAGCAGAGGTTTAGTAAAGCACAAAAAAGGTCTAGTTTCCACTGACCAAAGTTTGGGTAGCCCAATACTCAATTGAGCTGAACATTTTTGCATCTTTTCTATGGATACATATATTTCAGGAGCAGCTGATTCCATCCAAATAGTGAAATTCTCAACTTTTCAATAAGTCCACAACACTCTTACTTTTTAAATTCCTTCCCCTTTTACTTTTTAAGTATTCTGGCATGGCAAAACAACAACTGCACTAGTCACAAATTCTAAAATAGGACATGCTAGTAATTTCGTGGTGAGAAAAAGATCACCACCAAGATGGTGGTCACAATAAGCAGCAAAAGGCGGCAGAGACAGAACTCACAAGAGAGAGAGAGAGATTAATGCTCTAAGCAATGTATTCAAAAAGACAAATCAAAATCATGGAAATAAAACTATAAAATTAGATGATAATGTAATCGATTGAGATTAAATGCAACATTAAAATACAGGACCACAGGTTGAAATTTTTTAACATATAATAGGATTATATGAAAATTTTAAACAAAAAGAAAATAAAATTTATATATAATTTTTTTTATTTTTAGTGAACACTAAAATTTTCATTAGTTGACAAAGAAAGCAATATACCGTCATTTAATTTAGTAAAAAAATTGGTGCCCTTGGTAGGTTTTGTAAACAATTAAACTAATAGTTTAATACACCTAAAATTAAATATTTTTATGAAAAAAATACATTGACTAATTTTAATAAATAATCTTAAAAATATTTTAGAAAATAAATTATATATTTTACAACATTATAAAATAATTCCATATTCTTGTGCATAGTGTGGGTCCCACTAGTACTAAGTGATGCCTCATTCGAATCTTGAGCCTCATGGTATACAAGATCAGCTACAGCTAAAAACTGCTTTGCAAATCCAAATTACCAATTGTTTTGGCTTCAAATCCCTGGACCCATAGAATCCAAAGACCCTCCCACAGATCAATGCTAATAGCATCATCTACTACATCAATGCTATAGCTTTTTCAATATCTCTCCATATCAAGAGGCCTTTCACTTCAACCCACTTTAGCCACTCCTTGTTATAACTGAAAACAAGTGATTGGCTTGTATAACTGAGAATCTCTGCCAAATCAGCGGGTTTTACATTTTGTTCCAATCCATCATGATTCATGATTAGCTTAATCTAACATAGGCACATTGATAATTGCTTAATTGATATGACTATAGTTTGTAAGGTACTTAAACCGCTACGGTTCACAATCATTTTGGACATCTAGTGACTAGTGTACAAGTAACACCACCTATATTTGTGCTTCATTACAAGTAACTAGGAAAGGTACCAATGCTCGCAAGATCTTTTATTAATCATCATTTACATTGCACCATAATAATATTATTTACATTTTCACATAATGTTGATGAAAAGAAAGGCCAAGAAATTATTATTATTTATTTGTTTAATTATAATTTATTTTTTTTGACACCTGAAACATCTATAAAAATCCAACTAATAAGCGTTCAAAACCAGTTTAGTCTACGAGCCTAGCACGTTTCAATTGCCACCAATTCTAATGAAATATAGATTTGACACCAGTTATTCTAATCTGAAACAGTTAAAAGTTTTGGAATATTCATTTTTTTGATCAATTTAAATATAAATAAATTGTTCTAGAGAGAGGGAGAGAGAGAGAGAGAGAGGGGGGGGGGGGGGACAACTACGTAGAAAGGAAGATTTTTTTGGTACTAATAATCCTCTTTCGTCAATTTGTGAAACTTGTTCCACAAGCAACTAGAAGTGCTTTTACAATATACCCTCTCTCTAAATCCAATCCAAAGGACTTTGAGCATACAATAAAGACCAAAACGGCACCTACTGGACTCTCAACCAGATAATATGCTCCGAGATTGACATATTCTCCCCGTATGTTTCCAGCTGATTCCTCTAGCAATATGAAAGAAGAATCACGACTTCTACAATGACGTGATTTGCTGATTTATTTTGAAGATGGCCATCCCATAACTATCAACTAGACAAGCCCAAGAAAGAGATTACTTTAAGAGAGAACTTGTTTGACGCTTTCAACAGTGTTTGTTGACTTTTAATTGCCAGGAAATATTCTAGAATGGAGACTGAATTAATGCTTAATTAGCCGATCATATGGCATGATTGATAAAATGAAATAGCTTCTAAACTTGTCCAAAATTCACAACTAATGCTCTCATAGACATCAACTTAAATACGCTACACTCTCGTCATTCCTTAGCTCTCTTTTTCTTTGTGATTAGTTTTTTCTTTATGCTTCTTCTTTTCTTTCCTATTTTTGTAATCTTTGATTTGCTTTGTGCTTTTTTACATAAAGTAGTTTTTTGAATATACACCTTTCTTATTTATCCAAAAAAAAAAAAAAAAAACGTAAATACGCTACAGTGTACGGGGAAAAAAAAGGTATAGCTTGTGGGAAAGTCACCTGAAAGTATAGCTTGTGCCTTGTAGGCTATCCAATAACAGTTATGAACATCATTGATTCATTCTATAAAAATCATCATAATTGAAACCATATAAAAATAAAAAATAAAAATAAGAAGATGAAAGAAAAGATCTTGGCTCTACTGTCTTTATGAAACCAGATACAAGGATATGTCACTTGAATACATTTCCAGATATTATAACCGAAACCATATATAAATTCAATACAACATACCAGTCAAACTGACAGAAATGCTCATGCACATCCAATAGCCGTAGCCTCAACTGAAATCCTCCTGTGAAAATACTCCCCATTTAGCAGATAGACAAAGTATAAACAGAACACGAGTGTCATCTTCTGCTGACATGTTAATCGTTATCATCTGCACATATGTGAAAACTTGAGTTAGTATGGTACTATAATCAAAACAAAAAATAATAGCAATTTACTTATTAATAATCAGTATAATTGGAGTCCCTCCTTGCGTTTTCTAGAAGGCATGTCACCAATGATTATGAAGTATAGACATGGTAGAGATTACACAGTCTCTAGTTTTCACGTTTAAAAAATTTATGAGGAAAATTTCTCTTGCTTCTGCCAGCACTACCCAAGGTGAATATGAAAATTAGCATAACAGTTGGACACTTACAAATGGGATGCCATAATAGGATTGAGCCACCTACCTTACCTTAGCAATTTTGCAGCTTTACTATGGATACATATATTTCATTAGCAATTGGTAAATCTAAAGGTGTGCCTTCTAATCTACACTGATAAAAGCAGGGCATTAGCACAAATGCAGAAGCAATTGGAATGTAAAAAACACTGAAGCCACCAACATGACAGCACATATGGTTGGTCTGAACAATCAAGTAAAATAAGTGGCAAGCCACAATCAAGAAGTGGTTGGTCTAATTGTAAAGAACCTAAAGGTGGAGTAACTTTGGTGAAAGTCCCTTCCAGTCTCTTGTTTTGCAGGTTTTTTTATTTATATTTTCAATTTTTCTTCTTTTAAGAATAAGAAATTTCATTAACAATAAACTTAAAAAAGTAGAAACATAAATTGCTCTCTATTATTATCTTATCTACTAAAATAGTCTCACTAATATATCCCCACTCTAGCTTTGAAAACCTGAAACATCAATAAAAATCCAACTAAGCATTCAAAACTAGTTTAGTCTAAAGGCCTAGCACATTTCAATTACCACCAATTTTAATAAAATATAGATTTGACACCAATTACTCTAGTCTGAAATAGTTAGAAGGCTTCGAAAATTCATGCTATATGATAAAGTTGACATAAATTATTGACTCATTCCTAATGAGTGTAATTAACGTTGCTTCTTGACTGTTTTTGAAGGCATGGCTCCAATGATTCTAAAGTATAATCACGTAGACGTGCCAAAAGAAGTATGCAGTCTATAGTTTTCACATGTCAAAAATTTATTTGGCAAAATTCTCTAGAATTGCAGCACAAGGTGAAAATGAGAATTAGCATAATGCTTGGACAATGACAAATAGGATTCCGAAATAGGACTGAACAATCTACCTTAGCAAAATCCATAGAGCAGTATAAGAGTAAAGCTTGAGAATATATTTCCTAAAAAAAAAACTACTTGTAAGATACAATATCTATTAATTTGGACAGAATCGTAATAGTCTCATTTTAGGGATTTAAATTTAGCAATTGAAATTTTATGGATTAAATTGTAAAATGGTCAAATTGCAAAACTCAAATACTAATTTACCTAAAAATATATATAATGAAGATAATAAACAATAAAAATATACTTAAAATTCAAAGAAACTAGTACATGTTGTAATGTTTCAATCCACGCATATTGTGCAATTTATATACTTCCATCGTATATGAAAGAAAGAATTGTCATTTAAATATCAACAGAAATAAATTAGTAATGAAAATTAGGTATCTTTGTAAATACTAACCAGAGAGATTGGCCACTTCTCTCAAAGCAGCTCTCCGCATTTTTTGGGTTCAACAAAAGCTTTTTTCTAAAACTGAGAAACACCTTGTATTTCCACTGAGACTGAGGTGTTAGCGTAGACCCTCCTTGAGTTCTCATGGAAGCCATAGGAAATATAGAGATAAAATTTGAAGCACAATGTGTATAGAACTGAAGAAAAAAGGAACATAGAAATTAGTGAGGAAGAAAACAATTTGAAGAGATGAATGCGAGTGAAAAGTGACTTGGGAAATGAAAAATAGGAGCAGTGATTGTGATTGTGATTGTGAGAGAGCAAAAGGCAGAGGAAATCAAACCGGCAACCGGTCAACAAAGTTAAGAAAAAGATGACTTCCGCTAACTGCTGTGTGGGAGAATTTATAGAAGGGCCCGGTTAACGCACCTTTAAGCTATCTATTATTCTATTAATCATTAATTTTAAATTTTAAATTAAGTAAAAGATAAAGTTTATTTACAAAATTAGTAGTAGTCTAAAATTATAATTTACATTTAAAAAAAATTAATATTACTATATATTTTAAAACTCTAATTATTGAATTGCATATTCTTTATGATTTTATTAATACACATGCCATTTTTTGTTTCATTCAGATATTTTTTACTATATGATTTATAAGTTTATATTTTATGTATAATTTTAAACTATAAAAACTTGTAATTTAAATAATTAATTGATGATATAGCTATTGATCTTTAATTTTCTAAAAATTTGCAAGTATGGAAGATATGAAAAAAAAATGTAATCCAATGGTAGGTTTGTCAAAATTCTCCTTCAATAAAAAGATATTGAATAAGGTTGTAACCTTAAGTTATAACCAATTTTGTAGGTAAACTTTAAACTTAAGTAAAATGGTTTTGTTTCTCAAAAAAAAAAAAAAAAAAAAAAAAAGTAAAATGGTTTTATTAATGGATGCCTATAGAACATTTTTTAATGAACTATTTTTAAAAGTTTTAATTTCACTTTTATGAAAAATAAAAATAAAAAATTGCAAAAAGGTTTGTTATTTTTTTCTTTTTCCATAATAAAATGGTTTCCTAAGATAATTTATTAATAGATGCCCTAAGGGCATCCATCAGTAAAATCCTTTCTCTCTTAGAGAAAAATAAATAAATAAAAATTCCTCTCACCTTTTCCTCAAAAAAAAAAAAAAAAAAAAAAATTCAGCTCAATTTTTTTAGAAGAGTTTCATCTCTCCTTGTTTGGAAAATTGAGGGGTTTTTTTTTTTTTTTTTTTTTTTTTAAAGAGTATAGTACATTTAAGAAGTTGTATTTTTCTATAAAAAAAACATTATATTTTAAGTGTAATTTCAAATTAAATCTTATAATTTTAAAATTAAACCATAGGTTTTTTTTTTTTTTTTTTTTTTTTTCCTTTGAGAAGAAAACCATAGGAGGTATATAATAAGACTATATTACAAATTAAACTAGATAATTCTGCTAATTTAAAATTAAGCCCTAAACTTTTAAAATTGTGTCAATATAAACCCTAAAATTTTTTTTTAGTTGAATTGTGGATTTTAATTTCCTTTTTGTTTTCCTCAGAAAATGAAGCTTTATAAAAAGCTAACAACACCCAGAGGAATCATACATATAAGTATACAACAGGGCTTAAATCGCGTCTCCATGAAAGCTGATAGGTAACAAAGGCCCTTCAAAATCATGCCCTAAAGTCCATTTACAACAACTATGACCAACTGGGATTTTCTTGGAATAGCTTGAACTACCTGTAGAGCATTTCTCTCTCTACAATCAATAACATTATTGAAAAATTCATTTTTAACAAGGTCAAGGAGGATAGCTTGTCTAAATGCTAAAGCATCTATCACTGTTTGATTGACTTTAGGAATCAATGATACCCAAACTTTTAAGCTCTTTCATCTGAGCTTCTTAGCACCACACTAGTGGTACTTTCCACAAAAAATTTTGGAGTTGGTTTCCAGGTTTCTTTATTTGCTTTCTCTGTAGGTATTTCTTGCCATATGATCTGATAGCATTCAATAGAGGACTCAACTTGGTCCTTAGCACACTGCTTCATTGTGTTCTTTCATCTATTAGAATGAAGCATTATTACATATCAAAATAGGACTCAACTTGTTTTATTGCTTCTGTGCAAGGACTGTGCTCTTTTCCAAACATTGATGAATTTCTAACTCATAGATATTGTAACAATCTAGAATTTGATTTGAAACTAACGAAATTATAGGGTTTGATTTGAAACTCCCCTACAGTATTTGGTTTAAAAAATAATACTTACCCAATACTTTATTTACCAAACATTAAAAATCAAACATCCGCCCACCAAATGGACAAGAAAAGCAAGAAAGATTTGAAACTATTCAATAATTCCCAAGATAAATTATTCTGGACTAAAATGTTTCCAATGTTTTTTTAGTGTCAATCATGTTTCCAATGTTTCCAACTGAAATTTAAGCAAAAGAAAGGGAAAGTAATTACAAATAATTTGCAAAGGAAAGCTTGACATTTTATTTTATTTTTATTTTTTATTTTATTTTATTTTGTTGTTGTTGTTGTTGTTGTTGTTGTTGTAGTTGTTGTAGGCGGGTATCAAAGCCTAGATAACTCTTATTTGATGATAAGAAACTTAACCAGCTGAGCTAATTGGAACCTACCAACAAATTGAATTATCATCTTACTAAAGAAGCTCCTATCCTAATTCCCCAAAAGCCCAAAATCTTCACAAAAAGAATTTTGGAAAGACAAAAAAATAAAAATAAAAACAAAAACAAAAATGATTTCCGCCTTCAAACTATGCCAGATGGTAGAATAATGATATTATTATTATTATTTTTTAATTCCTTCATAAAGCAAAAATGTGCATTTCTATACAATTGGATGAAAATAAGGATTAGCAATTTTTTTTTTTTTTTTTTTTTTGAAAGTTGGATTAGCCAAATTATATAGTCTTTGGAATCACAAATAATATATTGTGTCCATTAAACTTGATCCACTCAAGTCCAGAGTAAAAAATTACCATCAAATATCCTCTCTTGCTTTTGATGCTTGAAACATCAGCATAAATCCAACTAAGAATTCAAAATTGGTTTAGTCTGATTAGCCTAAAATGTTTCACTAACCACCAAATTTAAAACATATAGATCAGACACGAGTTATTCCAAAAAAAAAAAAATTAATTATAAGATTCCAAATTTTCATATTATATGATCAAGTTGAATATGTATTGTAGTTTTTGGTGTGAGAAAAACCAATTATAAAGAAAGGGAGATTTTTTTTTCTTGGCAATAATAAATTGTTTTTCCCAATTTGTGAAACTTGTTTTAAGAGCAAGTAGAAATAGAAATGCTGTCAACAGTCCAATCTACAGGCCTTTTGCTCTTCAGTGTACAATAAAGGCCAAAACACGACTAATGGAACCCCAACCAGATAACATGCCCCAAGATTGACATAGGCTCCTATATGCTACCTGCCACTTCTTCTAGCAACCCCTGATGCAAAGCAGAAAATAGAATTGTAGGGTTTATGGCAATGCATCAAGGAAGATTACAACTTCTACATTGTCTTGATATACTGGTCTATTTTGAAGAAAGATACCGAATGATTAGGCCACAACTATTATAACCCAAAAACAGAAATTTATTCAAGAGCAAACTTGCTTGATACCTTTTATTTATTTTTATATTTTATTTACTATTAGTTAACTTCTAAATTCTAAAGAAAATATTCTAAACTGAATAATGAATGAATGAATTTTCAGTTCATGGTATACCTTGGAATAAATAAGTTAGAACTTCAAAAGTTTTGCTCCAAGTAAATGCCCATTACATGAGAGAAATGTGAGAAAGTTACCTGAAAGTACTGCTAGTAAGCCATCCATGATTATTGAGAGACAAATCATGATCCAAAACTTCCTTCTCATTGCTGAAGGCATAGCCCAAAACATAGCGGCAAAAGAAGAGAATCATGCCTAATTTATTCATTTCCAAATCATCATAATATATAAATTCATTACAACATATCAGGATTTTTATCCAAAAAAAAGTAGAAAAAACACAGTTAGATTGACAGAAATGCTTGTGCATATTCAATATCAGTAGCCTCAATTGAAATTCATCCTATGAAAATCCTCCTCCCTATTTTACAGTCAATCAATGTATGAAAAGAACATTGAAATCATCATTTGCAGACATGTCAATTATAATCTGTATATAAGTAAAAACCTGAGTCAATATGGTACCATAATTATTGACTCATTCCTAATGAGTGTAATTAAAGTTGCTTCTTGACTGTTTTTGAAGGCATGGCTCCAATGATCCTAAAGTATAATCACATTAGACGTGCCAAAAGAAGTGTGCAGTCTATAGTTTTCACATGTCAAGAATTTATTTGGCAAAATTCTCTAGAATTTGCAGCACAAGGTGAAAATGAAAATTAGCATAATGCTTGGACAATTACAAATAGGATTCCGAAATAGGACTGAACAATCTACCTTAGCAAAATCCATAGAGCAGTATAAGAGTAAAGCTTGAGAATATATTTCCAAAAAAAAAAAAAAAAAACTACTTGTAAGATACAATATCTATTAATTTGGACAGAATCGTAACAGTCTCATTTTAGGGATTTAAATTTAATAATTGAAATTTTATGGATTAAATTGTAGAATGGTCAAATTGCAAAACTCAAATACTAATTTACCTAAAAATATATATAATGAAGATAAATGTTATGTTCTTTTTGTTAAATGTGCCACCAACACTTTTAATAACTAAAGGGCAGAGGTCACAAACTATTTGTAATAGTATAAGCACTGATTGCAACAGAAATTTAACTAGTATATTTTTTAATGTTTCAATCCATGCATATTATGCTACATTCTAATACCAATTTATATACTTCCATCGTATATGAAAAAAAGACTTGTCATTTAAATATCAACAGAAAGAAATCAGTAATGAAAATTAGCTATCTTTGTAAATACTAACCAGAGAGATTGGCCACTTCTCTCAAAGCAGCTCTCCACATTTTTTGGGTTCAACAAAAGCTTTTTCTAAAACTGAGAAACACCTTGTATTTCCACTGAGACTGAGGTGTTGAAGCACAATATGTATAGAACTGAAGAAAAAAGGAACATACATAAATTAGTGAAGAAGAAAACAATTTGAAGAGATGAATGCGAGTGAAAAGTGATTTGGGAAACGAAAAATTGGAGCAGTGATTGGGAGAGAGCAAAAGGCAGAGGAAATCAAACCGGCAACCGGTCAATAAAGTTAAGAATAAGATGACTTCCGCAAACTGCTGTGTGGGAGAATTTATAAAAGGGCCCGGTTATTCTATTAATCATTAATTTTTAATTTTTAATTACGTAAAATATTAAGTTTAATTACAAAATTTGTTGTAATTTATAACTACAACTTATATTTAAAAAAAATTAACATTACTACCTATTTTGAAACTCCAATTGTTGGATTGCATATTCTTTATAATTTAAATACACATATCAAATTTTATATCATTTGGATATTATTTACTATATGATCTATAAGCTTAAATTTTATATATAATTTTAAACTACAAAAACTTGCAATTTAAACAATTTATTGATGACATAACTATTGAGAAAAAAAATGTAATCCAATAGTAGATTTGTCAAAATTCATCCCAATAAAAAAATATTGAGTAAGGTTATAGCCTTAACTTACAATCAATTTTGTTACTAAACTTTGTCCTTAAGTAAAATGGTTTTATTAATGAATGCCCATAGGACATTTTTTAATAAACCATTTTAGAAAGTTTTAATACCACTTTTATGAAAAATATAAAAAAAATTGCGCTAATTTAATAATTAAACTTGATAATTCTGCTAATTTAAAATTAAGCCCTAAACTTTTAAAATTGTGTCAATATAAACCCTAAACTTTTTTTTAGTTGGATTGTGGATTTTAATTTCTATTTTGTTTTCCTCACAAAATGAAGCTTTATAAAAAGCTAACAACACCCAGAGGAATCATACATACAAGTATACAACAGGGCTTAAATAGTATCTCCATGAAAGCTGCTAGGGAACAAAGGCCCTTCAACTACAAGAACCATTACAATCTTGAAAGTCATTTTAGCTGCTTGTGGATTCCCACCTCCCAACTCATTTGAAGCCTGAGTGCTACAAAGTGTTTGATGCATTCTTTTTCAAAAACAATTGTATACCATGCTTAGATAAGTTCAGGTGTAAGGAAACACGTTTAGAGCAAACTCTGCTGTGGCTCCAAATGCACGTGGTATGTAGTAGGCTAGTAGCACAAATAAGTAATTTTCAAGCTGCATACGGTGAGAAATTAGAAGAATAGTATAATGATTGGCATGCAACAAAATGTTAAGAGACTTAATATATGTAGCCAAAAAATGAAGACTACCATTTTCTTGAAAGAAAGAACAAAAAGAAATTACCAAACCATTCCAGCAGTAGGAACGGCGAAGCGAAAGAACTCCCATACTCAGAAGGAATAGCTCTGCCCCATTGGCTTGTCTATATAAAGCCCTTCATGCACCAGCCATCCCACACACTGCTTAGCAGCCACAAAAATTCACTTATCATGATGACTGAATTATATCTCTTAGTCTGACATTTCAGATTCTCAAACCAGAAGATATCTATGGTAAAATTATAATTTTGATGTGATGGTGGTAATAACAACAACAATGGATTAAACAAACATCCGTGTCAAAGAATTATGCTTTTGGATTGCCAATTTGTTTTAGTAAATTAACAGATTTTGTGTTGTTGATTTTAGCAAGTTAATAAAGTTCACTTAGGCTTGTGAACTAGCATGAGCTCAAAACAACATAAAACATAGACTAAGCAGGCTAGCTGAGGTTCAGTCAAGGACAAAGATAGTCTATTTTCAACATGACCAAAGTTTGTATAGCCCAATACTGGATTGAACTGAGAAATTTTGCAGCTTTAATATCGATACGTATATTTCATTAGCAATTGGTAAATCTAAAGGTGTGCCTTCTAATCTACACTGATAAAAGCAAGGCATTGGCACAAATGCAGAAGCAATTGGAATGTAAAGAAAGCTGAAGACACCAATTTGACAGCACATATGGTTAATCTGAACAATCAATTCCAATATGGGGCAAGCCACAATCAACAAGTGGTTGGTCTAATTGTAAAGAACCTAAAAGTGGTGTAACTCTGGTGAGAGTCCCTTCCATTCTTGTTTTGCATTTTTTTTTTCTTGTTTTAATTCTTTTATGGATAAGAAAATTTATTAACAATAAACTTAAGAAAGTAGAAGCAGCAAAATTAGAAACAGGAAAATAAAAATAAAAATCAACTGGGGAAAATCATTTGATTCTCTCAAGCAATTACAAGACTTGCATTCTATTGTTGGCTAGTAATGGGGAATAGATTAGGCACTCCGGACATAATGCTGCACTGGGGCTACACAGGTGATCTAAATTATGTATTCTACAAGAAAAGTACAAAATGTAGAGCACACTTGTATTTTGAGTGCCCATTAACTAAATTGAACATAAATTAACTCAAATCGACATAGAAGAGAGAAATGTGACAAAGTTACCTGAAGTAATGCTTGCATGCAATCCAATGGCACTAAACTCACTTGAAATTCATCCAACAAGAAATACTATTGGTAAAACCTTATAACTCATTATCTGTCTATACCTAGTGGCTAGATCCCCAATAAAAGTAGACCTGCAACTCCATTTTCATTTTGAAACAAGATGCACAAATATGCCACTTGAACAAGTTTCCAAATCATTGTAAATGAACCAAATACAAATTGATTAAAACATGGTCAGGCTGATTGAAATGCATGTACACATCTAATTGCATAAGCCTTGATTGAAATTCATCCAATGAAAAAAAGACAGTCAAGGTACAAACCGCACTTAGGTGTCATCTTTTGCAGTCATGTCAATCATTATCATCATCAACTCTATATATCATCATTATCAAAATCATCATCACCAAATATAAGTACATCATCACGGACTATATGTACATCATCATCATCATCATCATCGATCAACTATATGTACCTCATCATCATCATCATCATCACCAGCTGCATATATGTGAAAACCTGAGTTAGTATGATGATTATTATAATAATTCACTCATTACTAATGAGTGTAATTTGAGTTTGCTTCCTACCTATTTTGGAAAGCATGACAACAATGATTATGAAGAATATATATGCTTGCGCATGGTGAGCCAAAAGAAGAAAAAGAAAATTGACTTGACTTACTTGCCAATGACAAAACAAGATATATAGTTAGAAAGAAAATAAGATAGAATAGGTTTCGCCATTAATGGGAAGGATGGTTGAGATGGTTATTACCAGTTAATTTATAAATGGATACTTTCCCAAATCTCTTAATCAAACATTGTGCATTTGTTTGGTTGAAATCTTCCACATCTTGCTTGTATATCAAACTGACCCCACATTCCCTCATATACAGAGTTCTTTTATTGGTCTCAAATATAACCTTAATCTGACTGCATTCGTCATTCCCAACAGTAGCAAACCAATCATCACTAGACAAATACAATAGGCAAATACTGACCCCACAGTGTATCCATGTAGTAAAAAGTTCAAAGGCACAGTGATTCTGAGGCATATCAACAAGGGCTATCACACGAGCTCTAATACCATCTTCAAAGTCTGTATAATCTGATGCCCTCGATATAAAATCTGATGGTGATGCCCAGAGAGCGAATCCTATCCATTTACTATTATTCCAATTTGAAGGCAGCTTTATGCTTATTGAATTCCTCCCTATTTCAGCTAAACATGACGGAATAATAAATCCATCCAAAACGGCTTTACGACAGATGAGTCCCTGTACCCAAACCAAAACACAACTATTGTTAACTGTTTTATTTAACTATGAGAGAGAGAGAGAGAGAGAGAGAGAGAGAGAAGAGATTACCTGTAGGAAATAGAACAATATTGTAGATCCCACTCGACTGCCGCTCCCATCAAACGAAAGCCATCGAGAGAGAGGTTGTGACCAGATACTCAGTTTAACCCGTGCCGGTATCCATTTTAGGGAAGAACAATTTTGAACACTTATATATCGTACAGTTGATGGAAGCCTCGGCAAAGATTTTAGGGAAGAGCAAGCTTTAGCATTTATATTTCTTACAGTTGATGGAAGCCTTGGCAAAGATTTTAGTTTTTTGCAACGGGAAAGAGAGAGTGTTTCAAGAGACCTCAAATTATCCAGGTTGCTTGGAAGACATTTGAGATTGAGGCAGAAACTTAGATTTAATAAAGTAAGGGTAGTCAAAAACTTGATTGATGAGGATGGTACTTCCTTAATAGCAGTTCCACCCAAATTGAGTTCCGATAGGCTTTTCATAATTCCAGTAAATTTTGGAAACGAACTGATTTTGTAGCAACAAAGAGATTAAGAACTGTAAGGGACTGCATTTCGGCAGACATACTGGGAAGATCGGTAAGAGAAAAGCAACCTTTCAGATGTAAATACCTAAGCTTGCTGAGTTGTCCAATAGATGGGTGGATCTCAACCAATCGATGGCACCAACAAAGGTTTAATTCCTCGAGTATCGGAACACCTGAAAAGTCAGGTGTCCTAATAAGGTTGTAGGAATAACGAAGATCAATGAACTTTAAGTTGACTGAATGCTGTTACCAAAAAAAAAAAAAAAAAAGAGATTTCGTTAAACAGCTTTATAAGTGTATTTGTACATGTAGCTACACTTACAAAACAGGAAAAAAAATAGTAATAAATAATAGAAAGACAATTAAAAAGAACAAAATTACCATTACTCCTTTCTAAAGATACTCAAATTTGCTAAACTGCAAGTCAAGTTGAGCAAACGCCATTCGTTTGTGACTGGATGCCAAACATTTAAAAAGACAGTCCCTCCACGAAAGATATCTTAAGTTATTAGGAAGAGCAAGATGTCCTTGGTCATTAGGAATACTCTCTTTATCAATTATCAGCAATCTAAGATTAGACATCTTTGAAAACCCTACAGAAAATTCTTCAAGGTTGAAATACTCATTCCGAACTTCGACAACTATGGCTTGAATTGCTTCTGTTGCCTAAGATTTCAAAAGCAAAGGCTGAATTTTCAGAAAACTAACTCGAACAGATTCTGAAGAGTCCCATTTGTAACCAATAGATCGTAGTACAACATCACATGTTGATAGTAAAATGTACCACATATAAAGGCCTATTAATAGATTGTATTACATCTTTTTTTTTAAGTCTTTTTTTTCTTATTAATCTATTTAAAATTCATATATTAAAACTTGAAAGGTGCACTTCTACCTTTTAGAAATTCAAGACCAAAGGAGGGAGGGGGTGGGGTAAGGAAATCAAAACATTACTTTTAAAGTGATGGAAAAAGAAAATAAAGCCTATGGAATGATTTTTTTTTTTTTTTTATATATATAAAAAAAAATGTTAAGATAGCCTTTTGTTTTAGGTAGTAACCAAGAGATGAATAATTAGTTCATTACATCAAGAAAAACAAATTTAATTTCATAAACAATTACAAAGAGATAATATATGTTTTCAAAATATAAGAGATCATCATTGACAATATATTAGCATGGTAATTGGTAAATTATTTTACTATACCAACTCAGTATTATTCATTGAAATAAAATTATAGCTTTGTCATTTTTCTTACCATATCGTTCTCCAATACATGAAGCAAGTCCTCAACAAGCCATAACCGACTTTGCTTTCCAAGCTTTCCACCTGATTCAAAACGAATAATTTTTTGACCCATTTCTGATAGTAGATCATGCATCCCAAAACGTCCTTTGTAATCGACAGTTAGGAGAGATCTTTCCACAAGAACACTTACACCAATTCTTGCATCAAAACCACAATTCTCTAATATTTGTATTACTTTATCTTTCTTTTGCCCTCTAAAGAAACATGCAATATCTAAGAATATCTCCTTCCACATTTCCTCTAGTCCATCATAACTTATTTTAAGTATATCATGTATATCCCATTTAATATTTTTAAAACTGTCCAATGCACTTTGCCACTCTTCTATTGTTCTTCCAACCAAAAAGGAACCCAAAGTAACAAGAGCTAATGGAAGGCCACTAGCATATTCTACAACTTTCTGGGAGAGCTGCATATAACCTTCTTCGGGTTGCTCCTTTTTGAAGGCTTTCAAACTAAAAAGTTTTGAAGCATCATCATCATCTAATCCATTAGGCTTATATATTTTTAGCACTCCAAGATCGACCAACACATGTTCATCTCTAGTAGTTATGATGATCCAACTACCTAATCCAAACTAGTCATGCACTCCAGCCAATTTTTCTAATTGGTCCTTGTGATTAACATCATCTAGGACAAGTAAAACTTTTTTATGACGTAACCCACTACTCTTGATTTTTTTAACTCCTACTTGAACATTGTAGATCTTTATATTACTTCCCTCCAAAATTTCATCAAGCAATTGTTGTTGTAATTCATGCAGTTCACCTTTTTTTGATCTTTCCCTAACATTGGCAATAAAACTAGAACCTTCGAAACGATCAAAATACTCGTAATATATAGCACTAGCAAGAGTTGTTTTTCCCAGACCCCCCATACCACAAATCCCCATCATGTAAATATCGTTCCCAAAACCTAAATACGATGGGATCAATTCTGCCACCATAGATTTTATTCCTATCAAATTTTTGTTAATGCTTGAGGATTTAGAACTTAATTTCTCCGTAATTCCTTTCACAATGTGTTGGATAATTTTAGACTCATGCCTGCAAAGAAGATAGAAAATAATTACATGATGGTCCAAACCAATTATAAAACTTCAGGGGAGAAAGAAAAATATTAGGCAAAGATACTCCTTGGGAAATATCTTTACTTGAATTAGTCCACTAATTTTCTTAGGTTAGCAATGATATTGGATCCACTAAATCCAAAATCTATTTCATCAAGAGATACAATGATTGAGCAAAAAAATTAAGCATCTAATTTCATGCTTGATTGTTGAGAGAACCTCATTGGAATATTTTAAGCTGAACATGCTAAATATAAATGTTTAAGACCCTTTGAGGTTGCTTGAGTACAAAATATTAATAACAATGGCAATACCCAAAATTTTCAAAGTAGACAATTGAAAAATCTTTGTATACCAGGTAAATGAGTGAAGAGAAGGTATTGGTTTCTATTAATTAAAAATAAAATTTAATGATTTATACCTTTGTGCCAACACAAACCAAGCTTTTACTTCTTTAGTCGAGGCCCAAAGGTATGTTATGTTTCTCTTTGAATAAAATCATTCAAAAGCACCCTAATATCAATGATAAACTCCTCAAAGCTATACTTCTTCAAATTAAATTATGTAAACAACTGGTTTGGGAATGGGAATAAAATGGACAAATTGGTTTGATAATTTTTTTTAACCTCAATAATGAATGAGCCAAAATTAAATCTTTATGAAATTGGCATGCCCACCTTGAATCAAAATTATAACTTGCCAAAAGTTAATTTTGGCTGGTTGCATCATGTTGAGTTATAAAAGTGTTATAATTCTCCAAAATTTCACTTTGAATGACTTTAATTCTTGAGGGGCCAAAGAAGAATTTATAAAAGTTTTCCTATGAAGTAAATGCTCCATTTGTTTTGTCTAAAAATATTTGTCAGAAAATTGACTCATTGTCATGTATTTGGCTGCAATATTGAAAATGAGCTAAGTTTGGAGAGTTTTTGATGTTGCAAAGTTTATTTGTAATGATTTGTTAAGTAAAATGTTTTGGAAACCTTTTTATGTTTTGTTGGACGACTTTTCAAACAATAAGAAAACTTTATCCACTCAAATAAGAGGAAGCAAAAGATCTAGCTATAGGCCATCTCCATATCAAGGATTATATTATATTCAAAAAGAATATAATATAAAAAATTAATGTCAGCAGATTGGATTCTCGGAAAAAAAAATGTCAGCAAAAGTCATATATATATATATGTTCTTGAATCAAGTAATTCCATTTTGATCTTTTCACAGAGCTTCCCTAAGCCTAGATTCACAACCACTTTTACTGTTCCTAAAAATTTAACAGAATTTTAACTAGTATACCATGATGTAGTTCAATCCATGTATATTATGATATATTCTCTTAGCCAATTATATGCTTCATGGTAATTAAAAGTAGCTTATCATTTGAAATTCATGGAAATGACCTATTTTGTAGATGCCAACCGGAGATATTAGCCACTTCTCTTAGAGCAGTTCTCCATGTTTCCACATTCTTTATGTTATCCTCAAAGCGTTTCTGGTGATCAATAAAAGCTTGTTCAAAAGTTCCCGTTTGTTTCCGTATATCAGACGGTTCCACATCATAAAAAACTGGCAAAACTATTAGTTTCGTTTCTTTCATGCATTTGATTATCTTGGCAAGCTCATCCAAGCACCACGTAGAAGATGCATAGTTCTTTGAGAGAATGATGATAGCAAACTGTGATTCTTCAATTGTTTTGAAGAGCTCAGAAATACATTTTCCTTTCTTGAGTTCTTCTTCATCCCTAAAAGTAATAATCCCCTTTCTTTTCAAAGCAACAAACAGGTGGTCAGTAAAATTATTTCGGGTGTCCTCACCCTTAAAACTAAGAAATACATCATATTTTGGCTGACGTGTTGAAGAAGAAGATGGTGATGGTGATGACTCTCTTTTACGCTTCATTGAATCTGTTGGAAATTTAGATAAAAGAAGTACAACCAATTAAAAATAAAGAAAAATATATAATTAAATTAGGGAAGAAGAAAACGATGTGAAGTGGGATTTTAATTTCAGGCAGGGAGTGAAATAATAATAATAAAAAGAGAGGATTGTGTGTTAAAATTTAAAAGTGAGAACTTACCCATTTGTGAGAAGGAATTACAGCAGCGATGGCCTCTAAAACCTCCTGAAAACACTCCTGTTTTTGCTTCTTCTTTTTTTTTTTTTTTTTTGCAAAGACAGGACGACTGAAAATTATCTAAATATAGGAAATGAGACAAAGATAATGTAATAGATTTTTAAAAAAAAAAATACTACGGAATTCAATCATTTCGTTGGTAATGAGAAAATCAAAACCAACTCGAGGTTTAAACCTTGAAACAAACAAAAGTTGAAACTCTTGCTTCACGGCAATTAGTGAATTAGGAAGAAGAAAACAATTTGATATAGATTTTTCATTTCAAGAAAGAAAAAAAAAATGAAAGGAAAGAAATAAAAGGCATAAATATGTGTTCAAAATGACAACTTACAGAATTGGAAATTGAAAAAACAGTAGACTAGTAGTGATCGATTGTAATGATCGAAACCCAGTTGAAACAAAGCCGGATGCAATTGGTATTAGATATCTATTGGCTCCGTTCTTAATAAAGGAATGGACTCTGTTCTTTATTTCCCCGTGTGTTTGTGTCCACACTTCAATATCCCTTGTTTCAAGTCAAGCAAACTACTCGACAGAGTAGTTTGGTGGTAACCAGCTATCAGAGATGTGGTGGTGGTGGGCGTACCTATCGTGTACGAGAGATTTTCATCTACAAGGACATTTCCTCCTTACTCCTGTACATTTGCAATAATTGTGAATGTCATCATTCCATCTAATGCCTTTACAAAAAAAAAATATTAAATTTTTTTCCAGAATTTAAAATAAAATGATAGTTTTTTTACAAAAAAAAATAATACTAATACTTAACTAAAAGATAATACTAATTCCCTCAATCTCATTGTAACACCCCATAATTTTTTACTCCAATTTAATTAATTATACATAAATTATAAGGAGGCCCATAATTAAATGGATTAAATTGAATTGGGCTTAAGATATAAAAAAAATAAGATAAATACTATGGAATATAAAGCCCAAGTGAAGTGACATGAGTAAATATATGGGCCTTTAACCCTAGCCTTTTTATCTTAAATCACACGTGAAATTGTTGATGGGATTCCTTGTTGCTTCAGTCGACTACTGAAACTTTGCCTTCCGTCACTGTGGCTGTGAGAAGAGACTACAGGTATGGTTTCTATGACTATATCAATGGAAATAGGACTCCTACAATTGTATTATATTAGATAAAGATTTGGTCTATATGTTAGGAACGAACACAGACCTTGATTTTGAGCCAAATAGAGTAATAGATTTGGACTTGGTCACCATGTTAAAGTGAAAAGAGTGCTTATGGTTATTGCATTCGCACTAAGCCTCAATTGTTGACCGGTTATTATGCATTCACACTAGTTCAACCGTGTACTAGATTTTGGGTCTTTGGGTTGATGATTATAATGTTATAATAGCAATTGTTTACATAGCCTCAATGGTTGACCGATCAACCATCACACTTCTATTATTGTCTAAATCCTTGTCCAGCGGCAGGGACAATAGGCAACTAGATTGATATAAGGCTTGTACGTGGCTTTCCATATTAGATTGATATATATATATATATATATATATAATATTAAGGTCAGTAGATGTCCAGCGGCATCAAGAGAGCATTCTAGCACTAGATTGATAGATTTAAAGCAATCTCACGTGGCCTTCAATGTTAAGTTGAATATATATATTTATATATATAATGTTAGAGTCAGTGGACATCCAATGCATCAAGAGGGAATGCTAAGCAACAAATTAAGGCAATACGTGGCTTTCAATAGTAAATTGGATAGTTAGGTGAATAAAGGGAGAATTTTAGATATATCAATATTATCTAAGATAAAACTGTTTAAGTGTGAAAATAGATTTTTAAGTGGGAAATTGTGTATTGATGAACCTATTTTTTTGGTGTTGCTAGGTTCTAATTCTACTGAATTGTTGTGATTGAAGGGAAGTTGATTTCTTTTATTTTTGCAATTAAGAGGTAAGTGGTGTTTACTAATTTTGGGGGTTTTCCCAAAACAATATCGATTTGTTAAACTATTTTATATCAAAATTATGTTGATATTCTATGTATAAATTGATATTTTATAAATGGTTGATGTGCACGTTTACTATTTGTTTTATGAAAAACTTGTAGGATAACCTAAATTTAGTTAAACTTGTATGTGTGTATATATCTTTATATTTTTTAGAATTATGAATGGATTATTTTTGTGAGCATATTGAAATGTGTTTTGAAAACCTATGGCAAGTCGTGAATAGAAGCTCAGTATGGTATCTAGTCCTTAGCAAGGGACAATCATACTGCAACCAGTCCTTAGCAAGGGACGGTCCCCAAAAAGGGGATAGTGCACATTTGATAGCTCCTTAGCAAGGGAGAATACTATTAAGGATTCAAAAAGGAAGCTCCTTAGCAAGGGAATGCACCCTTTAGGTTTCAAGGGAACCATCCTTAAGAAAGGAGATGAAAAAGAGGTTCCAGTCCTAAAAAGGGGATAGCACAACCCTGTCAACGGGGCGTAAACGTTGACCACGAGAAAAGCCTAGGAAATTGTTATGTGATTGTATTGATGTATGTATTATGATGGCTCACAATATAAAGATATTGGTTCTTATATATATGAAGTATTTGATAATGAATATTGATGAGTTACAAGTTATGAAATTGTTGTAAAAATTATTTATTTGAAAGGTTTGTTCCCGCACCCCAATGTTAGTGAATTCCACTTATTGAGTTATCTCACCCCTTCCCCTTTTATTTCCCATTACAGATACATTAGAGGGATTATTGGAGTAGAGATTCTTGGGAGACAGTAGTTACGAACTATTTTGTGGAATTGAGGATTTTATTGTTATTTTTATGGCATTAAACATTGTATTCGAGAATTATTTTGAGGATGTTTGTATTTGGTGAATTAGAGCTCTGACTTTTGTGATGAGGGTCAAGGTTGCTAATTTCTTTTATTTAACATATTTTATGAATTATTCAGATTAAAAAGACATTTATTGCTTATGATTTTGGGGCGTTACAATTTTGGTATCAGAGCCAGGTTATGATTCTGTAGACACTTGAAAGACTAGGTCATGATCCTGTAGAAACTTGAAACTAGGTCATGATCCTATAGACACTTGAAACTAGGTTATGATCTTGATTTTTGTCAGGGCATTTGGTATTTAGGTTATGTTTGATGAGATATTTTCAATAATTTTGGTGATGTTACTTCTTATGTTTAGTAATGATAATTGTTGCACCGTCTATATTTCTTGATTTCTTTGTTAACTAGGTATCATGCCACCCAAAAAGAAGGGAGTAGCTAATTCCAATAGCGAGGAACCTATTGTTAATTTGCGAAGGCCAACCAAAGCAAGGGTTGATATTGAGGCTGAAGTCACTCAAGACATGAGAAATAATGAACGTCCTAGGGTGACACGCACTGATCCTTTGGATGAAGCTGCTGCCCGACTATTGGACAGGTTGGCCCAGGTTGCTAGTAGAGGTGCAAGTAGAGTAGAGGCAAGGGCTAGTTGCTCTTTTGAAACTTTTATGAAGCAGAATCCCCTTTCTTTTGATGGGAAGCCAAACCCCACGGAAGCTGAGAACTGGTTCTTGCAAATGGAGAAGTTGTTAGAAGCTTTAGATTGCACTGACTCTCAGAAGGTGCGATTTGCAACTTTCAAGTTGATTGGGGAAGCTGAGCGTTGGTGGAGATCCACTAAGGCCATTTTGGAGGGACTGGACAATGAGAGAAACCCCATCACTTGGGAGAAATTTAAAGGGCTTTTCTATGATAACTACTTCCCTGAAGTGGTTCGGGAACGAAAAGAGAGGGAATTTGCTAACTTGGTGCAAGGAAGTATGACTGTTGAGCAATATGCAGCTAAATTCATCGAGTTATCTCGCTTTGGACCCCATTTAATCCTAACTGAGGCGAAGAAAGCAAGTAGATTTCAAAAGGGGTTGAATGAGAGACTTCGACACCACTTGATTGCATCAGGGGTTGATAATTATGCAGAGTCAGTTAAGAGAGCTATGAGGCTGGAGGAAGATTTCAAGAACAATGTTAGGAAGGAGAACCCACCTAGAAACACTGGACAGATAGGCTTTTGGCAAGGCAATGCTCAAAGTCATTGGAACAAGAAGGGATCTTTTGGGAGGTTTGGGAGTAATTCATCATCAAATAAGCCTGAAAATAAGAATCCACCCCAGAATGCTCAAGGTAGAAGTTCGAATGCTTGCCCTACATGTGGAAGGTTTCATGGAGATAAGCCATGTTTCTTTGAAGGAAAGGCTTGTTATAATTGTGGGAAGACAGGACACTTGGCTAGAAGCTGTACATCTCTTCAACAAAACTCAATGGCACAACCTGAAAAGAATGATCAAAGGAGGAAAGCACAAGGGAGAGTGTTTGCACTCATACCACAAGACGTTCAAGCTTCAGATATTGTGGTCGCAGGTACCCTCCCATTA
This sequence comes from Quercus gilva, assembly GCA_023621385.1. NCBI lineage: Eukaryota > Viridiplantae > Streptophyta > Magnoliopsida > Fagales > Fagaceae > Quercus > Quercus gilva. Next base: position 4,217,394 of record CM042481.1, on the reverse strand, counting down.
TTCTCAAAATTTGCTAAAACTTTATTTGATTCTGGATCTTCACACTCTTTCATCTCCTCTCGATATGCTAAGTTATGTGATAAGAAACCTGGACTTATGGATTATGACTTGTCTGTGGCCACACCTATGGGTGATTCTTTGGTGTGTAATTCTATACTTAAGTCTTGTGTCATCCAAATTGAGGATAGGGAAATGTTAGCAAACTTGATTTTGATGGACATGTATGACTATGATGTAATTTTGGGAATGGATTGGCTGGCGGCTTATCATGCTAGTGTAGATTGTTTTAGAAAAGAAGTGGTGTTTCGGCCTCTAGGAGAACCTAAGTTTCGGTTTAAGGGCTCTAGGATGCATGCTTTACCTAGAGTGATATCAGCCCTTCGAGCTAAGCGTCTATTACAGAAGGATGCCAAGGGTACCTAGCTCATGTGGTGGACACTAGGAAAGAGGTATTGAAGTTGGATGATATCCCTGTTGTAAGGGAGTTTCCTGATGTCTTTCCTGAAGACCTACCAGGGGTACCTATAGATAGGGAGATTGAATTTTCCATTGATTTGTTCCCTGGAACTTCTTCTATTTCGAAAGCACCCTACCGAATGGCACCAATTGAACTTAAGGAACTCAATGAGCAGTTACAAAAACTCCTTGATAAGGGGTTCATTAGACCAAGTGCATCTCCTTGGGGTGCACCAGTTTTATTTGTGAAGAAGAAGGATGGGACTATGAGGTTGTGTATTGACTACCATGAGTTAAACCGGGTTACTGTGAGTAACAAATACCCTCTCCCTCAAATTGATGACTTGTTTGATCAATTGCAAGGGGCACAAGTCTTCTCTAAGATTGGCCTTCGTTCTGGGTATCACCAACTAAAAATCAAGAGCGAAGACATACCCAAGACAGCTTTCAGGACGAGGTATGGGCACTATGAATTCTTGGTAATGCCTTTTGGATTGACCAATGCTCCTGCTGCATTTATGGACTTGATGAATAGGGTGTTTCATGAGTACTTAGACCGCTTTGTTATTGTTTTTATTGATGATATTCTAATTTTCTCCAAAAGTATGGAAGAACATGAAGAGCACTTGAGAATTGTTTTTCAAATTTTGAGGGAGAAGAAACTATATGCAAAGTTTAAGAAGTGTGAATTTTGGCTTGACCAAGTGGTGTTCCTAGGGCATGTGATATCTAAGGCAGGGATTTCTGTAGACCCTAGTAAGGTTGAGGCTGTGGTTGATTGGGCAAGACCAACGGGTGTGAGTGAGGTTAGAAGCTTTTTGGGCCTTGCTGGCTATTATAGGAGGTTTGTGGAGGGATTTTCCCGTATTGCAGCCTTAATGACTCAACTAACTTGTAAGAATGTCAAGTTCGTGTGGACAGAAGAATGTGAGAAGAGTTTTCAAGAACTTAGGCAAAGGTTGATTACTGCACTAGTACTAACCATCCCTAGCAACTTGGGAGGCTTTGTCATTTATAGTGATGCTTCAAAAAAAAGGGCTAGGTTATGTGTTGATGCAGCATGGTAAAGTTATAGCTTATGCTTCCCGCCAATTAAAGAGTTATGAACAGAATTATCCTACTCATGATTTGGAGTTGGTTGCAATGGTGTTTGCATTGAAGATTTGGAGACATTATTTGTATGGTGAAAGGTGTGAGATTTATACAGATCATAAGAGCTTGAAGTACTTCTTTACTCAGAAAGAATTGAATATGAGACAACGAAGGTGGCTTGAGTTGATTAAAGATTATGATTGCTCAATTAATTACCATCAAGGCAAGGCTAATGTGGTAGTTGATGCACTTAGTCGGAAGTCTTCTGGTTTCTCAGCTGCCTTATTAACTACTCAAAAGGAGATAATTAAGGACCTGGAGAGAATGGGAATTGAAATTGTCATGGGTGATTCCCAAGTCTTTATGGCCAGTTTGACTATACAACCCACTTTGATTGAGAAGATTAAGAGTTCACAGGTTGATGATGCACAAATTGTAAAGATTATAGAAGAAGTGCAAGAAGGGAAAAGACCAGAATTTAATGTGTCTAATGACGGTGTCTTGAGGTTTGGAAAAAGACTTTGTGTGCCAAATGATGTATTAAAGAAGGAGATTATGGAAGAAGCCCATTGTACCCCATACTCAGTGCACCCTGGTAGCACCAAAATGTATCGTGACATTCGAGAAATTTATTGGTGGAATAACATGAAGAGAGAGATAGCTCAGTTTGTGGAGCAATGCTTGACTTGTCAACAAATTAAGGCACTACAACAGAAACCTTCAGGATTGCTGCAACCACTTCCCATTCCTAAGTGGAAGTGGGAGTATATATGTATGGATTTTGTGACTGGTTTGCCAAGATCTCCTAAGGGACATGAGGCCATTTGGGTAATTGTCGATAGGATGACAAAAACAGCACGTTTTATTCTAGTTAAGATGACTTACTCACTTGATTAGCTAGCACAAATATATATTGATGAGATTGTGAGTCTTCATGGAGTTCCAGCATCAATTGTGTCTGATCGAGACCCAAGATTCACCTCAAAGTTTTGGGAAAGCCTGCATAAAGTTTTGGGTACTAATCTTAGCTTTAGTACAGCCTTCCACCCGCAAACAGATGGTTTATCAGAAAGGACTATTCGTACTTTGGAGGATATGTTAAGGGCTTATGTATTAGATTTCAAAGGGAGTTAGGAAAAATACTTGTCCTTAGTGGAATTTGCCTATAATAATAGCTACCACTCTAGTATTGAGATGGATCCCTATGAGGCTTTGTATGGTAGAAAATGCAGGTCCCCATTGTGTTAGGAAGAGGTTGGTGAGAGAAAATTGTTGGGACTAGAAATCATTCAAATGACATCTGAGAAGATCGATCTGATTCATAAAAGATTGCAAACAGCACAAAGTCGACAGAAGAGTTATTATGACAACTCAAGAAAGAAAGTAGAATTTGAAGTTGGAGATATGGTATTTTTGAAAGTTGCCCCAATGAAGGGTGTGATGAGATTTGGGAAGAAGGGGAAGTTGAGTCCCAGATTTGTTGGTCCATTTGAGATCCTAAAACTCATTGGTAAAGTTGCCTACGAGTTGGCCTTACCGCCTACACTTGCAGGAGTGCATAATGTGTTTCATGTTTCCATGCTGAGGAAGTACATCTCGGATCCTTCACATGTCTTGAACTATGAGCCACTCAAGATCAAAGACAACTTGACTTATGAGGAAGTTCCAATCCAAATTCTTGACCGCAAGGATCAAGTGCTACGCACCAAAACCATATCATTGGTTAAGGTCCTTTAGAAGAATCACACAGTGGAGGAGGCATCTTGGGAGCGAAAAGATGAGATGAAATCAAATTATCCAGAGTTGTTTGTTAATGAAGGTATGTACAATTTCGAGGACGAAATTTTTTTTAAGGGAGGAAGGATGTAACACCCCATAATTTTTTACTCCAATTTAATTAATTATACATAAATTATAAGGAAGCCCACAATTAAATGGATTAAATTGAATTGGGCTTAAGATATAAAAAAAATAAGATAAATACTATGGAATATGAAGCCCAAGTGAAGTGACATGAGTAAATATATGGGCCTTAATAACCCTAGCCTTTTTCTCTTAAATCACACGTGAAATTGTTGATGGGATTCTTTGTTGCTTCAGCCGACTACTGAAACTTTGCCTTCTGTCACTGTGGCTGTAAGAAGAGACTACAGGTATGGTTTCTATGACTATATCAATGGAAATAGGACTCCTACAATTGTATTATATTAGATAAAGATTTGGTCTATATGTCAGGAACGAACACAGACCTTGATTTTGAGCCAAAGAGAGTAATAGATTTGGACTTGGTCACCATGTTAAAGTGAAAAGAGTGCTTATGGTTATTGCATTCGCACTAAGCCTCAATTGTTGACCGGTTATTATGCATTCACACTAGTTCAACCGTGTACTAGATTTTGGGTCTTTGGGTTGATGATTATAATGTTATAATAGCAATTGTTTACATAGCCTCAATGGTTGATCGATCAACCATCACACTTCTATTATTGTCTAAATCCTTGTCCAGCGGCAGGGACAATAGGCAACTAGATTGATATAAGGCTTGTACGTGGCTTTCCATGTTAGATTGATATGTATATATATATATATATATATATATAGGCTGATCTTATGCTTCACATGTTGGAGGTTTCTTGGCATGCTCCTGAAAGATTCCTATAATAGTGCAACTTTGGCTCCTTCCAAGGACAAAGGTGATGTGGCCTAGCCCTAAAAATGAAGGCCTAGACCTTTGAGTGGGATGCTCCTGAACACTCCTTGTTCCCTCCAAGATTCCCCAAAAGACTTGGAGTCAAAAAAGAAAAAGACTCATTTTTACTATTCATCTGTCACTATTCACCTGTCACTATTCACCTGGCACTATTCATCCGTTACTGTTCACCTGTTACTATTCATTCCGAATTTTGCCTATTTAAGGGGGGTTGTCCCTTATGTTAAACTCAGAAGTTTTAAGGACTTTTCAGAAGTTTTTTGTTAGAACTTCCTCTAGAGAGAGTTTTCTTCCCTAGAAACCTTCTTTGAGAGAGTTCTCCCTATTCACTATTCACTGTTAACTTGTTTACCATAACCTTGTTCATACAAACCTTGTAACTAGGACTAGTTCAAGCTTTGTAACTGTTAACCTCTACTGTTGAGATCTTGTTGTATTCACTACTACTACTGTAATATGGATAAGTTGTAGAGATCCAACTCCTCTGTCAGCTCCAGGACTGGTTGTCCTCCTGATATTGTGAATGAAGAAGATCACACTGTTGAAGATCATGAGATCCTTGATTTCCGAAAATGGAACATTCCCAAAGTTGATACTAAAACTGTTTACAAAACTAGTTGGACTGAAACCACTTTTCATCCTATTTACAAAGTTCAAACTGTTGAACAAACATTTTCTATTTCAAAAGTTCATGAAAAATGTTGTTTGTTTTCCAAGAAAAATATTAATGACTTCATTGCTAAAAAACTCAGTTATTTGCATATTGGTTTGGTCCAAGTTGCTGTTAAACCACTTACCCGAAAGGGTATTAATGCTTCTATTCTCATGTGTTTACGAGATGCTAGATTTAAGGTCTTTAAAGATAGCATTCTTGGTATGATCACTGCTTCTTTGTATGATGGTCCTGTTTACTTTAACTGTTATCCTGATATTACTCTTGCTTTGGATGATCCTAATATTATTAAAGCATTGACTTTGAACATTGCTTCTTCTGGTTATATTATGGATGAAGGTAGTAAACCTTTTGCTTTGATTTACCGTATTTATTACAGACTTTTGGGTACTCAGTTAAATCCTTGTTGTTTGAATCCTAGAGAACCCTCTGGTAAAACAATGTTAATCACATGTTCAACTCCTGATGCTAAAGTTCAAGTTCCAAAAATGATTCAATGGCAAGATATTAATCTTCCTACTGAATGGTTGTTGAATCAAGAATCTCCTGTTCCTAAACCTGTTTTTGATGAGCTTGATCTCACAAATATTCAACAATATCTTGATGGTACTGTTAAAATATGTTTTCAAAATAATGAACCCTTGAGGATCAACGAAGGAAGACATTCCTTTGCTGGATCTGAAAGTATTTCAAAAAGAGACCATGATGTCAATGAGTTTTTGCAAAAGAATTTTGAAAGACCCACTGATCTGAAATTAAAAGGCGTTTCAAGTGATAAATCCCAAATCAGCTCTGTTTACTATTCTACTAAGCCTGAATCTTCCTCTCCATATGGCAAACCTGCTACCGAAGAAGAAGATGATGCTAATTCTGTTTGTCCATCTGATTCTGATTTTCCTCCTATTGAAAATAATGTTAACCATTTACGAGTATTGACTGCTGTCAATGAAAATTTTGAAGTTGACCTGACTCCATTGTTTGATGAATTTATGCTTCCTAAAAATAGGACAAAAAGAAAAATTTACCAAAATGATTTTGCTCAGTCTGAGAAAAACCGTGTTAAAAGAAAATGGTTAGAAAAAATGAATCAGTTGAAAAGACATATTTTGTTCTTTGATTTTCTTGAAAACTATTATGTTTCAAAAGATGAAGTTTTCAAAAATTATTTAAATGTGATAAAGAAATCTAATTTTGTTAAAAATGACAAAACCATTGTCAGATCTAGTCATCCACCCCTTGAGACTATTTTGGTGACTACTGACAAAATTGATGTTAAAGCTACTCCTTTCAAAATTGCTGATGATCAAACTCCTGTTGTTAGCCTTATCGAACAAAACAATTTTACTAATGAATCTTTACATGTTATTGGTCAACAGCTTGACCGTATTGAAGAAAAAATTGCTGAAAAAACTGTTTCTGTTGACAAATCTGCTTTTGTTCAAAAACCAGTTAAACCTGTTTCTGTCAAGACTGAGGAACCTTTGATTAATTTACCCAGTCATGATAACAAATCCAAATTTCGAACCTCTCAGTCTAAACTTCTTGAAACTGTTGACAAAATGCTTTCTGATTTAAAAGTTAAAACTGAAGGTACTTCTACAAGTACTCCTGCTGCTCGAACTATTTCAAAAAATGAGATTGTTTCTGATGAAAATACAGATTCTGATACTGTTTCCTCTGTCTCTGCAAAAAATGTTTTTGATGATAGTTTACCCAAAATTAAAAGATTTGTTGGCAATTCCAAGCCCATGTTTCTTACAAAAAATTGGTATTCAAAACCTACTCCTCCTGATATGCAGTTTGAAGAAAGACATTTTCAAACTCAGTTTTCTGTTTCTGCTGATAAGATTTATGAATGGAATATTGATGGCTTTTCTGAACAAGAAATTATTAACAAAATGGGACATATGTCCATGGTTGGTATTGCTTATCAAAATAATCATGATTTTGAACAATCTGAAATTGTTGACCTTCTTACTACTGGCTTTTCTGGTACTCTTCGTGGATGGTGGGATTCATATCTCACAGAAGATTCTAGAGACTCTATTAAACATGCTGTTAAAAAGAATGATGAAGGCTTGCCTATTTTTGATGATCGTATTGGTCGAGGTGTTCCTGATGGTGTTAATACCTTGATTTATACTATTATCAAACATTTTGTTGGTACTCCATCTAATGTTTCGTCTCGGATTTCTGACTTGTTAAATAATTTGAGATGCCCTACTATGTCTGATTATAGATGGTACCAAGATGTTTTCCTTTCCAGGGTGATGCAACGGAAAGACTGTTTCAAGCCTTATTGGAAAGAAAAGTTTATTGACGGTTTGCCTCCTATCTTTGCTCATAAGGTAAAACAAGAATTAATTGGTAAAAATGATTCTATTGACTATGATAATTTAACTTATGGTGATATTTTAAGCACAATTAAAAAACTTGGAATTAATATGTGTACTGATGAAAAACTGTTAAAACACCAATTAAAAAACAAAAGAAAAGCTAAATATGAAATGGGAAATTTTTGTGAACAATATGGTTTACCTTCTATTGCTCCTTCTAAGCAAAAAGGTAAAAAACATGATAAAAGTTACAAAAATTATAACCATAAAAAACATAAAACTAGTTTTAATGATTTCTATGCTAAAAAGAAAAATGTTTCTAAAAAACATGTTAACCAACGATCAGGTAAAGGTAAATGTTTCAATTGTGGAAAACCTGGTCATTTTAGTAAAGATTGTAAACAAAAACCTGGTAAGTTGAAAAACAAGTTTAACATGTTGAAAATTGATGATAATGATCAAGAAGAATTATTCAGAATCCTTGAATCAAACAATTCGTCTGAATCTCTGGAAGATGATCTTTCTTCTTCTGATTCTTGTTATCATTCTGCTGATGATTCTTCTGATTCTCCTAATATTAAACTTGGTTGTAGGGATTCCTGTTGCAATGTTGTTAAAATTGTTAATGTTCTCACTAAAGGTGAAGAAAATGAAAGCCTGTTAATAAAATTGATTGGTCAAATTGAAAATCCTGAATTACAAAAAGAATATTTGGATAAGTTCAAGAAAAACTTATTAAAAGATGAAACTAGTAAAAAACTTAAATCAACAATAAGTTTTGAAGAAACTTTGGAAAGATTCAATAAGAAGAAATCCAAAGATTTAACTGTTAATGATCTCCAATGTGAAATTAATACTGTTAAACAGGAGATAAGTGAATTAAAACTTGAACTAAAACATATTGAAAGTGATAACCATAATCTTAAACAAGAAATGTTAATGTTAAAAATTGATAAAACTATTGATCAAAATAAGACTGATGATGAACAAGATGAGCACAAGGATGGAGACGAATCTGGTCAACAGGCTCTTCTTTCTGATAACGGTAATGCTGATGATTCTCAAATTCCTCTTGTTGATGTTCAACCTAGTCTTGTTAGTATTAACAAAATTCTTCCCCCAAAATGGTTCACAAAAGTGAAGATTTTTGTTTCCCATGATTATCATTTCACTGTTATTGCAATGATTGATTCTGGTGCTGATAAGAATTGTATCCAGGAAGGATTGATTCCTTCGAAATATTTTGAAAAATCAACTGAAAAATTGGTTTCTGCTACTGGTGCTCAAATGAAAATCAAATATGAACTGAATAATGCTCATATTTGCCATGATGATGTCTGTTTTAAGATTCCTTCTGTTCTTGTTAAAAATATGACTGATAAAGTGATTCTTGGTTTGCCATTTATAAATGCTCTGTATCCCTTCCTTGTTGATAATGATGGAATTACTACTGATCCTTTTGGACAGAAAGTAAAGTTTAAATTTGTTTCACAACTTGAAATTGATATCAATGATGCTTTAGATTCTCCTGTTACATGCTTCCTAAACAATTTTGAAGGTAATACTAGTAATGCCAAAATATCTACTATTACCACTGACCCTAATATTTCTAATGATCTTTTGCAGGAATCGAGCACTGATGCAAGGATAAATACCACTAGTGAGTGGGATAATATTAGTATTTATACCACTAATAAGTGGATTATTATGGCTCCCTCTACTGAGAGGAAAAACAAGGGAAAAGCTCCTATACAGGACTATTCCCAAAACAAAATGCATGAAGGCGCATCTTCTGGGGTAAAACCCAGTGGATCGACATCCCTTCAAGAGTATGTCCCGGCAACGGTGGCATATTCCAGTGGTGATATTGTGATTGCTTTGCAGGAAGTTTTGTCAAAAAATTTACAATTCCACAATGGAATCTATTCAGAACTTCTAGATTCTATTAAATTTATTCTTGATAACCTTCAAGCTGCTTTTATTCAAAACCACCATGATCTTTTAAAAAGCACTCTTAGAGCCCTGGAAATCCATCTTGTTAACCTTTCTGTTCAGAATGAGGCTTACCTAAGCCATTATGTTAACCTTATCTCAGAAAACCTCTTGCTTCAAATAATGACCTTGTTTCAAACCTTGTTTCAGAAATTGGGGCTTTTAGAAGCCAACTTGCTAACCATCCAAATATTACAAATGATCCTTACACTAGTCAACTCTTTGGCAAAGAGGATATCCATTCGAAGGATAAAATGACTATAATGGGCACTGATTATTCTAGATTGAGCCTTAAGTCCCAATCTATGCTAAGAAGTGCTTTTGCCAACTTGCCATCAGATATACAATCACGTATACTGAAGAGCAAGGCTATGTTTAGGTCTTTTGACCTATGGTTCAAATGTTTCAAGAAACTTGTTACCGCCACTATTCCTGATCCTGATGAACTTGATGAAGGTGATAATGTGTTTATCCAGTTGGACTGGGAAGAACACTTTGGGAGTACTCTCAGAGTGTATGAAAAACCATACCGATTTCCTGGTCTCTTAATTAATTATGATGATGGTTACTTTGCTGCTGATGATGATGATGATAGAGATCCTAACTGGCTTTCTCATATGTTTGAATATGGCTTTATCAGATTTCTAAAATTAACAAGCCATTACCAAGCCAGTCAACTTCCTCAAATTATTCAAGATGCCATTAAAAAATTTACTGGCCCTACTATTTCCATCAGATGTTGGAGTACTTTGCCTAGATGGGACAGAAATAACTGGATGAATGTCCAGCCTTCGAAACATCTTATTCTCATCAATGGTCATACTCATCAGGGGCAATGGCTTGAAGGGGATCCACATTTGTCCTTCAAAGATCCTTATGCTCTTGCAAAATGTTGGGGAAACTATTTTAATAATCAAATTATTGAAGTTGCTCAGAACCTGTGGAAGGATTATCATTTCATGGGAAGCACTGATAGAATCTCTGTTTTTGGTCCCAGGCCACGTGTTGACGCTATTGCTCGTTTACGTATTGCAGACCATTGTAATCCAAAGAGCTTTCTCATTCCAGGAAGAAGACCACTGGATGAGCTTGTTTTATATTGTGGATTTTGCAACCAATATGCTATTTATCATGAGCATGATTGTGACTCTCCACAAGGTCCCTTTGATCCTTTTGATGGTTATCCGTCTGATGCTCCTTCTACTGATTGATTGTGTGGTCCTCAGGTTACTGTTACTACTATTCCCTATTTGTCTAGCCAGCATAATGGCCACTATTCAAGTACATGCGCACATGATGATATTCCTATTGACCTTTGTCAGAAAATTTGCTAGTGATGTTCAAAGAAATATTCCTATTGACCTTTGTCAGAAATTTTGATGATTTTATGCCTCACATGTTGGAAGTATCGCATACTCCTGAAGACTCCCATCATAGTGCAAATTTGTTTGGCCTCTTTTGATGGCTTCTTTTAAGGACAGAAATGATGTGGCCTAAGCCTAAAAATGAAGGCCTAGCCCTTTCCGTAAGATGCTTCTGATCTCTTCATGTTCCCTCCATGACTTGGAGTCAAAAAAGAAAAAGACTCACTTTTTACTATTCATCTGTCACTATTCACCTGTCACTATTCATCTGGCACTATTCATCCGTCACTATTCACCTGTTACTATTCATTCCGAATTTTACCTATTTAAGGGGGGTTGTCCCTTATGTTAGGGGCAGAACAAAAAAATTAGAATTTTATTCAGAACTTATTAGAAGTTTTTTGTTAGAACTTCCTCTAGAGAGAGTTTTCTTCCCTAGAAGCCTTCTTTGAGAGAGTTCTCCCTATTCACTATTCACTGTTAACTTGTTTCTATTACTACCTTGTTCACCATAACCTTGTTCATACAAACCTTGTAACTAGGACTAGTTCAAGCTTTGTAACTGTTAACCTCTACTGTTGAGATCTTATTGTATTCACTACTACTACTGTAAGTGTTTACCTACTTTCAATAAAGAAGTATTTTCAGTTAATGTTCATTATATGGATAAGTTGGATAGTTAGGTGAATAAAGGGAGAATTTTAGATATATCAATATTGTCTAGGATAAAACTGTTTAAGTGTGAAAATAGATTTTTAAGTGGGAAATTGTGTATTGATGAACCTATTTTTTTAGTGTTGCTAGGTTCTAATTCTACTGAATTGTTGTGATTGAAGGGAGGTTGATTTCTTTTATTTTTGCAATTAAGAGGTAAGTGGTGTTTACTAATTTTGGGGGTTTTCCCAAAACAATATCGATTTGTTAAACTATTTTATATCAAAATTATGTTGATATTCTATGTATAAATTGATATTTTATAAATGGTTGATGTGCACGTTTACTATTTGTTTTATGAAAAACTTGTGAGATAACCTAAATTTAGTTAAACTTGTATGTGTGTATATATCTTTATATTTTTGAGAATTATGAATGGATTATTTTTGTGAGCATATTGAAATGTGTTTTGAAAACTTATGGCAAGTCGTGAATAGAAGCTCAGTCTGGTATCTAGTCCTTAGCAAGGAACAATCATACTGCAGCCAGTCCTTAGCAAGGGACGGTCCCCAAAAAGGGGACAGTGCACATTTGATAGCTCCTTAGCAAGGGAGAATACTATTAAGGATCCAAAAAGGAAGCTTCTTAGCAAGGGAATGCACCCTTTAGGTTCCAAGGGAACCATCCTTAAGAAAGGAGATGAAAAGGAGGTTCCAGTCCCAAAAAAAGGGATAGCACAACCCTGTCAACGGGGCATAAACGTTGACCATGAGAAAAGCCTAGGAAATTGTTATGTGATTGTATTGATGTATGTATTATGATGGCTCACAATATAAAGATATTGGTTCTTATATATATGAAGTATTTGATGATGAATATTGATGAGTTACAAGTTATGAAATTGTTGTAAAAATTATTTATTTGAAAGGTTTGTTCCTGCACCCCAATGTTAGTGAATTCCACTTATTGAGTTATCTCACCCCCCTTTTATTTCCCATTACAGATACATTAGAGGGATTATTGGAGTAGAGATTCTTGGGAGACAGTAGTTACGAACTATTTTGTGGAATTGAGGATTTTATTGTTATTCTTATGGCATTAAACATTGTATTGGAGAATTATTTTGAAGATGTTTGTATTTGGTGAATTAGAGCTTTGACTTTTGTGATGAGAGTCAAGGTTGCTAGTTTCTTTTATTTAACATATTTTATGAATTATTCAGATTAAAAAGACATTTATTGCTTATGATTTTGGGGCGTTACACTCATATCACAGCCACCACACGTAGTATCCACACATCGCCACCACACAGTAATATTATTGGATAGTTGCCTATTTAAGAGCATTTGCAACAGGGGAGGCAAAAATTGTAGCTAGTTAACAATTTAGAAGCTACTTTATTTATTTTAACACTTCATTTTATAACACACCCAACACTAGCATCAATGATTTTATTTTTTTAGCTATCTCATTTAAATATTATTTTTTTTATTCTTCCTCATCTCTTTCTCTCTCTTCCTCTTCGTCTCTCTCTTCTCTGATACAGAGTAAGCAAACCCACAAAAGAGCAAACCATCAAACCCACAACTCATGCCATGACCTACCAACCATCAAACCCACAACTAGAATTTGATTTGAAACTAACAAAATTATAGGGTTTGATTTGAAACTCCACAAAATTATAGCAATTTTTTTTTTTTTTTTTTTTTGAAAACTGGATAAGCCAAATAATATGGTCTTTGGAATCACAAATAATATATTTTGGCCATTAAACTTTTTTTTTTTTTTTTTTTTTTGCTAAGCATTTTGGCCATTAAACTTGATCCACTCTTGAGTCCAGACTAAAAATGACCATCAAATATCCTCACTCTTGCTTTTGATGCTTGAAACATCAACATAAATCCAACTAAGATTTCAAAATTGGTTTATTCTGATTAGCCTAAAATGTTTCACTAACCACCAAATTTAAAACATATAGATTAGACACGAATTATTACCAAAAAAAAAAAAAAAAAAAATTTATAAGATTCCAAATTTTCGTATTATATGATCAAGTTGAACATGAATTGTAGTTTTTGGTGTGAGAAAAACCAATTATAAAGAGAGGGAGATTTTTTTTCTTGGCAATAATGAATTTTTTTGGCCAATTTGTGAAACTTGTTTTAAGAGCAAGTAGAAATAGAAATGCTTGTACAGTGCACAACGTCAATAGTCTACTCTACAGGCCTTTCCCTCTTCAGATAACATGCCCCAAAATTGACATAGGCTCCTATATGCTACCTGCCACTTCCTCTAGCAACCCCTGATGCAAAGCAGAAAATAGATTTGTAGGGTTAATGGCATTGCATCAAGGAAGATTACAACTTCTACATTGTCTTGATATGCTGGTCTATTTTGAAGAAAGATATTGAATGATTAGGCCACAACTATTATAATTTATAACCGAAAAATAGAATTATTCAAGAGCAAACTTGTTTGATACCTTTATTTATTTATTTTTATATTTTATTTACTATTAGTTAACTTCTAAATTCTAAAGAAAATATTCTAAACTGAATAATGAATGAATGCTCAGTTGATGGTATACCTTGAATAAATAAGTTAAAAATTCAAAAGTTTTGCTCCAAGTAAAAGCCCATTACATGAGAGAAATGTGGGAAAGTTACCCTGAAAGTACTGCTAGTAAGCCATCCATGATTATAGAGAGACAAATCATGATCCAAAACTTCCTTCTCTCTGCTTAAGGCATAGCCCAAAACATTGTGGCAAAAGAAGAGAATCATGCCTATGATAACCATCTCTGCAACTACAAGAACCATTACAATCTTGAAAGTCATTTTAGCTGCTTGTGGATTCCCACCTCCTAACTCATTTGAAGCCCAAGTGCTTATAGATAAGTTCAGGCGTAAGGAAACACATTTAGAGAAAACTTTTCTGTGGCTCCAAATGCATGTGGCATGTAGTAGGCTAATAGCACAAATAAGTAATTTCCAAGCTGCATACAGTGAGAAATTAGAAGCCTAGTATAATGATTGGCATGCAACAAAATGTTAAGAGACATAATATGTCTAGCCAAAAAATGAAGTCTACATTTTCTTGACAGAGAACAAAAAAGTTTACCAAACCATTCCAGCAGAAGGAACGATGAAGCGGAAGAATAGCTCCCAAATGCAGAAGGAATAGCTCTGCCCCATTGGCTTGTCTGAATAAAGCCCTTCACGCACCAGTCATCCCACACACTGCTTAGCAGCCACAAAAATTCACTAATCATTATTACTGAATTATATATCTTAGTCTGACATTTCAGATTCTCAAACCAGAAGACATCTATGGTAAAATTATAATTATGATGTGATGATGATAATAACAGCAACAATGGATTAAACAAACATCAGTGTCAAAGAATTATGCCTTCGGATGGCCAATTTGTATTAGTAAATTAACAGATTTTATGTTGTTGATTTTAGCACATTAATAATGTTTACTTAGGCTTGTGAACAAGCATGAGCTCAATCCAACATAAAACATAGACTAAGCAGGCTAGCTGAGGTTCAGTCAAGGACAAAGGTAGTCTAGTTTCAACATGACCAAAGTTTGGATAGCCCAATACTGGATTGGGCTGAGAAATTTTGCAGCTTGACTATGGATACATATATTTCATTAGCAATTGGTAAATCTAAAGGTATGCCTTCTAATCTACACTGATAAAAGCAAGGCATTGGTACAAATGCAGACGCGATTGGAATGTAAAGAAAGCTGAAGACACCAATTTGACAGCACATATGGTTGGTCTGAACAATCAATTCCAATAAGGCAAGCCACAATTAAGAAGTGGTTGGTCTAATTGTAAAGAACCTAAAGGTGGTAATGTCCCTTCCACTTTTGTTTTGCAGGTTTTTTTTTTTCCTGTTTTAATTCTTTTATGGATAAGAAATTTCATTCACAATAAAACTTAAGAAAGTAGAAGCAGCAAAACTAGAAACAAGAAAATAAAAATAAAAATCAACTGGAGAAAATCATCTGATTCTCTCAAGCTATTACAAGACTTTCATTCTATTGTTGGCTAGTAATGAGGAGTAGATTAGGCACTCTGGAAAGAATGCTACATTGGGGTTACACAGGTGATCTAAATTATGTATTCTACAAGAAAAGTACGGAATGTAGAGCACACTTGTATTTTGAGTGCCCATTAAGTAAATTGAACATAAATTGCACAATAAGAGGGAAATGATGGGTTAGGGAAGAAAATTTAAAGAAAGGAATAACTTCAAAGATTGCCCATTAATCTGTTTTTGCCTATTAATTAAATTTGTTCCATAAGCAAGCAGAAATGCTTGTTCAATAGACCCTGTCAAGAATCTGATCCAAAGGCCTTTCCCTCTCAAGTGTACAATGAATGCCAAAAAGGTACATACTAGA
The DNA here is from genome assembly GCA_023621385.1 of Quercus gilva. Classification (NCBI taxonomy): domain Eukaryota; kingdom Viridiplantae; phylum Streptophyta; class Magnoliopsida; order Fagales; family Fagaceae; genus Quercus; species Quercus gilva. The sequence continues at coordinate 4,201,698 of CM042481.1, read as the reverse complement.
CTGCAAACTAGGCTCCTAAATGTTGCCAAACACGCCCTCTAATAACCCTTGATGCATAGTAGAGAATAACACAGTTTGAAGGCAAGCATAACTACTAACAGGGCATTTCCTCTTGAATATATAGGGTTCCATTATAATCTAAAAACAATATTACTTTACAAGTAAACTTGTTTGAAACTTGCAACTTTTGAACTACAAGGAAAATATTCAAGACTGAATACTAAAATCAATGCTTATTTCATTCCATAGCTAGATTGATAAAAACTTATAACCTTAAAGTTTTGCTTCAAAATGCACAAATCACTATCTCATAGACATTAACTCAAATCCACATAGAAGAGAGAAATGAGACAAGGTTACCTGAAGTAATGCTTGTATGCAATCCATAGCACCAAACTCACTTGAAATTCATCCAACAATAAATATTATTAGTAAAACCTTATACCTCAGTATCTATCTATACCTAGATCCCCTGTAAAAGTAGATCTTCCACTCCATTTTCATTTTGAAACAAGATGCACATATATGCCACTTGAACAAGTTTCCAAATCATTGCAAATGGACCAAATACAAATTGATTAAAACATGGTCAGGCTGATTGAAATGCATGTACACATCTAACTGCCCAAGCCTTGATTGAAATTCATCCAATGAAAAAAAGACAGTTAAAGTATAAACAGCACTTAGGTGTCATCTTTTGCAATCATGTCAATCATTATCATCACCAATTCTATATATCATCATCATCAAAATCATCATCACCAACTATAAGTACATCATCATCATCATCACCGACTATATATACATCATCATCATCATCATCGACTATATGTACTTCATCATCATCATCACCGGCTGCATATATGTGAAAACCTAAGTTAGTATGATGATTATTATAATAATTCACTCATTACTATCTATTTTAGAAGAATATACATGCTTGCGCATGGTGAGCCAAAAGAAGAAAAAGAAAAATGACTTGACTTACTTGCCAATGACAAAGCCAGATGTATAGTCAGAAAGAAAATAAGATAGAATAGGATTGGCCATTAATGGGAAGGATGTTTGAGATGGACTTTTACCAATTAATTTATATATGGATACTTCCCCAAAGCTCTTGATCAAACATTGTGCATTTGTTTCGTTGAACTCATCCACATCTTGCTTGTATATCAAACTGACCCCACATTTCCCCCTTATACCTTTGGTTGATTCATCGGTCTCAAATATAACCTTAATCTGACTGCATTCGCCATTCCCAACTTTAGCAAACCAATCATCATGAGACAAATACAATAGGCAAATATTGTCGTTAAGTTCATTATTGACATCAACATATATCCAGATATTTAAAAGTTTAGAGGCATAGTGATTCTGAGGCATATCACCAAGGGCCATCACATGATACCCACCTATAGGTAGTGATGCCCAGAGAGCAAATCCTATCCATTTACTATTATACCAATTTGAAGGCAGCTCTATGCTTATTGAATTCCCCTCTATTTCAGCTCAACATGACAGAATAATAGATCCATCCAAAATGGCTTTACGACAAAGGAGTCCCTGTACCCAAACCAGAACACAACTATTGTTAATTGTTATTATTTAACTATTCAAAAGAGAGAGCGAGAAGAGATTACCTGTAGGAAATGGAACAATATTGTAAATCCCACTCGATTGCCGCTCTCATCATACGGAAGCCACTGGGAGAAAGGTTGTGACCAGATACTCAATTTGACCCGTTTTGGTGACCATTTTAGGGAAGAACAACCTTTAGCACCCATAAATCTTACAGTTGACGGAAGCCTTGGCAACGATTTTAGTTTTAAGCATTGGAAAAGATCAAGTGTTTCAAGAGACCTCAAATTATCCATGCTGCTTGGAAGACATTCGAGATTTGTGCAGTATCTTAGATCTAAGAAAGTAAGGGCAATCAAACACTCAATTGATGAGGGTTCTACTTTCTTAATAGCAGTCCAGGCCAAATTGAGTGTCGATAGGCTTTTCATAATTCCTGTAAATTTTGGAAACAAACTGATTTTAAAGCAACAAGAAAGACCAAGAACCGTAAGGGACTGCATTACAACAAACATGCACGGAAGATCAGTAAGATTATTGCAGTAGTCTAGATCTAAATACCTAAGCCTGCTAAGTTGTCCAATAGATGGGTGGATCTCAACCAATCGACCGCATTGAGAATGTTTTAGTACCTCAAGTATTGGAACACCTGAAAAGTCAGGTGTCATAATGAGGTTTTCGGAATGACTAAGATCAATGAACTTTAAGTTGACTGAACGCTGTTACCAAAAAAACAAAAAAACAAAAGAGTTTTCATAAAACATAGAAATTAATTTAATAAAAGAGCTTTATAAATGAAAGGAGGAAGCTCAAATACATTGGGAGTGTATTTGTATTTGTAGCTACACTTAAAAAATAGAGAAATAATAATAAATAATAGAAAGGCAATTAAAAAGAACAAAATTACCATTACTCCTTCCCAAAGATATTCAAATTTGCCGTACTGCAAGTCAAGTTGAACAAACGCCATTCATTTGTGACTGGATGCCAAACATTTAAAAGGACAGTACTTCCATCAAAGATATCTTAGGTTATTAGGAAGAGCAAGATGTCTTTCGTCATTAAGAGAATTCATTGTATCAATTTTCAGCAATCTAAGATTAGACATCTTTGAAAACCCTTCAGAAATTTCTTCGAGGTTGAAATCCTCTTTCCGGCCTTTAACAACTATGGCTTGAATTGCTTCTGTTGCCTAAGATTTCAAAAGCAAAGGCTTGGTAATTTGCCTAATCAAATGATAAGAATAACATAATTATTTAAGTTTTATACCGTTTTTAAAGCTATAAAGGAGATAAAAAATATCTACTCCCTAAGTTTTCGTATATAAAACTCTCTAAAATATATATTTCTTTTATTCCTCCTCCCCTTAAAGCCCCTCCCATATAGTGGGTCCAACCCCAAATGTAATACTTAAAAATAGTAAAATGTACTTCAAATTATATACCATTTGGCAATGCGATTTAGTGGAAAAAACGAGAAATTTAAATGAAAATGCAACAAGATTGGTGTTTGGCTTTGCGTTTTTAAGAAAATCACATTTTTATAATAGAAAAAAAAGTTGCGTTTTCAAATAGCAACTCATGGAAATCACTATAAAATTGCATTTTCACTTTGCAATTTTTCATATCAACAATAATTTCTACATATTTTACCAAACACTTAAATTTCAATTTGAAAAACACATTTTCTAAACACAACTTCTAAATTTTTCAAAACATGAATTTTCATAAAACTAACACAAACGGATTCTGAAGAGTCCCATTAGTACCAATAGATCATAGTACTACACCATATGTTGATAGTAAAATGTACTACATATTAAGGCCTATTAATAGATTGTATTACATCTTATTTTAAAGTCATTTTTTCTTATTAATCTGTTTAAAATTCATACATTAAAACTAGAAAGGTGCACTTCCACCTTTCAGAAATTCAAGACCAACTAGGGGAAAAAAAAAAAGGAAATCACAACATTATTTTTTAAGTGATGGAAAAGGAAATTAAAGAAAATAAAGCCTACAAATTTTTTTTTTTAATATTAAAAAAAATGTGAGGATAGCCTTTTGTTCAAGGTAGTATCCAAGAGATGAATGATTAGTTCATTGCATCAAGATAATTAAATTCAATTTTGCAAACAATTACAAAGAGATATTACATTTTTTAAAATGTAAGATATCATCATTGACAATATATTAGCATGGTAAATGAATGTTTTATTCTTTATTTCATTACTTAAAACTTCAGTATCTGCTTACCTATTGGAAAATTTTTTGTTTAAAAGAACTAATTTATTGAAAAAAATTATGTCACTATACCTACTCAATCTTATTTGCTGGGATAAAATTATAGTTTTGTCATTGTTCTTACCATATTTTTCTCCAATACATTAAGCAAGTCCTCATTGAGCCACAACCTACTCTGCTTTCCAAGATTTCCACCTGAGTTTTGACGAACAATTTTTTCACCAATTTCTTGTAGTAGATCATGCATCGTCAAACATTCGCCGCCGTTTTCCATGGTTAAGAGAGATTTTTCCACAAGAACACTTATACCAATTCTTGCATTAAGACCACAATTCTCTAATTAATATCTCTATTACTTTATCTTTATTCCTCCATCTAAAGAAACATGCAATATCTAAAAATATCTCCTTCCACATTTCCTCTAGTCCATCGTAACTTATTTTAAGTACATCATGTATATCTCCTTTAATATTTTTAAAATTGTCCAATGCACTTTGCCACTCTTCTACTGTTCTTCCAACTAAAAAGGAACCCAAAGTAACAAGAGCTAATGGAAGGCCACTAGCATATTCTACAACTTTCTGAGAGAGCTGCATATAACCTTCTTTGGGTTGCTCCTTTTTGAAGGCTTTCAAACAAAAAAGTGTTGAGGCATCATTGTCATCTAATTTATTAGGCTCATATATTTTAAGCGCTCCATGTTGGACCAACACATGTTCATCTCTAGTTGTTATGATGATCCAACTCCCCAATCCAAACCAGTCATGCTCTCCGACCAAATTTTCTAATTGATCCTTGTGATTAACATCATCTAGGACAAGTAGAACTTTTTTATGACGTAACCCACTCCTCTTGATTTTGTTAACTCCTCCTTGAACATTGTAGATCTTTGTATTACTTCCCCCCAAAATTTCATCAAGCAATTGTTGTTGTAATTCATGCAGTTTACCATTTTCTGATCTTTCCCTAACATTGGCAATAAAACTAGAACCTTCAAAATGATCAGAATACATGTTATATATAGCATCAGCAAGAGTTGTTTTTCCCCGACCCCCCATACCACAAATCCCCATCATGTAAATATCGTTCCCAAAACCTACATACGAAGGGATCAATTCTACCACCATAGAATTTATTCCTATCAAATTTTTGTTAATACTTGAGGATTTAGAACTCAATTTCTCCATAATTCCTTTCACAATGTCTTGGATAATTTCAGACTCATGCCTACAAAGAAGATAGAAAATATTAAAATGATGGTCCAAACCAATTATAAAACTTCAGGGGAGAAAGAAAAATATTAGGCAAAGATACTCCTTGGGAGATATGTTTTCATAAATTAGTCCACTAATTTTCTTAGGTTAGCAATGATATTGGATCCACTAAATCCAAAATCTATTTCATTAAGAGATACATTGATCGAGCAAAAAATTAAGCATCTCATTTCATGCTTGATTGCTAAGAGAAACCTCATTGGAATATTTTAAGTTAAACATGCTAAATATAAATGTTTAAGACCCTTTGAGGTTGCTTGAGTACAAAATATTAATAACAATGGCAATACTCAAAATTTTCAAAGTAGACAATTGAAAAAGCTTTGTATACCAGGTAAATGAGTGAAAAGGAGGTATTGGTTTCTATTAATTAAAAATAGAATTTAATGATTTATACCTTTGTGCCAATACAAACCTAAGCTTTTACTTCTTTAGTTAAGGCCCAAAGGTATGTTATGTTTCTCTTCGATTAAAATCATTCAAAAGCACCCTAATATCAACGATAAACTCCTCAAAGCTATACTTCTTCAAATTAAATTATGTAAACAATTGGTTTGGGAATGGGAATAAAATGGATAAATTGATTTGATAATTTTTTTTTATAACCGAAATAATGAAGAGCCGAAATTAAATCTTTATGAAATTGGCATGCCAAACTTGAATCCAAAACATAACTTGGCAAAAGTTAATTTTGAATGGTTGCATCATGTTGAGTTATAAAAGTGTTATAATTCTCCAAAATTTCACTTTGAATGACTTTAATTCTTAAGGGGCCAAAGAAGAATTTATAAAAGTTTTCCTACGAAATAAATGCTCCATTTGTTTTGACTAAAAATATTTGTCAGAAAATTGACTCATTGTCATGTATTTGGTTGCAATATTGAAAATGAGCTAATAAAACATTTTGTATTTTTACGGTCATTTGGGAGCCTCAAATGTTAACATTGACCCTAAAGTCTGAATTTATTCGAAAAATTTATAATAAAAAAAAAAGAAGGAATTTGGGAAAAAATCCACATATAGTCAATACTGGTCAACTGCCAATTAATGGCGGTCAATAGTTGAACCGTGATGAGAGAGGAATTGTCTTTGGAGTTTAGAGAGTTTTTAACGTTGCAAAGTTTATTTGTAATGATTTGTTAAGTAAAATGTTTTGGAGACCTTTTTATGTTCTGTTTTACGACTTTTCAAACAATAAGAAAACTTTATCCACTTATATAAGAGGAATCAAAAGATCTAGCCATAGGCCATCTCCATATCAAGGATTATATTATATTAAAAAAGAATATAATATAAAAAATTAATGTCAGCAGATTTGATTCTCAAAAAAAAAAAAAAAAATGTTAGCATATATATATATATATATATATTATATTCTTGAATCAAGTAATTCCATTTTGATCTTTTCACAGAGCTTCCCTAAGCACAGATTCACAATCACTTCTACTGTTCCTAAAAATTTAACAGAATTTTAACTAGTATACCATGATGTGGTTCAATCCATGTATATTATGAAACATTCTCTTAGCTAATTATATGCTTCATGGTAAATAAAAGAAGCTTATAATTTGAAACTCATGAAAATTACCTATTTTGTAAATGCAGATCCCAACCGGAGATATCAGCCGCTTTTTTTAAAGTATCTCTCCATGTTTCCACCTTCTCTATGTTATCCTCAAAGCGTTTTTGGTGATCAATAAAGGCTTGTTCAAAAGTTTCTGTTTGTTTTCGTACAATAGATGGACTCACATTGTAAAAAACTGGCAAAACTTCTAGTCCTATTTCATCATTGCATTTGATAATCTTGGCAAGCTCATCCAAGCACCACGTAGAAGATGCATAGTTTCTTGAGAGAATGATGATAGCAAACTGTGATTCTTCAACTGCTTTGAAGAGCTCAGAAATACGTTCTCCTTTCTTGAGTTCTTCTTCATCCCTAAAAGTAATAATCCCCTTTCGTTTCAAAGCATCATACAGGTGGTCAGTAAAATTAGTACGGGTGTCCTCACCCTAAAACTAAGAAATACATCGTATTTTGGCTGACGTGTTGAAGAAGAAGATGGTGACGGTGATGACTCTCTTTTACGCTTCACTAAAGCTGTTGGAAATTTAGATAAAAGAAATACAACCAATTAAAAATAAAGATAATTAAATAATTAAATTAGGGAAGAAGAAAACGATGTGAAGTTGGATTTTAATTTCAGGCAGGGAGTGAAAGAATAATAATAATAATAAGAGAGGATTGTGTGTTAAAACTTAAAAGTGAGAACTTACCCATTTGTGAGAAGGAATTACAGCAGCGATGGCCTCCAAAACCTCCTGAAAACACTCCTGTTTTTGCTTTTTTTTTTTTTTTTGGTGCAAAGAAAGGATGACTGAAAATAATTTAACTATAGGAAAAGAGACAAAGATAATTTAATAGATTTTTGAAAACAATACTACGGAATTTAAGCACTCTTGGTAATGAGAAAACCAACTCGAGGTTTAAACCCTGAAAGTTGAAACTCTTGCTTCACGGCAATTAGGAAGAAGAAAACAATTTGATATGGATTTTTTCATTTTTCAAGAAAAAAAAAAATGAAAGGAAAGAAATGTAAGGGATGAATAAGTGTGAAAAATGACAACTTAAAGAATTGGAAATTGAAATAACAGTAGACTAGTAGTGATTATTTGTAATGATCGAAACCCAGTAGAAACAAAGGCTGATCCAATTGATATTAGATATCTATTGGCTGTTTAATAAAGGAATGGACTCTGTTCTTTATTTCTCCGTGTGCTTGTGTCCACAACTCCAATATCATTTGTTTCAAGTCAAGTCAACTACTCTGCCTTTTACATTGCTTTTTTTTATTATTATTATTATTATTATTATTATTATTTTTTAAATCCATAAAGGAGGAAGGAGACAGGGTAGTTTCGCTGTAACCAGTTACAGAGATGTGGTGGTGGTGGGCGTACCGCGTACCTCATAGTATTAATATTAGAGAATGCTAATGCCAAATTTAAGGGAAATTTGAAATTTTAAACTCCAAAATTATTTGTATTGAGAAATGCTAAGCAGCAGTATTGCAAAAAAGTAGTATTACAAATTTTTTTACAATATTGCTACAGTGCAATTCTAAACATAGAATTGCACTATAGCAAGTATTGTAAAAATAATAATAATATTTTAAGATATGAGGGAGAGGAGAGAGATGAGAGAGAAAATATATAATTTTAAGATATATTATTCTATTACGTAGATATATTATTTTAATGAGTAAAAGAGGGAAATAGAAGTTTGGGATGTGGAGATATTGTAAAATGATATGGTATAATGATAAAGTGACTTTTTAGAATTGTAAAATAGAGTAGCGTTGAAATTTTCAATACTAACGCTCTGAGATATTTCCATCTACAAGGAAATTTTTTCCCCAGTCTCCTCGTTCATATATTTGAAGAAGAAAAAAAGTAATACTTTTTATTTAGCCGAAATTTATGGTAAAATATAAAAATTATCATTATAAAAATTTATTGCTCTTGCTTTCATCTCCATCTCCATCTCTTTTTTATATTTTCGATAAACTTCCTTCTTCATTTTTAATTGTTATTTATTTATTTATTTTTTAAAACTTAATTGTTATTTTTCTATTATGGGTTATTCATACACTTTTTTATGAATATAATTTTTTTTTATGAGAATGTATATAATATGTTGAGTAAATACGACTGATTAATAATTTTATTATAGTAAGAGACAATAGATGATTTCTAAGATTTAATCTTAGGAACAATAATTAATATATTCATTGTAACAAGAAACAATCTGCTCAATGAACATATAGTTTATCATTTATTCTCTTGTTGGTATTATGTATAAATTTTTCTAATAAGGAAATCACGAGTACTGCAAGATTCATCTCCTAGATAAGATTCATCTTCTAAGAAAACTCATGTTGACTTGAAAAATCTTTCTTTGAATTATGAGTTACAAGAACATATTTCATCTTATCATCCTAGTGATCAAGATGAAATAAAAAAAATATTAATATTATTTATGAAGAGGTTTTTGTCAACTTCTTCAACATAAATTTGAATGACCTTCTAAAAAATATTTCTAGTGCTACCGCTGATTAGAGGCTGCCCAAAGCATTATCTCTCAGGAGAAGAAATAAATGATATTTATGTGTGCATGACAAGTCAGTTCCTACCATGTATGATTTCTTGGTCAAAGAAATTAATGAGCATTCACATCCTCTGCTTTGATTCAAGTCAGACGACTCCATTTTACTAATGTATACAGGCATATTCCAGGGAAAACGAAGAATAAATTATATATAAGGAGATGAAGATAATATTCGATTAAAGAAAAAACAGAGGAACCACGAAGTTTTGGCCATCTGTCTTTCAGTCAATTGACCATTCTTATTACCTTTATTTCTTTTTGATTATTAGCATTTGATTGATAAAAAATATCTCATTTTACTATCTTAAAAATTACTTTATTTATTATACTATACAATTTTTTTTTATATGATATACTATATAATTTTACAATACACTCAAAATCTTAACTTTTATTTTTCTATGCAACGCAATAAAATAATATATTTACACATTAAAATAATATACAACACATTAAAAAAGAGATTCAAAAGAGAGAGTGAATAAAATAATATTTTTTGTATTTACAATCTTGCTACAGTAATTTCTAAATTTAAGAGGGTATTGTAGTAAGACTGTAAAAAAATTTAAGAACCCAAGCCCGGATAAAGCTTGCATTTTGCTGTTCAAATTGTAAAATACAATTTTTAGGGGTTTATTACACACCCGAGTACTGATGCTCTATAAGTGGTTAGTCTTGCACTTTTTCCAGTCCCCAGTTTCTTAGTCCTTTGCTTTATTTTTTCTTGCTTTATTATTATTATTATTATATAAATCAATAGAGGTGAACAAAGTATACCTCATTTTTCTTTTTTAGTAAAAAAGGAGGTTTCTAGTGGGGAGTGTGGACTCATTGTCCTCGACCTCATACCACGTGATGGTAACAATAACACCACAAGTACCATTGGAGCCTTGATGGAACTTTTGTAGAGAGCATAACATATTTGTTAAAGTGTCATTGCTTGAACCGTCTTGAGATTTGGATTAATTGTCAAATGTTATCAATTTATTTTTTAAATATTCAATTTACTCTATAAGCATAGACAAACATCATTTAATACAATTTGAAAATTCTATTGCTCTTCCTTCTCCATCTTAAACTTTTATTTACTCCTCCATTTCTAACAATTATTTATCTACATTGGCTACTAGAAATTCTTTTGCGTATATAATTGCCACAATGTGAGATATATGCAGTTAAAACAAGATATTGAAAAGAAGCAAGGACATAGTAGAGTATGAATTTTTTATTTAACATTGTAAATTGTCCTATGAGCATAGGGAGCAAATTGAATATTTAAAAAAAAAAAAAAATCTTAATAGCTTATGATAACCCCAATCTCAGAGGCAGATTGGATTAATTATCATTTAGCCTTAAAAAATTTAATTATATACTAATTCTAAAACTCTGCCTGTTAAATAATTGATTATACTCTGTTCTTTCTTTTACCGTGTGTGTTCACAATTTCAAGTCCCCTGTTCTCAGTCAAGTCAACAACTTTTCCTGGGCCACCCTCAAGGAAATTTATTCCTTTTCCCATTACTTTTTTCACAGTTTTTGCGTGGCCCCAGTTATTGATTACAGGTCCCCCACTTTTACTCCTTTCATTTGTTGCTTTTTTTTTTTTTTTTTTTTTAAATTGATGGAGGAGGACAGGGTAGTTTCGTGGTAACCGGCTATCAGCTATGAGTCTTGACTACGAAGCTCTGCTCATTTACATACAAAGTATACACACATTTAATTTTTTGATAAAAAATTGTGACTTTCTGTGCAAAAGTGGTGAGGGTGTGAAACAGACATTTTCAAATGTAGTGAGGTGTACCACGTATAAGATATTTCCATTAACAAGATAGTTTCCTCCCTAGTTTCCTAGTTTAGAGAATTGAAGAAGAAAAAAAAAAACATTTTTATTAGGCTAAAATTTATGGAAAAATCTCATAAAAAAAAAAAATTATGGTAAAATATAAAAATTATCATTAAATTTTGCCCAATACTTGATACTATCAAAACTTTTGAAAGTCACATCAAAAAGCCGTTCGAAAATGTCTATACTTCTGCTTCCTTCTTCATCTCTTGTTGATATTTATTTATCATTTGCTATTCAAAAAATATTTCGTGCATGTAATATTATCAGATAATTGTTAATTGCCTGTTTAATAAAGGAATGGACTCTGTGCTTTCTTTCTTCGTGTGTTTGTTTTCACAACTTCTCAATATGCTCTGCTTCAAGTCAAATCAACAACTATTTTGCGTAGTCTTAACTCTTGAATGCCTATTTTCCTTTGTTTTTTGTTTGGCGTAGCAGAAGGGTCGAACTTGCTGGCTACTGCTACATGAAAGTCAATTCATTGATAATGATTCTCTCACTTTCTTAATTCTTTCCTTTATCTTTTTTACTTTCTTTAAAATTATAAATAAATAAATAACTAAAAGAGACTGGGTAATTTTGTAGTCACTAGCAATGAAACTTATAATTGAAATTTCATTGAGATGTGAATACGTAGCTGTGGGGGCTAGATAGCCAGAAGGTACTGTTAAAACTGTATATATTGGGCCTATGGCCCATTCTGAGAATATTTACTTGTCCGGGAATGGTCAAATAATGTTATTATGAGAATGGTAGAAGAGGAAGAGATCAAGATTGTACATGATAGTCCAAAAGATGTTTGAGGAGAAAAGTCATATCGAAAATGTGGATCCGAGATCAGTCGGAATGTCCTACCGTCCTGAACATCCTACCAAGTTGCATCACGATTAGAAGTTAGACATTGGATAGGAGAGGAGTAGAGGAAGGCAACAAATATTTACAAAAGCTGCTACTTCCGCATTAAATGCTCTGCAGTTAACTCCCTGGCTGCATTAATGTGGAGGTGATACCTGAACAGCGTATTTCAGCCTTACAGCTACTACATGAAGACTTATGGGAGGGGTTGATGGGACAAGTATCAACACTGACCATCATGCATGCACGTGGAAGGTGGTGATGTAAAAGAAAGGGAGTATATAAGGAAAGGGTGGCAACCAAAATGAGGGATCGAGAATTCATGAAAGGAAATACTGTAGCATTTAAGAACCAAACTTGTAACTGAACTTGACAAGAATAGATTAGAACAGACCTCTTCGGACACTACCAATGACGATTTTTCTTCGACACCAACCTTTTTCTTTTCATTCTCTTAACATCTGAATCCATTTTAATATTTGTTTGATCAACTGCAGCCTAGTATTTAAACCCATTCTCTATAAATTCATTGTTTTGGGCTTTTTGAGCCTAAGTCCATCTATATAGTGGGCTGGGAGTTCAAATATGGTTCTTACAGTAGCAATTATTTGACAAGTGTGCAAATCCCAAAAAATCCAGTACATTTGCAATTATTTCATTGAGATGTAATTCTGTATATATATTTTTTTTTAATAGAAAGATGTACCTTGTATAGTTTATTTTATTTTTACCTTCTTTATTGAGAAAATTATTAGGTCCCTATGACATTGTGCTCAATTTTCTCATATTCATAATCGATCTCACCATAATTCTTACAAACATGATTTTTTTTTTTTCTCCAAATAGAGGTAGAAATTTTATTGAATAGAATAATGAAAGATTACATCAAATCACAGTATGGTGCTTCCCCTTGCTATAGTTGTGAGGACTTGATACAGTAGGCTTGTTTAGCCAAATACAGTGCTCCTCTAATGTTTCAAGTTGAATATAAGATATTATTCATTCTTATGGGAGGACACATAAGAGTGAACAATTCCTTCGGTTGAATATATTGTCATTATTTATGACTTTCGTTTTTGTATGCATTTGATTTTATAGATATAGACACGCGCACACACTTATGGATACATATATGTAACAAAAAGTTGTAGTAATTCTATCTTCACTCTTACAAAAAGCGGTTTAAATATTAAAACAGTAAAATCTTCCACAACCAAAACATTGGAAAGAGTTCCCATCTTTCTTCTTTCAAGTTGTGAGAAATGGAATGGTGATATTATTGTGTTTTCCTTTCATACGTTGGATAAAAATTAGTACTAGCCAAACTAGACTCCTTGGGAACATCTTACCAATAAAAAAACTTGTCTATTCAACTCAATAAACTCTGAAGTCTGGACTAAATATCTCCATCAAATATCCTCTCTCTTGCTTTTGATGCCAGAAACATCAACGTAAATACAACTAAGCATTCAAAATGGTTTAGTCTAATATTTTGTCCATTCAACTCAATTGGACACCAATTATTTCAGTCACAAATGGTTATAAGGTTCTCAATTTTCATACTATATGATCAAGTTGAACATCAAAATTAAGTTGTAGAAAGGCGTAAAAATAAAACCAAATATATAGAAAGGTAACATGCTTTTCCCAATTTGTGAAAATAGTTTTAAGATCAAGCAGAAATGCTTCTACAGTAGACCCTGTCAGTATTCCAATCCAAAGACCCTTTCCTTTCAAGTGTACAATGAAGGCCAAAACAACACCTACTGGAACCCCAACCAGATAATATGCCTCAAGATTTACATAGGCGCCAATATCCTGCCAGCCACTTCCCCTAGGGACCCTGATACATATATATTACAAAATAACTTTGTGAGATGGCAAGTAATATCAAGGAAGAATCACAACTTCTACGTTGGTATCATATGTTGATCTATTTTGAAGAAATATACACAATATGATTATGATGGTTATGACTATGGCATAACTACTACATAAACATTTCCTAATAAAGATATAAGGCCATTTTATAACCCAGAACGAAGATTACTTCCAAGAGTAAGCTTTTTTAAATCTTTATACACCATTAGTTAACTTTTTAATTGAAAAGAAATATTCTAAATGAATAATGAACTAATGTGTATTTGATAGTATAGCTAATAGTATCGCGTGAATTGATAAGAATTAAGAAGTTATAAGTTTCAAAAGTTTAGCTCCAACTCAAATGTGAGAAAGTTACCTGAAAGATGACTATTGAGAGACAAAGCAAAGGATCCATATCTGCAATTTCCTTCTTACTGCGAAAGGCATAGACCAAAACACGATGGCAGAAGAAGAGAATCACGGCTACAATAAATCTCTGCAACTACAAGAACCATTATAACAGTCATTTAGCTGCTTGTGCATTCCCAGCTCCCAACTCATTTGAAACCCGCAAATCCATATGGTACGTAGTAGTACAAATTAGTAATTGTGAGACTGCATGCAGTGAAAAATTAGAAGCATTCTATTGTGATCTGATATAGTAAATATGGAAATGAAGCATACCATAGCGAAAGCACTGAAGTCTCCAATTCTGGATTAGGTAAAAGCCCAGAAAGCAAAATAAGACCCTCAAACAACCACCATTAAGAGGATTATGATTGGCATGCAAAAAAAATGCTAAGAGACTTAATACATGTAACCAAAAAATGAGTACTACAAAAATCTTGAAAGAAAGAACAAAACAGAAAATTACCAAACCATTGCAGCCGAAGCAACAGCAAAGTGAAATAACTCCCTCATGCTGAAGAAGACATCCTTTGAGAATACGGCATGAGTTTTCTCACAAGCAGAAGAGTACTTCATGTATTCCCCAAGCAAGAGCACATCCAACAACTATGATGAAGCAGAGGCTAATGCAGCTGCACTGCTTCCTAATTTTAATTTATAAACGATAATCCAACAAAAAGGTATATGGAAACATAGAGCTGCAAATGAACTAAAGAGCATTGGAAGAATCAGGCTCTGAGTCTGGTAATAGTGAATTAGTGATTGAAGTATATCTTATGCAAACAGGTTAGGGATGAGGCATACACAGTATGTCTACTATATGTGAGATTGTTGGATCTTGTCCTATGAGTATTAGTAATTTTTCTGTGAATATCCATAGGATATATATAGGGATACAAACCAGAATAAGAGAGATGATGGTGGTGTAAGTATAAATTCCTATTTTTGATATTGCTCTGCTCCATAGGCTTGTCCGCATAAAGTCTCTAATGCACCAGCCATCCCGCACTGCTTAGCAGTCACAAAAATTCACTTATCATCATGATTGAATTATATTCCTTAATCTGACATATCAGATTCTCATACTAGTCGACATCTATGGTGACATAATAACAATGATATAATGATGAAAACAACAACAATAATTACAGATTTTATAGGCATTTGACAAAGAATTATTCTTTTGATTAACTAATTTGTATAAGTAAATAAACAGATTTTAGGCTGTTAGTTTTAGTCAAGTTAATCAAGTTCAATTATGCTTGTCAAGAAGCTTGAGCTCTACCAACACAAAAAATAGATAGTGCATTAGGATGCGCTTTGCTGATTGCTTTCCTGCTGAAAGTTTAAGAATGAAAATGAGTTTTAGTCCTACTTTTATTATTTTATAAAATACACTTTATTCCTTGCCTTTAGGTTAAACCGTTTTACCTTTAGTGCTTTTTTCAATATTATAGTTTATCCATTGTGCTTTAGGGTAAAGTAAAAAAATTAATATTTTTGTTGCTATTCATGCAATTACACACATGATACATATAAAAATGTTCTCTCTCTTTCTTTATGAGAGGTGTCTATATCTTATTATGTGAATCTATAGAATGCCTCCTCATAATGTGTGGATACCACAAGTGTGTAGGGCTCACCTATTGTGAGAGGTCTGCATAAATCCATGTTATAAGATATTGTCTCTTGTTTGGACTATGTATCCCAAGCAAGAACACACTCAACCAATATGATGAATCAGTGAATACTGTAGCTCCAATACTTCCTAACTTTAATTTAGAAACTAGAGCCCAACAAAGGGGAATTTGGAAACAAAGAGTTGCACATGAACTAAAGAGCATTGGAAGGACCAGACTATTGAGTCTGGAAGTAGTGAGTTAGTGATTGAAGTATAGCGTATGAAAACAGGTTAGGGATGAGGCATATGGAGTACATGTGTGCTGCAGTGAGATTGAAGGATGTTGGCCTATGAGTATTAGTAGCCTATTTATGAAAATTCATAGGATAGATATTGGGATACAAACTAGAATAAGAGAAGATGTCAGTGTAAGTATAAATTCCTAGCTTTTGATATTGCTCTGCCCCATAGGCTTGTCTGCATAAAGTCTCTAAAGCCCCAGCCTTTCCCACCCTGATTTGCAATCACAAAAATTCAATTATCACTATGTTTGAATTATATTCCTTACTCTGGCATATCAGTTTCTCAAACTAGCAGACATCAATGGTAAAATAATAATAATAATGATGTGATAATGATAACAACAACAACAACGGATATGAAAAACATCTATGACAACAAATTATGTGATAATGCTCATAATTTGAGATTAAATACAAAAAGAAAAAAGACAAATCAAAATCATGGAAATAAAACTATAAAATTAGATGATAATGTAAACGTTTGAGATTAAATACAACATTAAAATACAGGACCACAAGTTGTAATTTTTTAGCATATAATAGGATTATATGAAAATTTTAAACAAAAAGAAAATAAAATTTATATATAATTTTTTTATTTTTAGAGAACGCTAAAATTTTCATTAGTTGACAAAGAAAGCAATATAGCACCATTTAATTTAGTAAAAAAATTGGTGCCCTTGGTAGGTTTGGTAAACAGTTAAACTAATAGTTTAATACACCAAAAATTAAATATTTTTATAAAAAAAATACAGTGACTAATTTTAATAAATAATCTTTAAAATATTTTAGAAAATAAATTATGTATTATATAACATTATAAAATAATAACATATTCTTATGTATAGTGTGGGTCCCACTAGTACTAAGTGATGCCTCATTCAAATCTTGAGCCTCATGGCATACAAGATCAGCTACAATTAAAAACTGCTTTGCAAATCCAAATTACCAATTGTTTTGGCTTCAGATCCCTGGACCCATAGAATCCAAAGACCCTCCCACACATCAATGCTAATAGCATCATCTACTACGCATCAATGCTATAGCTTTTTCAATATCTCTCCATATAAAGAGGCCTTTCACTTCAACCCACTTTAGCCACTCCTTGTTATAACTGATAACAAGTGATTGGCTTGCATAACTGAGAATCTCTGCCAAATCAGTGGGTTGTACATTTTGTTCCAATCCATCATGATTCATGATTAGCTTAATCTAACATATGCGCATTGATAACTGCTTAATTGATCTGGCTATAGTTTGTAAGGTACTTAAACTGCTACGCTTCACAATCATTTTGGACATCTAGTGACTAGTGTACAGGTAACACCACCTATATATGTGCTTCATTACAAGTAACTGGGAAAGGTACCAATGCTTGCAAGATCTTTTATTAATCATCATTCACATTGCACCATAATAATATTATTTACATTGTCACATAATGTTGATTATTATTATTATTTGTTTAGTTATAATTTATTTTTTCAAAAAAAAAACACAAATTTCTCTCTATATTATGTTATCTACTACAAGAATCTCCCTCAAATATCCTTTCCCTAGCTTTTGGCACCTGAAACATCTATAAAAATCCAACTAATAAGCGTTCAAAACCAGTTTAGTCTACGAGCCTAGCATGTTTCAATTGCCACCAATTCTAATGAAATATAGATTTGACACCAGTTATTTAAAACAGTTAAAAGCTTTGGAATATTCATGTTTATGATCAATTTAAATATAAATAAATTGTTTTAAAGAGAGAGAGAGAGAGAGAGAGAGAGAGGGGGGGGGGGGGGGGGAGGGGGGGACAACCACATAGAAAGGAAGTTTTTTTGGTACTAATAATCCTCTTTCGTCAATTTGTGAAACTTGTTCCACGAGCAACTAGAAATGCTTTTACCATAGGCCCTCTCTCTAAATCCAATCCAAAGGACTTTGAGCATACAATAAAGACCAAAACGGAACCTACTGGACTCTCAACCAGATAATATGCTCCGAGATTGACATATTCTCCCCGTATGTTTCAAGCTGATTCCTCTAGCAATACGAAAGAAGAATCACGACTTCTACAATGGCCTGATTTGCTGATTTATTTTGAAGATGGCCATACCATAACTATCAACTAGACAAGTCCAAGAAAGAGATTACTTCAAGAGAGAACTTGTTTGAAGCTTTCAACAGTGTTTGTTGACTTTTTAATTGCAAGGAAATATTCTAGAGACTGAATTAATGCTTAATTAGCTGATCATATGGCATGATTGATAAAACATAATAGCTTCTAAACTTGTCCAAAATTCACAACTAATGCTCTCATAGACATCAACTTAAATATGCTACACTCTCTTTGTTCCTTAGCTTTCTTTTTCTTTGTAATTAGTTTTTCCTTTATGTTTTTGCTTTTCTTTCCTTTTTTTTTGTAATTTTTGATTTGCTTTGTGCTTTTTTACATAAAGCAGTTTTTTGAATATTCACCTTTCTTACTTATCAAAAAAAAAAAAAAAAACTTAAATACGCTACAGTGTATGGGGAGAAAAAAGGTATAACTTGTGGGAAAGTCACCTGAAAGTATAGCTTGTGGCTTGTAGGCTATCCAATAACAGTTATGTACATCATTGCTTCATCCTATGAAAATCATCATAACTGAAACCATATAAAAATAAAAAAATAAAAAGAAGATGAAAGAAAAGATCCTGGCTCTACGGTCTTTATGAAACAAGATACAAGGATATGTCACTTGAATACATTTCCAAATATTATAACCGAAACCTTATATAAATTCAATACAACATACCAGTCAGACTGACAGAAATGCTTATGCACATCCAGTAGCCGTAGCCTCAACTGAAATCCTCCTGTGAAAATCCTCCCCATTTAGCAGCTAGACAAAGTATAAACAGAACACGAGTGTCATCTTTTGCTGACATGTTAATCGTTATCATTTGCATATATGTGAAAACTTGAGTTAGTTTGGTACTACAATCAAAACAAAAAAAACAATAGAATTTACTCATTAATAATCAGTATAATTTGAGTCCCTCCTTGCATTTTCTAGAAGGCATGTCACCAATGATTATGAAGTACATAGACATGGTAGAGACTACACAGTCTCTAGTTTTCACGTTTAAAAAATTTATGAGGAAAATTTCTCTTGCTTCTGCCAGCACTAGACAAGGTGAATATGAAAATTAGCATGACACTTACAAATGGGATGCCATAATAGGATTGAGCCACCTACCTTACCTTAGCAATTTTGCAGCTTTATATGGATACATATATTTCATTAGCAATTGGTAAATCTAAAGGTGTGCCTTCTAATCTACACTGATAAAAGCAGGGCATTAGCACAAATGCAGAAGTGATTGGAATTTAAAGAAAGCTGAAGCCACCAATATGACAGCATGTATGGTTGGACTGAACAATCAAGTAAAATAAGTGGCAAGCCACAATCAAGAAGTGGTTGGTCTAATTGTAAAGAACCTAAAAGTGGAGTAACTTTGGTGAGAGTCCCTTCGAGTCTCTTGTTTTGCAGTTTTTTTATTTATATTTTTAATTTTTCTTCTTTTAAGAAAGAGAAATTTCATTAACAATAAACTTAAGAAAGTAGAAACATAAATTGTTCGCTATTATTATCTTATCTACTAAAATAGTCTCACTGATATATCCCCACTCTAGCTTTGAAAACCTGAAACATCAATAAAAATCCAACTAAGCATTCAAAACTAGTTTATTCTAAAGGCCTAGCACGTTTCAATTACCACCAATTTTAATAAATATTTGACACCAATTACTGTAGTCTGAAATAGTTAGAAGGCTTCAAAAATTCATGCTATATGATAAAGTTGACATTAATTGCAGTATAAAGAAGAAGATGAATTAGAAGAAGGGAGGGAGGGTGAGGTGACAATTTTGTAGAAAGGAAGAATTTTTGTACTAGTAACCTGCTTTTGCCAATTTGTGAAACTTGTTCCATGGGCAAACAAAAATGCTTGTACATTTTAGCAATATAAATAAATAAGATTGTATAATAGACCCTGTCTCTAAATGCAATCCGAAGGACTTTTAAGGATTTAACAAAGGCCACAACAGCACATACCGGTGTCCTAACCAATTAATATGCTCCAAGATAGACATAGGCTCCTCTATGTTGCTATCCGATTCCTCTGGTGATATAAAGGAAAAATCACAACTTCTACATTAGCTTGATATGCTGGTTTATTTTGAAGAAAGATATTAACAATATAATGGTTAGGCCGTAAGGCCCTTAACTCTGTCAAGTAGGCAAGTCCCAAGAAGAAGATTACATCAAGGGTGAAATTGTTTGTAGCTTTCAAAAGTATTTGTAGACTTTTTAATTGTAAGTACATATTCTAGAATAAAGACTGAGTTAATGCTTATCTGATCATATTGTATGATTGAGAAAAAAAAAAGTAACAGCTTTTAAAACTTTGACAAAATTCACAACTCATGCTCTCATATAGATTAACTCAAATAAGCTACATGAGATAAATGTGAGAAAGGCACCTAAAAGTATAGCTTGTAGGCAATCCGATAGCAGTAGGCTCAACTAAAATTTACTTCATCCTATGAAAACCTAATAATTGAAACCATGTATATCATATCTGATATTGAGTAGAACCTGTCAAAAAAGGGGGGAAAAAAGGAAAGGAAAAGAAAAGATCCTGACTATATTCTCATTATGAAAGAAGGATATGTCAAACGAATACATTTCCAAATCATCACAATATATAAATTCATTACAACATATCAGGATTTTTATCCAAAAAAAAGAAATAGAAAAAACACAGTTAGATTGACAGAAATGCTTGTGCACATTCAATATCAGTAGCCCCAATTGAAATTCATCCAATGAAAATCCTCCTCCTTATTTTACAGTCAATCAAGGTATGAAAAGAACATTGGCATCATCATCTGCAGACATGTCAATTATAATCTGTTTATATGTAAAAACCTTGAGTCAGTATGGTACCATAATTATTGACTCATTCCTAATGAGTGTAATTAAAGTTGCTTCTTGACTGTTTTTGAAGGCATGGCTCCAAGGATTCTAAAGTATAATCACGTTAGACGTTCCCCAAGAAGTATGCAGTCTATAGTTTTCACATGTCAAAAATTTATTTGGCAAAATTTTCTAGAATTTGCAGCACAAGGTGAAAATGAAAATTAGCATAATGCTTGGACAATTACAAATAGGATTCCGAAATAGGATTGAACAATCTACCTTAGCAAAATCCATAGAGCAGTATAAGAGTAAAGCTTGAGAATATATTTCCTAAAAAAAAAAAACTACTTGTAAGATACAATATCTATTAATTTGGACAGAATCGTAACAGTCTCATTTTAGGGATTTAAATTTAATAATTGAAATTTTATGGATTAAATTGTAGAATGGTCAAATTGCAAAACTCAAATACTAATTTACCTAAAAACATATATAACGAAGATAATATAGGAAATATAGAGATAAAATTTGAAGCGCAATATGTATAGAACTGAAGAAAAAAGGAACATACATAAATTAGTGAAGAAGAAAACAATTTGAAGAGATGAATGCGAGTGAAAAGTGATTTGGGAAACGAAAAATAAGAGCAGTGATTGGGAGAGAGCAAAAGGCAAAGGAAATCAACGCTGGGCTGAAACCGGCAACCGGTCAATAAAGTTAACAATATCAATAAGCTGAATTTATAGAAGGGCCCGGTTAACGTGCCTTTTTTTTTTTTTGACAGGGGTTAACGTGCCTTTAAGCTATCTATTATTCTATTAATCATTAATTTTAAATTTTAAATTACTAAAATTTAGTTATAAAATTGGTTGTAATATAGAATTACAACTTATATTTTAAAAAAATTAACATTACTAGCTATTTTAAAACTCCAATTGTTGGATTGCATATTCTTTATTATTTTAATATACATGTCAAATTTTGTGTCATTCAGATATTATTTATTATATGATTTATCAGCTTATATTTTATGCATAATTTTAAATTACAAAAACTTGCAATTTAAACAATTTATTGATGACATAGTAATTGATCTTTAATTTTCTAAAAATTTGCAAGCATGGAAGATATGAGAAAAACATGTAATCTAATAGTAGATTTGTCAAAATTTATCTCCAATAAAAAAATATTGAATAAAGTTGTAGTCTTAAGTTACAATCAATTTTGCTGCTAAACTTTGTCCTTAAGTAAAATGGTTTTATTAATGAATGCCCATAGACAATTTTTTTAATGAACCATTTTTGAAAGTTTTAATACCACTTTTATGAAAAATATAAAAAAATTTGTAAAATAGTTATTTTTTTCTTTTTCGATAATAAAATGGTTTCCTAAGATAATTTATTAATAGATGCCCTAAGGGCATCCATAGGTAAAATCTTTTCTCTCAAAAAAAAAAAAAATCATCTAAATATTTTTAGAAGAGATTCATCTCTCCTTGTTTGGAAAATTGAGGGTTTTTTTTTTTTTTTTTTTTTAAGCGTATTGTAAATTTAAAACGTTGTATTTTTCTATAAAAAAAACATTATATTTTAAGCGTAATTTCAAATTAAATCTTATAATTTTAAAATTAAACCATAGGAGGTTTTTTTTTTCCTTTGAGAAGAAAACCATAGGAGGTATATAATAAGACTATATTACAAATTAAACTTGATAATTCTGCTAATTTAAAATTAAGCCCTAAACTTTGAAAATTGTTTCAATACAAACCCTAAACTTTTTTTTAGTTGGATTGTGGATTTTAATTTCTTTTTTGTTTTCCTCACAAAATGAAGCTTTATAAAAAGCTAACAACACCCAGAGGAATCATACATACAAGTATACAACAGGACTTAAATCGTATCTCCATGAAAGCTGCTAGGGAACAAATGCCCTTCAAAATCATGCTCTAAAGTCCATTTACAACAACTATGACCAACTGGGATTTTCTTGAAATAGCTTGAACTACCTGTTGAGCATTTCTCTCTCTACAATAACTTTATTGAAATTTTCATTTTTAACAAGGTCAAGGAGGATAGCTTGTCTAAATGCTAAAGCATCTATCACTGTTTGATTGACTTCAGGAATCAATGATACCCAAACTTTTAAAACTGTTTCATCTGAGCCTCTTAGCACCACACTAGTTGTACTTTCCACAAAAAAATTCTGGAATTGGTTTCCAGGTTTCCTTATTTGCTTTCTCTGTAGGTATTTCTTGCCATATGATCTGATAGCATTCAATAGAGAACTCAACTTGGTCCTTAGCACACTGCTTCATTGAGTTCTTTCATCTATTTAGAATGAAGCATTATTACATATCAAAAGAGGACTCAACTTATTTTATTGCTTCTGTGCAAGGACTGTGCTCTTTTCTAAGCATTGATGAATTTCTAACTTACAGATATTGTAACAATCTAGAATTTGATTTGAAACTCCCCTAAAGTATTTGGTTTAAAAAATAATACTTACCCAATACTTTATTTACCCAACATTAAAAATCAAACATCCTCCCACCAAATGGACAAGAAAAGCAAGAAAGATTTGAAACTATTCAATAATTCCCAAGATAAATTATTCTGGACTAAAATGTTTCCAATGTTTTTTTGGTGTCAATCATATTCTTTGTAGATTTGCCTAGAATCAACTGAAATTTAAGCAAAAGAAAGGGAAAGTAATTTACAATAATTTGCAAAGGAAAGCTTGACAATTTTTATTTATTTATTTATTTTTTGGTGTAGGCGAGTATCAAAGCTAAGATAACTCTTATTTGATGATAAAAAACTTAATCAGCTAAACTAACTAGAACCCACCAACAAGTTGTATTATCATCTTTCTAAAGAAGCTCCTACCCTAATTCCCCAAAAGCCCAAAATCTTCACAAAAAGAACTTTGGAAAGACAAAAAAAAAAAAAAAAAAGATTTCTGCCTTCAAACTGTGCCAGATGGTAGAATAATGATATTATTATTGTTATTCTTATTATTATTATTCCTTCATAAAGCAAAAAATGTGCATTTCTATATAATTGGATGAAAATAAGGAATAGCAATTTTTTTTTTTTTGAAAGTTGGATTAGCCAAATTATATGGTCTCTGGAATCACAAATAATATATTGAGTACATTAAACTTGATCCACTCTTGATCATACAGGACCACTTTGGATCGGTTGTTGCCGCTCTAAGCAAGCGCCTACCACTTTCTTTGGCTCCTTTAGAAGCAGAGGCTAAAGCACTTGATGAAGCTACTATATTTGCATGGGACATAGGAGTTAGAGATGTGATTTTTGAAACTAATTCCACTACTGTTTGCCATGCTATGGAGAGCCCCGTGGATGCCTCAGTCTCTATCTCTACTGTAGTCTTGGGACTTTGCTCCGGATTGCGTGATTTTCGAACCTTTCAAGCATCACATGTGGGAAGATAAGGAAATAAGCCAGCTCATACTTTGGCAGCTTTTGCCAAGAACATTGACTCTTTTGTAACATGGATGGAAGAATGTCCACCTTTCCTCGCGTCCTCGGTTTGTCAGGATGCTATGTTATTTTCCACTTTTTAATGAAATGAAAGTCTTTCTTATCAAAAAAAAAAAAAACCTTGATCCACTCTTGAGTCCAGACTAAAAATTACCATCAAATATCCTTTCTTGCTTTTGATGCTTGAAACATCAGCATAAATCCAACAAAGAATTCAAATTTGGTTTAGTCTGATTAGCCTAAAATGTTTCACTAACCACCAAATTTGAAACATATAGATCAGACACGAGTTATTCCAAAAAAAAAAAAAATTATAAGATTCCAAATTTTCACATTATATGAACAAGTTGAACATGTATTGTAGTTTTTGGTGTGAGAAAAACCAATTATAAAGAAAGGGGGATTTTTTTTCTTGGCAATAATAAATTATTTTTGCCAATTTGTGAAACTTGTTTTAAGAGCAAGTAGAAATAGAAATGCTCGTACAGTACACAATGTCAATAGTCCATTCTACAGGCCTTTCCATCTTCAGTGTACAATAAAGGCCAAAACAATGACTAATGGAACCCCAACCAGATAACATGCCCCAAAATTGACATAGGCTCCTATATGCTACCTGCCACTTCCTCTAGCAACCCCTGATGCAAAGCAGAAAATAGATTTGTAGGGTTAATGGCATTGCATCAAGGAAGATTACAACTTCTACATTGTCTTGATATGCTGGTCTGTTTTGAAGAAAGATACTGACTGATTAGGCCAGAACTATTATAATTTATAACCCAAAAACAGAATTATTCAAGAGCAAACTTGTTGATACCTTTATTTATTTATTTTTATATTTTATTTACTATTAGTTAACTTCTAAATTCTAAAGAAAATATTCTAAACTGAATAATGAATGAATGCTCAGTTGATGGTATACCTTGAATAAATAAGTTAGAAATTCAAAAGTTTTGCTCCAAGTAAAAGCCCATTACATGAGAGAAATGTGAGAAAGTTACCCTGAAAGTACTGCTAGTAAGCCATCCATGATTATAGAGAGACAAATCATAATCCAAAACATTCTTCTCTCTGCTGAAGGCATAGCCCAAAACATTGCGCAAAAGAAGAGAATCAAGCCTATGATAACCATCTCTGCAACTACAAGAACCATTACAATCTTGAAAGTCATTTTAGCTACTTGTGGATTCCCACCTCCCAACTCATTTGAAGCCCAAGTGCTTAGATAAGTTTAGGCGTGAGGAAACACGTTTAGAGAAAACTTTTCTGTGGCTCCAAATGCATGTGGCATGTAGTAGGCTAGTAGCACCAAATAAGTAATTTCCAAGCTGCATACAGTGAGAAATTAGAAGCCTAGTATAATGATTGGCATGCAACAAAATGTTAAGAGACTTAATATGTCTAGCCAAAAAATGAAGTCTACCATTTTCTTGACAGAGAACAAAAAAAGTTTACCAAAATGTTAGGTTCTAAGACTTTAGGATCTAAATGTATTAGAACTTCAATGTGTAATGTTGGCAAACCATGATCAAAACTTAGAGTTTAGATTTAGGTTGCTCAAAGTGTGTTTATTTGTAAAGTTGGAATCAAGTGTACTGTAGGATTTATTGGACCAAATCTACAAGGCTCGATCGATCGAACCTCGTGTAGATTGTTTTTTCTACAAAATTTTCAACTTAGCCCAAGCTTATATGATGTGTAGGGTTTTATATTTTGCTTCAAGTATAAAAGAAAAAACCCTAGCCACATTTTAGATGTTGTTATATGCTGTATGTATGAATCTCTTGTGAGATCTAGAGTTGTTTACCTTCATACACACTTAGGGTTATCAAGATCAAGATTAATGTTGAGAACTTGGTGATCTCTTCAGTTGAGGTTTCACGAGCTTAAAGAAAAACACAAGTGAGAGTACTTGTGGTTGCTATGGATCAAGGAAAGAAGTAATCCGTGGACTCGAAGCTATCACGTGGTCGTGGTAATAAGTTTTTTACTCAAGGTAGTAATAGGATGTTAGTGGTCTAAGTCTTATTGTAAAACTTCAATTCTTTCATAGTGAATTTGTTTTACCTTAAGGGTAGCTAGGTTAAATCCTCCCTATATTTTTTACCTGTTTGGTTTTCTTGGGTTATCATATCGCTGTGTTCTTTATATTTCCGCATTATTTACATGATATGATTTACTTGTGTTAACTTAAATCTGAATTATTTATCTAAGTAATCACTTGGCTAAATAACTAGGTTAAACAATTTGTGTTTTAAGGGGTCTAAAGTCTTACACAAACCATTCTAGCAAAAGGAACGATGAAGTGAAAGAATAGCTCCCATATGCAGAAGGAAGAGCTCTGCCCCATTGGCTTGTCCGTATAAAGCCCTTCATGCACCAGTCATCCCACACATTGCTTAGCAGCCACAAAATTCACTTATCATGATGACTGAATTATATATCTTAGTCTGACATTTCAGATTCTCAAACAAGAAGGCATCTATGGTAAAATTATAATTATGATGTGATGATGATAATGACAGCAACAATGGATTAAACAAACATTTGTGTCAAAGAATTATGCTTTTGGATGGCCAATTTGTATTAGTAAATTAATAGATTTTATGTTGTTGATTTTAGCACATTAATAAAGTTTACCTAGGCTTGTGAACAAGCATGAGCTCAAACCAACATAAAACATAGACTAAGCAGGCGAGCTGAGGTTCAGTCAAGGACAAAGGTAGTCTAGTTTCAACATGACCAAAGTTTGGATAGCCCAATACTGGATTGGGCTGAGAAATTTTACAGCTTTACTATGGATACATATATTTCATTAGCAATTGGTAAATCTAAAGGCATGCCTTCTAATCTACACTGATAAAAGCAAGGCATTGGCACAAATGTAGAAGTGATTGGAATGTAAAGAAAGCTGAAGACACCAACTTGACAGCACATATGGTTGGTCTGAACAATCAATTCCAATAACGGCAAGCCACAATCAAGAAGTGGTTGGTCTAATTGTAAAGAACCTAAAGGTGGTGAGAGTCCCTTCCATTTTTGTTTTGCAGGTTTTTTTTTTTTTTTTTTCCTGTTTTAATTCTTTTATGGATAAGAAATTTCATTCACAATAAACTTAAGAAAGTAGAAGCAGCAATACTAGAAACAAGAAAATAAAAATAAAAATCAACCGGGGAAAATCATCTGATTCTCTCAAGCTACTATTGGCTAGTAATGAGGAGTAGATTAGGCATTCTGGAAAGAATGCTGCACTGGGGTTACACAGGTGATCTAAATTATTTATTCTACAAGAAAAGTATGGAATGTGGAACACACTTGTATTTTGAGTGCCCATTAAGTAAATTGAACATAAATTGCACAATAAGAGGGAAATGATGGGTTAGGGAAGCAAATTTAAAGAAAGGAACAACTTCAAAGATTGCCCATTAATTTTTTTTTTTTTTTTTTTTTTTTGCCTATTAATTAAATTTGTTCCATGAGCAAATAGAAATGCTTGTTCAATAGACCCTGTCAAGAATCTGATCCAAGGCCTTTCCCTCTCAAGTGTACGAATGCCAAAAAGGTACATACTAGATTGTAAACTAGGCTCCTAAATATTGCCAAACACACCCTCTAACAACCCTTGATGCATAGTAGAAAATAACACAGTTTAAAGGCAAGCATAACTACTAACAGGACATTTCCTCTTGAATATATAGGGTTCCATTATAATCTGAAAACAATATTACTTTACAAGTAAACTTGTTTGAAACTTGCAACTTTTGAACTGCAAGGAAAATATTCAAGACCGAATACTAAAATTAATGCTTATTTCATACCATAGCTAGATTGATAAAAACTTATAACCTTAAAGTTTTGCTTCAAAATTCACAAATCACTGTCTCATAGACATTAACTCAAATCCACATAGAAGAGAGAAATCAATGTGACAAGGTTACCTAAAGTAATGCTTGTATGCAATCCAATAGCACCAAACTCACTTGAAATTCATCCAACAAGAAATATTGTTAGTAAAACCTTATACCTCAGTATCTTTCTATACCTAGATTCCCTGTAAAAGTAGATCTTCTGCTCCATTTTCATTTTGAAACAAGATGCACAAATATGCGACTTGAACAAGTTTCCAAATCATTGTAAATGAACCAAATACAAATTGATTAAAGCATGGTCAGGCTGATTGAAATGCATGTACACATCTAATTGCCTAAGCCTTGATTGAAATTCATCCAATGAAAAAAAGATAGTCAAAGTACAAACAACACTTAGGTGACATCTTTTGCAGTCATGTCAATCATTATCATCACCAACTCTATATATCATCATCATCAAAATCATCACCACCAAATATAGGTACATCATCATGGACTATATGTACAACATCATCATCATCACCAGCTGCATATATGTGAAAACCTGAGTTAGTTTGATGATTATTATAATAATTCACTCATTACTAATGAGTGTAATTTGAGTTTGCTTCCTACCTATTTTGAAAAGCATGAAACCAATGATTATGAAGAATATATATGCTTGCCTGTAGGAAATCCCACTCAACTGCCACTCTCATCATACGGAAGTTGTGACCATTTTAGGTAAGAACAACTTTCAGCCTTTACATATCTTCCAGTTGATGGAAGCCTTGGCAACAATTTTAGTTTTAAGCATTGGGAAAGATCGAGTATTTGAAGAGACCTCAAATTATTGATGTTGCTTGGAAGACATTCAAGACTTGTGCAGACACTTAGATCTAAGAAAGTAAGGGCAGGCAAACACTCGATTGATGAGGGTTCTACTTTCTTAATAGCAGTCCTGGCCAAATTGAGTCTCGATAGGCTTTTCATAATTCCCGTAAATTTCGGAAACGAACTAATTTTAAAGCACTGAGAAAGATCAAGAACCGTAAGGGATTGCATCATTTCAGCAGACATGCTGGGAAGATTGGTAAGAGAAGTGCACCATAACAGACTTAGGTACCTAAGCTTTTTGAGTTGTCCAATAGATGGGTGGATCTCAACCAATCGACCGCAATGACAAAGTCTTAGTTCCTCAAGTATCGGAACACCTGAAAAGTCAGGTGTCCTAATGAGGTTTTGGGAACAACTAAGATCAATGTACTTTAAGTTGACCGAAAGCTGTTACCAAAAAAAAAAAAAAAAAAAAAAAAAAAATTTCATAAAACATAGAAATTAATTTAATAAAACAGCTTTGTAAATGAAAGAAGGAAGCTCAAATACATCGGGAGTGTATTTGTATTTGTAGCTACAATTAAAAAGAAAAAGAAAAAGAAAAAGAAAAAGAGAAATAATAAAAAATAATAGAAATGCAATTAAACAGAACAAAATTACCATTACTCCTTCCCAAAGATATTCAAATTTGCCGTATTGCAAGTCAAGTTGAACAAATGCCATTCGTTTGTGACTGGATGCCCAACATTTAAAAGGACAGCAATTCCACCGAAGATATCTTAGGTTATTGGGAAGAGCAAGATGTCTTTGGTCATTAAGAGAATCCATTCTATCAATTATCAACAATCTAAGATTAGACATCTTTGAAAACCCTTCTGGAAATAAGTCTTCAAAATTGAAATCCTCTTCCCATCTTGAGACAAGAATGGCTTGAATTGCTTCTGTTGCCTAAGATTTCAAAAGCAAAGCCTGGGTAATTTGCCCAATCAAATGATGAGAATAACAGAATTATTTAAGTTTTATACCATTTTTAAAGTTGTAAAGGAGATAAAAAATATCTACTCTCTAAAATATATATTTCTTTTATTCCTCCTCCCCTTAAAGCCCCTCCCATATAGTGGGTCCAATGCCAAATGTAATACTTAAAAATAGTAAAATGTACTTCAAATTATATACCATTTGGCATTGCGATTTTGCGGAGAAAAGGAGAAATTTAAATGAAAAGGCAAAAAGATTGGTGTTTGGCTTTGCAATTTTAAGAAAATTACATTTTTATAATAGATGAAAAGTTGTGTTCTCAAATCGCAGCTCTTGGAAATCACTAGAAAATTGCATTTTCACGCTGCAATTTTTCATATCAATAATAATTTCTACATTTTTACCAAACACTTAATTTCATTTTGAAAAACACATTTTCTAAACACAACTTCTAAATTTTTCAAAACATGAATTTTCATAAAACTAACCCAAATGGATTCTGAAGAGTCCCATTAGTACCAATAGATCATAGTACAACATCATATGTTGATAGTAAAATGTACTACATATTAAGGCCTATTAATAGATTGTATTACATCTTTTTTTTAGGTCTTTTTTTCTTATTAATCTGTTTAAAATTCATACATTAAAACTAGAAAGGTGCACTTCCACCTTTTAGAAATTCAAGACCAGCTAGGGAAAAAAATAGGAAACCACAACATTATTTTTTAAGTGATGGAAAGGGAAAACAAAGAAAATAAAGCCTACAAAATGATTTTTTTTTTTTTTTTATATATATTAAAAAAAAAAATGTGACGATAGCCTTTTGTTAAAGGTAGTATCCAAGAGATGAATGATTAGATCATTGCATCAAGAAAATTAAATTAAATTTTACAAACAATTACAAAGAGATTTACATTTTTTAAAATGTAAGATATCATCATTGACAATATATTAGCATGGTAAATGAATGTTTTATTCTTCATTTCATTACTTAAAAACTTTGGTATCTGCTTACCTATTGGAAATTTTTTTGTTTAAAAGAACTAATTTATTGAACAAAATTATGTCACTCTACCTACTCAATCTTATTTGCTAAGATAAAATTATAGTTTTGTCATTGTTCTTACCTTATCATTCTCCAATACATAAAGCAAGTCCTCATTGAGCCACAACCTACTCTGCTTTCCAATATTTCCACCTGATTTTAGACGAACAATTTTTTCACCCATTTCTTGTAATAGATCATGCATCCTCAAACGTTCATTGTCATCCATGGTTAAGAGAGATTTTTCCACGAGAACACTTATACCAATTCTTGCATCAAAACCACAATTCTCTAATATCCCTATTACTTTATCTTTCTTCTTCCCTCTAAAGAAACATGCTATATCTAAAAATATCTCCTTCCACAATTCCTCTAGTCCATCATAACTTATTTTAAGTATATCAAATATCTCTCCTTTAGTTTTTTTAAAACTATTCAATGCACTTTGCCATTCATCAATTGTTCTTCCAGCCAAAAAGGAACCCAAAGTAACAAGAGCTAATGGAAGGCCACTAGCATATCCCACAACTTTCTAGGAGAGCTGCATATAACCTTCTTTGGGTTGCACCTTTTTGAAGGCTTTCGAACAAAAAAGTTTTGAAGCATCATCATTATCTAATCCATTAGGCTTATATATTTTAAGCACTCTATGATCGACCAAAACATGTTTATCTCTAGTTGTTATGATGATCCAACTACCTAATCCAAACCAGCCATGCTCTCCAGCCAATTTTTCTAATTGGTCCTTGTGATTAACATCATCTAGGACAAGTAGAACTTTTTTATGACGTAACCCACTACTCTTGATTTTTTTAACTCCTACTTGAACATTGTAGATCTTTGTATTACTTCCCTCCAAAATTTCATCAAGCAATTGTTGTTGTAATTCATGCAGTTCACATTTTTCTGATCTTTCCCTAACATTGGCAATAAAACTAGAACCTTCAAAGTGATCAGAATACTCGTCATATATAGCACAAGCAAGAGTTGTTTTTCCTAGACCCCCCATACCACAAATACCCATCATGTAAATATCATTCCCAAAACCTAAATACGATGGGATCAATTTTGCCACCATAGATTTTATTCCTATCAATTTTTTATTAATGCTTGAGGATTTAGAACTCAATTTCTCCATAATTACTTTCACAATGTCTTGGATAATTTTGGACTCAAGCCTGCAAAGAAGATAGAAAATAATTACATGATGGTCCAAACCAATTATTAAACTTTAGGGGAGAAAGAAAAATATTAGGCAAAGATACTCCTTGGGAGATATATTTTCATGAAGTAGTCCACTAATTTTCTTAGGTTAGCAATGATATTGGATCCACTAAATCCAAAATCTATTTCGTTAAGAGATACATTGATTGATCAAAAAATTAAGCATCTCATTTCATGCTTGATTGCTAAGAGAAACCTCATTGGAATATTTTAAGTTAAACATGCTAAATATAAATTTTTCAAACCCTTTGAGGTTGCTTGAGTACAAAATGTTAATAACAATGGCAATACTCAAAATTTTCACAGTAGACAATTGAAAAAGCTTTGTATACTAGGTAAATGAGTGAAGAGGAGGTATTGGTTTCTATTAATTAAAAATAAAATTTAGTGCCAACATAAACCCAAACTTTTACTTCTTTAGTTAAGGCCCAAAGGTATGTTATATGTTAGGGACATATTTGATGTAATTGGCTAATCCTTTGACAAAACTCATTTTACTTGTAATTGGATAGATCTAGGATGAGTTTAGTACTTTAAGAAACAAGTGTTCAAGTTAAGTATTGAAGCCATGCAAATCTGACCAAGAAACAAGTGAAGAAAATATTGTTCATTAAAGCTCGATAGAATCGTTTCTATCGAGATTTAATGTTGAAGCTTGACAGAAGCTCGACACAAGATGTATCTGTCGAGAATTACAAAATTAGACTTTTCAAGTCTGATTACACGCATATTCCTATGTATTTGTGTAGGGTTTCTTTTCTCACAACACTAGACATATATAAGGATTATTTTAAAGGCCGTCGAGCATGCATTGTGTGACCAGATGCAAAAAGTAGCCTAGTTCATTATTCTCTCTGTAGAAGTTACTACATCTTTACACCAAGAGTTTTGTGACCAATGAGCTTCCTGATCTTCATTGTTGATGAACTAAAGAACTTTGCAGCCAACATCTTCTTCTAGGTGGTCGAGTTAGTCAAGTACTGGGATCCGTGCATCATTGGTTAGTCATGTATTGGAATTCGTGCATTAAATGGAAAGATTGCCACTACAATACAAGTTCAATTGGGTATTAAGGTAAGGGTTCAACTGTAGGTTGGTATTTCGGGATAGGCCAAAAGATTTGGTAAGATTCCTTATACTTGTAATCGCTTGTGATTGATAATAGTGGATTCTTGAGAGTAGTGACCTTAAAATCACCTGGTAGGGTTTTGCCTCGGTGGTTTTCCCTATTCGTAAACAAATCACCTGTGTTAAATTTATTTTCCGTTGTACTTAGTATAATCAGTGCTTTGTTTGTGGCTCTACGTTTTGCATGTTAAATTGAACTTAATTAATTTACTTTGGTAAAATTAATTAAATTACAAAGGGGTCAATACATTTTTGCCTTATCAAGTGGTATCAGAGCGGGCACACTCTGATTAGGTTTAATATTTTCTATGAGATCCATTGACCCCTGTTTGTCATGGATAGAAGACAGTCTCTTATTATACCTCCTTTATTTGATGGCACTAACTATGCATACTGGAAAGTACACATGAGAGCTTTCTTGCAGTCTTTAGATGAGAAGGTTTGGCAAGCTGTGGAAATTGGTTGGGTGAAGCCAAAGGAAGCGCTGGTTGATTGGGATGAGGCCAAGATCAAAGCGACAAATTTCAGCAGCAGAGCATTGTATGCCCTATTCAGTGCGGTAACCAATGAGGAGTTCAAGAAGATATCCTCAACTGAAATTGCTAAGGAAGTGTGGACCATTCTCCAGACAACCTATGAAGGGACTAAGACTGTCAAGGATTCAAAAGTCCAAAGGCTCACTACTAGCTTTGATGAGATAAAGATGGAGGAGGATGAGACGTTTGATGAGTTCTATGCCAAGTTGAAAGACATAGTCAACTCAACCTTTAATCTTGGAGAACAGATTCTTGAACCCAAGATTGTGAGAAAGGTGCTCAGATCTCTGCTTGTGAGATTCCATGCTAAAATTACTACCATTGAAGAATCAAAAGACATTGACACCATTCCTTTGATGGAGCTGATAGGCAACTTGCAAACCTATGAATTGGGTTTGACTAGACTCGGGAAAGGAAGTAAAAGTAAGAGCATGGCACTGAAGGCCAAAAGTAATGAGACTGATGAGTCTTAAGATGATGAAGATTCCAAGATTAAGTCCTACATCACTAGGCAGTTCAAGAAGTTCATGAAGAACGCCAATGTGAAAGGTTTTGATAAGGACCGTAAGCAATCCAGCTTTTCACAATTCAAAAATCAAGATAAAGGGAAGAAGGATGCTAAGGATGGCGGTCAATATACTGTTCCCTCCGACCCAAAGTGCTTTGGATGTCATGGGTTTAAACACATGAAACAAGAATGTCCAACATATCTCAAGTTGATTGGAAAAAGCAAGGCTTTTGCTGCTACTTTGAGTGATACCGAGCCTGAGACTGAGTTAGGAGACAGTGATGATGAGGGAATCTTGAGTGCTTTTACTGCCACAGTGGATCCAACTAAGGGGATTGTAGAAGCAGTGGATGAAGAAGAGGACTTGGTGGAATCTAAGTTTGAGAAAATATATGAACAAGATGACATCTATACAGCCTATGCTAAGTTAGACAATGTTTTAGAGAAGCATTAGAAATTGTATAGGCTGGCCACCAAAAAGCCGAGTGATGTGGAACTAGATCGAGAGGGGCTCTCTACCAAGGTTGATGAAGCAAATTAAACCATTGGAGTATTGCAATTTAAGAACAATTTCTTGGCTGAAAAGACCAAGAAGCTTGAAGCGGAGCTGTTTCAAGTCAAAGCTCAATTGGAGATGACTTCTAGTGCAAAGCTCGATGAGATGCAAAGCTTTCAAAAAGCTGCTTCTAACAAAACCGGTTTGGGGTATAAATTCTCTTCTCCTAATATTGCCTTTTCTAGTAAGATTGCTTTTGTTTCACCTGCTAATGACAATGATGCTGAAAATAGTGAAGCCAAAACTGAAATAGCTAGTAAGAACTTAGACAATGTCAAATCTATTCTAGGAGCACCCCCTAAGGTTGAAAAGAAAGACACTAGAAACCCTAGGATTAAGAAAGAAAATAATAAAAAGTCTCAACAAAAGAAGTCGCATTTCTATTATCACAATAGAGTTTTGGGACACACTCGTCCAAATTGCTATAAGTGATTAGCCACTCAAAAGAGCAATAGTGTGCTATCATCTAGTGGTCAAGATCAGATTCCATTATTGTTGGGTCCTCTTGGAGATCTTCTCAAGACCCTCATGTTCCTTTCGAATTTGAACGGTTTCAATTCTTCCCCCTCATCTCCAGAACAAAGGTTCATCTTCAGGAAAGGATCTTCCTCTAAAACCGAAGTTTGGAAAAAAACATGCTTAAAGTGATTTAGTCACTTTTTCTCTCTCTCCCTTCATGTTTTTGCATTACTTGTTTGTTTTTCTTTGTGTTTTTGAGTTAGTCTAGTTTTATACTTTGAGTGTTTCTTTATATTTTTGTTTGGTTGTTTTTCAATTTTTGTTTTCTTTTGCTTTTTATAAAAATAAAAATAAAAAATTGAAAAATACAAAAATAGTGTGTGTTTGTGTATATTGGTACTTGTGTACCTTGGATGGCCATTGAAACAAAGTTTTCTAAACTTTGTATCTCTTGTAGCGTAGATGAGCATCTCAATGCACAACTAAGCAAGTGCGCTTTGTGACTCGTGTTTGCGATGAGTACGATTAAGATTGTCTCTTACATCTCATACTCATATCATTTTTTTTTTTTGACAGGAAAGACTAGAAAATCTTAAGAGGAAGGCATAAATAACCATCTCACCACTAAAGCCTGCCAATCATGAATAACATCTGTGTGCTTAGGTACAGTAAAATTGGGATGTTTAAGCTTACATAAATGAGTATTTCTTTTCTCTCTTATATGTCCATACATGCTATGCTCAAAAAGAAAAATCTGCAAAGAAAATAAAAGCAAAAAGAAACAAAATGCTTTTAATTTGATTGCAAGCGTGTTTCTAGGAGATGTGGGAGTTATAGGATATACCTCGAAGTTGATAGTTCCCATCAAGCAATTATGATTGTGTGTGAGTGTATTTGATTTTTTCATATCTCAAATCTTCATAATATGAGAAACTTATGCACTCTTGTTATGTTTTCACACACAACACGCAAATTCTTTACTACTTTTGATATATGTGCAGGTACAATGTGATTTGACCATCACAAGGAATACATGTGTTAATATATGCTCACTAAACTGTCTTAACTCGTTTTTGAAATGTAAAATTGATTAGAGTTGTTTAGTGTGTGTGTGTGTGTGTGTGTTTTTGGATCTATCTATTCTTTGCATATATGTTGAGAGATGTTTTGAGAGCTTAACATGTTGATTGGATCTTTGGTTGAGTAGCTTACTTGCTGCATTCATCTTTATGTGTTTTTCCCCTTCTTGAAAAACCTTCTTTCTTCAAGCTCGACAGCTTCTTGACAGATCCTCGACAGATCGATTTCTATCGAGCTTTCTTTCTTCAGCCTCGATAGAAACCTCAACAGATCCTCTATCCATCAAGCAAAATTCCTGTACTCTCTGCCTTCTCGATAGCATCTCGACAACTTCTCTATCCATCGAGATTTCTAGGTTTCTTCTGGATAGAATCTCGACTGCTTCTTCAATCCATCGAGCCAAATTTCTTTGCTTTTTGGTCTTCTCGATATATTCTCGACAGATTTTTTGATCCATTGAGGTGAGTTTTGCCGTCAACAGATCCTTGACAGCACCTTAACAGATTCATTTCTATTGAGATTTAGTGCTCGATAGATCCTCAATAGAATCTTCGATCCATCGAGCTGCGTTTTATATTTAAAGGATGGGCGCAAATCAGATCTCACTTTTCTCCTTCTCTCTCGACATAAAACTCTTCTCTCTCACCCCAAATCTCTTCCTCTCACTCAAATCACTCTACCCACTCAATTTTCAGCCTAATCCAAGCTAGATCCATTTGGTATGCATTCTAAACCCTCTCATTTTCATGCATTCATGCATTTTTAGACCTAGGTATTGGGTTTTTGAAACTTTTTGGGGTTTTTGAGATTTTTGTGAAATTGTTGGGTTGGGCTGTGTTGATTTGATGTTATACGCTCATGCATTGCATTCTCATTTCATTATAACAATGTTTCATGCATTTTAGATGTGTGATTGATTATTGTTGAATGTGTGCTGGTGGGTTTGGATTAGGTTCTGCCCATGATGTTTTTAAATTTTGCTAGTCACATGTTCATGCATTTTTCATGCATACGTTTCTTTTCTTTCCTATTCTGGTTTGTGATGTGTTATGTTCTCTCTTTCTTTCTCTCTCTCTCTCGGATAGACTATGCCACAGCACTCAAAGCGTGCAAATCCACTCCGGCTCGGAATCCTCTTCAAGGTTCTGGGTCTTCTTCTTCCTCTAATTCTCCCGTCCCCCTCCACATTCAGTTCCATGATGAGAAGGCCAAGAAGGACTTCTTAGAGAACTTCTAGAAACGTGACGTTCATCCAGAACGCCAGGTTATCCTGTCGGACTATGCTGACACTCCTCTCCCTACTATCATTCGGACTCGGGG
Organism: Quercus gilva; assembly: GCA_023621385.1. Taxonomy (NCBI): domain Eukaryota; kingdom Viridiplantae; phylum Streptophyta; class Magnoliopsida; order Fagales; family Fagaceae; genus Quercus; species Quercus gilva. The sequence continues at coordinate 4,163,558 of CM042481.1, read as the reverse complement.
TTGGGAATCTCTACTTATGAGACCCTTGAGGTGTCTCGCTATGTTTATTCAGGAGTTTTACTCCAACATACATGGCATCAATATCTCTATACTTCAATTTGCTACTACATTCAGAGGTACACGTATCGTGGTTACTCCGGATCTTATATCCAAGGCACTACATGTTCCTAGGGTAGTGCATCCTGACTATCCTAGTTGTGAGCGTCTCTGGATAGTATCTAAAGATAAGCTTCTCTCTCACTTTTGTGAGACTCCTTCCACATGTGGTGGTAAGCTAAACACCCCATGCTCGAGCTTTGCCAAAGGCCTGAGGTTCCTTAACATAGTGACGACATTTACTCTTACTCCTTTGTCTCACTATAATTTTATCACTGAGCCTCGTGCTCATTTTCTTTTATCTCTTTTAGAGGACCTCTCTATCAACTTTCCCTCTCACTTTATCACATCTATTCTAGATGTGTATTTGGATACCACGATACGTGATAAGCTCATCTTCCCTTCGGCTATCATGCATATCCTCACACATTTTCACATCCCTATTCCTGACTCTCCTTTCTTCACCACCATTGGTGCCATCAGTGCCGGTTCTGTTCGGCGGAGCGAGGCCCAGCTTCAACCAAAGCGACCACAAGTGGAGATGACAGATCCTGCAGCTTCTGTTGTTCTGCCTTCTTCCTCGGATCCTTCTACCTCAACTGCTGGTGGTGTGGCCCTAGAGGCCATCATGGCGCAGCTTTAGCGGATGGAGGTTGACTTTGGTAGTCGTCTTGACTATCTCACTGATGAGATGTGTTAGATGAACACTCGAGTCGGTCGCATTGCCCGCAGACAGGCTCGCATTGGTGGTTTTGCTCCTTCTCCAGAGGCCTCGACCGATGAGGATGATAATGCTAGTGATGATGAGGATGATGCTAGCTCTTTCGGTGATGAGGAGACGACGACCTCTTAGTGACTTGCCTTTTGTCATTCGTGACAAAAAAGGGGAGTAGTTTTGGTTTGAGAGTAATCTTGTATTTAGGGAAAGAGTTAGTATAGCACTTTTTTTTTGATAGGAGGAGTGTATATAGAATTTTGAGGAATGTAGTGAGGTTCATATGTACTTTTCTTTTCCTCTTTTATATTAGCCTTTTGTACACCGGTCTTGTGATCATTTTATTACATACATTGTACTTTATTTTCATATATATGATGATGATGTATGTTTTTATTCACTTACCTCTACATGTGTTGTTTCTTTTCTCTCTTTATGCATATTTTTTTTATGTATGTAATCTTTATTTCTGTTCCACACATGATGCCTTGATGAGTTTTGTTTAAGTTTTTCAGAAAGACAGATTGTGAAAGTTAACCTTGCCATGAACTTTCTTCTTGCAAAGTTTTTCAAGAGTTTATGTTAGGGTTAGATTTTTTTTATAATACAACAAGTGGTTATGAGTTAATTATTTAAGACTTCTCTCGTGATTCATTTGTTTGTTGTGGTTTTGTTACGAATTGCTAAAGGGGGAGATTGTTAGCGACATATTTGATATAATTGGCTAATCCTTTGACAAAACACACTTTACTTGTAATTTGGTAGATCTAGGATGAGTTTAGTACTTCAAGAAACAAGTGTTCAAGTTAAGTATTAAAGCCATGCAAATCTGACCAAGAAACAAGTGAAGAAAGTGTTGTTCATTAAAACTCAACAAAAGTCCCGACAAAATCATTTCTTTTGAGATTTAATGTTAAAGCTCGACAGAAACTCGACAGAAGCTGTATTTGTCGAGAATTACAAAATCAGACTTTTCAGATTTGATTACACGCATATTCCTATGGACTTGTGTAGGGTTTCTTTTCTCACAACCCTAGACATATATAAAGATTATTTTAAAGGCCGTCATGCATGCATTGTGTGACCAAATGCAAAAAGTGGCCTAGTTCATTATTCTCTCTGTAGAAGCTACTGCGTCTTTACGCCAAGAGTTTTGTGACCAAGGAGCTTCCTGATCTTCATTGTTGATGAACTGAAGAACTTTGCAGCCAACATCTTCTTCAAGGTGGTGGAGTTAGTCACGTATTGGGATCCGTGCATCATTGGTTAGTCATGTACTGAGATTCGTGCATTGAATGGAAAGATTGCCATTACAATACAAGTCCAATTGGGTATTGAGGTAAGTATTCAATTGTATGTTGGTATTTTGGAATAGGCCAAAGGGTTTGGTAAGATTCCTTATACTTGTAACCGCTTGTGATTGATAATCGTGGATTCTTGAAAGTGGTGACTTTAAAATCACCCGGTGAGTTTTGCCTCGATGGTTTTCCCCATTCGTAAACAAATTACTTGTGTCAAATTTATTTTCCGCTGCACTTAGTATAATCGGTGATTTGTTTGTGGCTCCATGCTTTGCATGTTAAATTGAACTTAATTAATTAACTTGGGTAATTAATTAAATTGCAAAGGGGTCAATACATTTTTGCCCTATTAATATGTTTCTATTTGAATAAAATCATTCAAAAGCACCCTTATATCAAGGACAAACTCCTCAAAGCTATACTTCTTCAAATAAAATTATGTAAACAATTGGTTTGGGAATGGGAATAAAATGGATAGATTGGTTTGATAATTTTTTTTAACCGAAATAATGAATGAGCCAAAATGACATCTTTACGAAATTGGCATGCCTACCTTGAATCCAAAATATAACTTGCCAAAAGTTAATTTTGGATGGTTGCATCATGTTGAGTTATAAAAGTGTTATAATTCTCCAAAATTTCACTTTGAAAGTTTGAATGACTTTAATTCTTAAGGGGCCAAAGAAGAATTTATAAAAGTTTTCCTATGAAATGAATGGTCCATTTGTTTTGACTGAAAATATTTGTTAGAAAATTGACTCATTGTCATGTATTTGGTTGCAATATTGAAAATGAGCTAATTAAACATTTTTGTATTTTTTTGGGTCATTTGGGAGCCTCAAATGTTTATATTGACCCTAAAGTCAGAATTTATTCGAAAATTTTATAAATAAATATAATAAAAAAAAGGAATTTGGGAAAAAATTCACAAATAGTCAATATTGGTCAACTACCAATTAATGACGGTCAATAGTCGAACCGTGATGAGAGAGGAATTGTCTTTGGAGTTTGAAGAGTTTTTAACGTTGCAAAGTTATTTGTAATGATTTGTTAACTAAAATGTTTTTGGAAACCTTTTTATGTTCTACTGGACGACTTTTCAAACAATAAGAAAACTTTATCCACTTAAATAAGAGGAAACAAAAGATCTAGCCATAGGCCATCTCCATATCAAGGATTATATTATATTAAAAAAAATATATAATATAAAAGAAATTAATGTCAGCAGATTTGATTCTAAAAAAAAAACTATGTCAGAAAAAGTGAGATATATATATATATATATATTCATGAATCAAGTAATTCCATTTTGATCTTTTCATAGAGCTTCCCTAAGCCCAAATTCACAACCACTTCTACTGTTCCTAAAAATTTAACAGAATTTTAACTAGCATACCATGATGTAGTTCAATCCATGTATATTATGATATATTCTCTTAGTTAATTATATGCTTCATGGTAAATAAAAGAAGCTTACCATTTGTAATTCATGGAAATTACCTATTTTGTAGATGCAGATCCCAACCTTTGATATCAGCCACTTTTTTTAAAGTATTTCTCCATGTTTCCACCTTCTCTATGTTATCCTCAAAGGGTTTCTGGTGATCAATAAAGGTTTGTTCAAAAGTTTCTGTTTGTTTTCGTACAATAGATGGGCTCACATTGTAAAAAACTGGCAAAACTTCTAGTCCTATTTCATCCTTGCATTTGATAATCTTGGCAAGCTCATCCAAGCACCACGTAGAAGATGCATAGTTTCTTGAGAGAATGATGATAGCAAACTGTGATTCTTCAATTGCTTTGAAGAGCTCAGAAATTCGTTCTCCTTTCTTGACTTCTTCTTCATCCCTAAAAATAATAATCCCCTTTCGTTTCAAAGCAACATATAGATGGTCAGTAAAATTAGTACGGGTGTCCTCACCCCTAAAACTAAGAAATACATCGTATTTTGGCTGACGTGTTGAAGAAGAAGATGGTAACGGTGATGACTCTCTTTTACGCTCCACTAAAGCTGTTGGAAATTTAGATAAAAGAAGTACAACCAATTAAAAATAAAGAAAAATATAAAACTAAATTAGGGAAGAAGAAAACAATGTTAAGTGGGATTTTAATTTCAAGCAGGAAGTGAAAGAATAATAATAATAAAAAGAGAGGATTTTGCGTTAAAACTTAAAAGTGAGAACTTACCCATTTGTGAGAGGGAATTACAGCAGCGATGGCCTCCAAAACCTATTGAAACACTCCTGTTTTTGCTTTTTTTTTTTTTCGCAAAGGAGAGACAACTGAAAATTATTTAACTGTAGGAAATGAGACAAAGATATATTAATAGATTAAGAAAATTGCTAAGGAATTTAAGCACTCTTATAAAAACTCTAATCTTAGAAAGCAAACTTTTTTCTGTTGCTTATTCATTCATTTCATTGGTAACGAGAAGAAGAAAGCAATTTGATAATGGATATTTCATTTCAAGAAGGGAAAAGAAAAAAAATGGAAGGATGAGTACGTGCGAAAAAGGACAACTTACAGATTTGGAAATTGAAATTAGAGTAGTGTAGTAGTGATTGTAACGCTGGAAACGCAAGTTGAAACAAAGGCAGATCCAATTGGTGTTTGATATCTATTGCCTGTTTAATAAAGGAATGGATTCTGTTCTTTATTTCTACCGTGTGTTTGTGTACACAACTTCAATATCCCCTGTTTTAAGTCAAGTCAAGTCAACGCTCTTCCTGGGCCAGCCTCAAATGCCTTTTCCCACTACCATTTTTTTAATTTTTTTTACGTGGCACAAAAGTCATTGATTACACCACTTTCTTACTCCTTCACTTTATTGCTTTTTTATTTATACAATTATTTGTTAAATCGGTACAGAAGGAACAATATAGAGACACAGTATTTTCGTGGTATCCAGCTAGTCTATGAAGCTTTGTTTAAATTTTTTTTTTGAATTCAATCAGATGTGGTGAGGGCATACTACATATGTAACGTATGAGAATTTCCATATCTACAAGAAGTTTCCTCCCAAGTCTCCTTGTTTAGAGAATTGAAGACGAAAAAACAAAAACAAAAACTTTTTATTTAGCTAAAATTTTATGATAAAATATATAAATTATCATTAGATTTTGCCATGCTATTTTTTTATTTATTTAGATTTTGCCATACTATTAAAACTCTACAAAGGTCACATAAAGTCATTTGAAAATTTATTTGCTCTTGCTTTCATCTCCATCTCGTTTTTATTTTTTTATTTTTTTTATTTATCAAAAACTACATTCTTCATTTCTAATTGTTATTTATTAAAAAAATTAATTATAATTTGTCTATTATGGGTTATTCATACATTATATATACATACATATATATATATATATATATAATATGTTAAGTAGGTACGTGATTTCACATTAAATGATAATGAAAATAGTGAATGATTATATAATATAATTCGATCTTTTTTTTTTTGGAAAGTGCAATAGAAATTTCATTAATGAATATGAGCAAAAGTCAGAATACAAAGCCTCCAATTTAATTGATATTTGTCTATTATGGCTGACAATTTTTATATGTATGAAATATGTTTTTTTTTTTTTTTTTTTGACAAGATATGTATGAAATATGTTGAGTAGATATGTGTGAGTAAAATTTTATATTAAATGATAATGAAATTAATGAGTAATTATTATAATATAATTTGACCCAAACTCGTAAACTTAAGTTTTTAAATTAAATGGTGTACTTTATATTATATTTCAATGCTCAATTGGAATTTGTTATATCTCCTATTCTTTTGTGTGTGTTCACTGTTCATAATTTTACATTTATCTTTCAATCAGTCAACCACACTTTTACCCTTTACTTCTTTAGTGGTTAGTCTAGCACTTTATCCACTCCCCCCCCCCCCCCCCCCAATTTCTTACTCCTTTGCTTTATTATTTCTTGCTTTATTATTATTATTATTATTATTGTAAGGACCAAATTTGGATTCCTAGCCCAAAAGGTGGATAAACTTAGGCCTAAAACAATGAATTTGTAGAGAATGGGTTGAAAAACTGGGTTTTAATGAATTAGACAAACACTCAGGTAGATTGAGATGACAAGAGAATGTAAATAGATAGGGTTATGTTGATGAAAATCGTTTTCGGCAAAGTCCGAGGAGATTTGTTCTTATATATTTCTTTTAGGTTTGAGTACAAAGTCAGTTCTTGATGATACAATGTTTTTCTCTTAGTTTCTCAATCCCCCTCATCGTGGAGTGTTTCTTCCATTATATAGCTCTCTTTAGACAATCTTGACCCTCCACTTGTTGGTCATCCAGGCTACTACTTGAGTGTTTGTTCCATCGGACACACTTTGAGGCTCTCTGCGCATTGGGGCAGCCAACACTGCACTGTTCGGGGGTCTTCTCCTCATTAATGCAACCAAGAAGTTAGCTACAGAGCATTTAATGCAGTGGTAGCAGCTTTCTCCTAAGATATTTTAGGACTTCTCTTCGTCTGATGTCTCTGCAATGCTTATTCGCACCAACAAAACTTCCTGGAACGTTATCCTAGACGATAGACTACCTCTTCGGGCCCTGGTTTTGGCTAGCCGAGGATGCATTTATCCTCGGCCCACCCTCTTGAGCCATTATGACCAAAACTAACATTTTTATTTACTACCACAGTCTCTTCTGATCAAGATTTCCCTTCCTCAGTCAACCCTTCGTCCTCGGCTTGGGCCACAGTCCCCAAAATATAAATAGGTAATGGACCCCTGGGCCCAATACCCCTACAATAGCCCCTCGAGATTCTTCTTTCTGGCTCCTTGGGAAGAAAGGAGGATCTCGACGTCACTATATTTGCTCCGTGTTCATTGCATCTCATTTTTGCCCATGAAGACACCTTTTTAACTGCCCAAAGCACGCTCCTGATGCTTCGACGTACAAGACACACCTTTATTAAATTTCTGCGGCTCCCTGTCCCTCACATTCTACGGTGTGATGCGGATCCTACGATTGAGGATTCTGCTGGAACATGAGTGGGAATTTTCCCACTCGTAGCTTTTTCTTTGATATAAATACCTCTCAAATCAATTTCCCATCTCACTCTAGCATTCACTTAGTTTCTAGTGCACATACATTGCACATGTCAACTTTCCTCACTTTACTCGTCCCTATACTCGTCCCTGTATAGTGCACATACATTGCCTGTTTAATAAACAATTGGACTATGCTCTTTCTTTCTCTGTGCGTGTTCACAAGTTCACAAGAATGGGCATCTTCCAGGGAAAAAGAAGACTACATTATATAAATGGAGATGAAGATAATATTCGATTAAAGAAAAAACAGAGGACCCACGAAGTTTTTAGTGTTTTAGCGTGGCACAAGTCATTGATTCCCCACTTTCTTTTGTTCAAACTATTTTTCATTTTAAAGATTGCTACCTACCCATGGATTCCCCACTTTCTTAATCCTTTGCTTTAAATTTTTTTTTTTTTTTTTTTGAAGTTATTGTTATTTAAATCAATAGATGTGGAGAGAGTAGTTTCGTGGTAACCGGCTATGAAGCTCTGTTTAAATTAATAAATTTCCTTTTTATTCAGATGTTGACATGTTGTCGGGGTGTATGAAGTTTCCTCCCTAGTCTTCTCATTAAGATAATTTTAAAATTAAAAAAAAAAATAATTATTTAGCTAAAATATAGAAATTACTTCTACCATTTTTTTTAGAAACTTACTTCTAACATTTTGGTTATCTTAGATACTACCAAATTGGTTTCTCAAAAAAAAAAAAAAAAAAAAAAAAGATACTACCAAATGAAAAAAAAAAAAAAAAAAATATATATATATATATATATTTTCATCAGTTCATCAGTTTTTAGTAAACCGGGTTGGAAAATAAAGTCAAAGATCTAAGAACATTAGGATTTGATAATTGTGACAGATATTGTTTAGAAAGTTTAATATAATATGATTATTATTATTATTTTTGCCAAATATGAAATTGATAATTGTGATAGCTATTATTAAGCATTTATTATGATTGTGATTATATATAAAAATATATATTCTAGCATTAGGCATTTATTATGTCCTTACCCGTGTGAAACTAAATATTCACCATTAAAGTTCTCAAAAAAAAAAAAAAAATCTTCACCATTAAAAGAAAATATATTGTGTCAAGATTCTAATAGTGTTTAAATCTAGAATAAAATTTAAATTAGTTTAAAAATATATATATATATATATTAATAATGATGTGTAAATCGCTCTAATTAGTGAATTAATTCCATTTCTTAATCTAATTCACTTCCTCTTTTGAGAATTTATTGGAATAATCATCCCTATATACGTGAATAAGTCCTTTCATATTTGAATGGCTTGCAAACATTTCATTGCACATCTCACAGTGTTGCACATGAAGAATCTTTAAGGTGTAATGGAAAATTTTAATCATATATTTAGTTTTCCTTTCTCCGTAAACTGTGGGTGGGGCAATTTGAAAAACTCAGTGTTAATTATTTTTCCTTTTTTTGGTGTTAAACTCATCAGGGGCTGTGTTGGAGAAAATAAAAAAGTTCGTGATATAAGGCCATTGGAAATACATAGGTAAATCAAGAACCACAACTAATATAGAAAAGAAAATACACTCAATTAGAGGTAATTGTTTGGCCAATGGAATGGCCATTCACATCCTCTGTTTTGAGTCAAGTCTACTACTCATTTTTTAATATACAGGCATCTTCCAGGAAAATGACGAAGACTAAATTATATAAACCGAGATGAAGATAATATTCGATTAAAGAAAAAACAGAGGACCAACTTTTGTTTTTATACATTGATTAATTTCAAAGCTGGCTTTAGTTTATATTATGCAATTGTTTGTTCAAAAGAATGGCCATTGGAATGAAAGAGAAGTGCAAGCATTCACATGATCACATGATTCATATCCTCATTTTAAAAACAGAGTAGGTATGCAAGTGACAAAAAAATTACTGAAAACTATTCAAATACATTAAATAAAATAAGAGGCACTTTATTAGCTAGAATACAAAACAGAGTCATATTAGGTGAGTGCTGTCAATTTTATATTATTTTGATAATAATAACAATATTCTTGCAAGGAAAGTGTCATTTTATTAGTCAGTGGCTGTCCATTCTTTATACAAATTTCAAAGACTGGTGGAATCATATGTGGATTACGTTAAGAGTAAAAAACTATTTATTGCTAGAAATTGGGAATCATTCTATCTACTGTATATATCATTCAATCGCCTCTGTCGCAGCCTCTATATCTATAATATATCCTGCAATAGGGACCAATGCTTACAAGATCTTTTAACCATCATAAACATTGCCCCACAATAATATCATCTACATGGTGTTATAATGCTGATATAAATAGACCCGAGGAATTATAAGATCTCTCCCCTCCCCCCACCAAAAAAAAAAAAAAAAAAAATCTCTCTATTATGCTATCTGCTACACAAATCTCTCTCAATTATCATCTCTTTGGTAGTACCCATTGTTCAAGTCTGAAATAGTTGTGAGGTTTGGAATATTCAAGCTTTACAATCGAGTTGAACATAAATAAATTGGACTAAAAACGAAGGGATCAATTTGGCCATAGTAGATTCTATTCCTATGAAGCTTTTGGTAATGCTTGATAACTTAGAACTCAATTTCTCCATCATCTCTTTCACAATGTGTTGGATAAATTCGGACTCGTGCCTGTGAAGAAGATAGAAAATATTTACATGATGGTCCAAACCAATTACAAATCATCCTTTTTCACAATGTGTTGCATAAATTCTGTCTCATACTAGTGAACAATATAGTAAATAATTACATGATGGACCAAACACATTTATAAGACCTCAGGGTAGGAAGAAAAATATTAGGAGAATACTCCTTGCTCAAACACATGAGAATTTATTAGCTTGAGCAACATGGATAGGATTACTCATATAAAAATTGTATATTATATTAGTTATATAGTTCGAACAAACATATTCAGAGCTACTAGTTTTCGTTATACTTGGTTGAAACATATCCATCAAATTTAAGATTGCTTGAGTACAAATAATAAAAGTTAAGCCTTTGTGCTATCACAAATGCAAGTTAACTTATCTTACCAAAGGAACTAGAAAAAAAAAAGTAATTGCAATTTGGACAAAACTTATGTAGAGTAATTTAGATGTTGTTCCGTAGGTTCCTCTTTTAAGATTCTGCCATGTGATTATTTAACTAAAAAATACACTTCCATCTCATGAGAAGAAAGCCACATGGCAAAATCTTAAGAGGAAAACTTAAGGAACAACACTTAAGTACTGTACCTAAGTCTTGCCCTTGCAATTTACCCTTTGGTTTGGTCCTTTCACAATTTAGTACACAAATTTTACATGTATATTAAGTGTGTAAAGAACATGTAATCTAACGGTTAGTTTTCAAAATATGTAGTAATATTAATGATATTGAGTAAGGTTATAGAATTAGGCTACAACCAATTTGATAGGCCAAAAACGTATTGACCCCTTTTGATGAATTAATTGATTAATTAGCCAAGTTTATGAATTAATCAAATTAACATGCAAACGCGTGGTAGCATAAACAAATCACCAATTAAACTAAGTATGCAGCAGAAAATAAATTGACACGATAATTTGTTTACAAATGAGGAAAACCTATACGGTAAAAACCCTACCGGGTGATTTTAAGGTCACCACTCCTGAGAATTCACTATTATCACAACAAGTGGTTACAAGTAAAGGAATCCCAGTACCTTATATCAACCTACAGTTGAACCCTTACCCCAATACCCAATTGAACTTATTCTGTAATAACAATCTCTCCTTTTCAATGCACGACTCTCAGTATATGATTAACCAATTGCGCGGATCCCAGTACGCGGCTTTAATCACCAACTAGAGAAGGATGTTGGCTATAAAGTTCTTCAATTCATCACACGGTGAAGATCAAGAAGCTCCTTGGTCACAAAACCCTACGGTGTACAAACACAGTAGCTTTTTCAAGAGAGAGATGAACTAGGGCAAATTCTCTCTCTGGTCATAATTTGCATGAACAAAACTTTGTTCAACACTTGTGCAACTTGTGTCACTTTTGATGGCCCTTAAAATAATCATTTTATATACCTCTAGGGTTGTGAGAAAAGAAAACTTAAACATATAATCACGGATTATATGTTGCTTTGAAACGAAAGGGGATTATTACTTTTAGGAATGAGGAAGAAGTCAAGAAAGGAGACGAAAGAGTGGGAGGAGCTGCTGACCAGGACCGCCTCGATCGAAATTGTGCCTCGCTCTGTTTAACGGTAGTGGCATCTATAGCACCCATAACAGAGAAGTGGTCAAACACGGGAAAAATTGCGTAAAATCCTCGTGATAGGCGAAGGGAAGATGAGCTTATCACGGGTCGCCGAATCCCTATACACATTTATGATAGAAAGAATGAAATGAGAGGGAAAATCTATACTAAGATGCTCTAAAAGTGAAAGCAAAAACCAAGCATGGGGCTCTGTAATAGAGTTATAATAAGATAAGGGATGAAGAACAAAGGTCATGACCATGTTCAAAAACCGAGGGCCTTTAGCAAAGCCCGAACAGTAAGTGAACTGACGCTGACCCCAATGAGAAGGGCACTCACAAAAAGAAGAAATAAGCTCGTCTTTAGACACTGTCTTAAGACGGTCACAAGCAGGGTAGTTAGGATGCTCTACCCTAGGAACACGGAGCACATCGGATACAATATCTAGTGTGACAACAATGCATGTAACTCGAACGCGAGTAATAAAAAGAGGTACTGAAAAATCAAATCCATGCATGTTGAAGTAAAACTCCTAGATCAGCACGAATTTACAAGTGATAAGGAAATCACATAGTGACACTCATTCCCTACTATGGATAACAGTGGGAAGGTCAGTGTCGGAGAAGTTCGACAAGATGACTTGGCATTCAGAATGAATGCCTTGTCGGGAAAAGTTCTCAAAGAAGTCCGATTTGGCCTTCTCATCATGGAACCGGATAGAAAAAGGTGTAGGATCAGAAGAAGTGGATGCCCCGAAACGAAGAGGGTTCTGGGACAGAGTAGATTTACGTTTAACTGCCATAGAAGCAGACTAACGCAAACAGAAGAGAGAGGGGGAGAAAGAGACAATTAGAAAAGTCCCAAGCAGCAAAAATATATCAAAATATAATGAATAGAAAGAACATATGCATGGGAATGCATGAACATGTGATATGCAAAGGTAACTGCATCATGGGCTTAGCCCAATCCAATCCTACCAGCACACAATTAGTTGCAAATGTATAACACACATCTAAATGCATGAAAATATAGTTGTAATGCAAATGAGATGCAATGCATGAAGTTTTTAAGATCAAATCTTTAAAACCCATCCCAAAAAATTTGCAAAAACCTCATCACTTTGAAAAATCCCAAACATTTTCCAAAAACCCCAATTTTTAGGTCAAAAGATATGAAAATGCATGAAAAAGAAGGATTAGGACACTTACCAAGTGAAGAAAAATTGATTAAGGCTGAAAAATCCTTGAGGAAGAGGTTTAGAGTGAGAGAGAGAGGTTTTGGGAGGTGAGAAGTTTGGAGAGATCGAGCAAAATGAGAGTTGAATCGCGCTGACCCTAGTTATAGAACCTCACTAATTCTCGAAGAGGTGTCGAGATCTAATAGGGTTGAAAGATGCATTTATCGAGCAGGTGTCCAAGGCAAAACAAAGCTTGATGGATCGAGGATCTATCGAGGAGCTATCGAGGGAACAAAAAGTTTCTTGATCGATCGACCTAGCTATTGAGAGGTGTCAAGATTGCGATAAAAAGCAACTAAAGAGCTCGATAGATAAGCTAGGTGTCGAGTAGCTGTCGAGATTGCTTAAAAACAGTTTTTCAATGAAGAGAAAAACACAGATATGAATGCCATCAAACATGCTACTCAACCATGAATCCAAACAACATTTTAAACTCTCAAGATCATCTCTCAACAAAGAATTATGAAGCACAAATATCCCAAAACACACACACACACACACACACACACACACACACACACACTAAATAAGTCTAACAAATTTTATATTTCAAAAACAAGTCAAGACAGTTTAATGAGCATACATTCACACATGTAAACCTTGTGATGGCTAAATCACATTGTACCTGCACATGTATTAAGAGTAGCAAAGAATATTGTGTGTTATGTGTGAAAAATATCGTAAGATTGCATAAGTGTCTACATGTTATGACGATTTGAGATATGAGAAAATTACTTTAACTCACACACAATCATAATTGTTTGATGGGGACTATCACCTTCATAACTCTCAAATCTCCTAGAATACATGCTTGCAATTATATATAAAGCATTTTGATCTTTTTGCTTTTATTTTTCTTTGCATATTTTTTCTTTTAAGCAAATCATGCATGGGCATATAAAAGAGAGAAAAGAAATACCCAATGATGTTAAGAATTTGACATTGCACTTTTGTTATGCCGAAGCATACGGATGTCATTTCATGATTGGCGGGAAATAGTGGTGAGATGATTATTTATGCCTTTCTCTTAGGATTTTCTAGTCCTTCCCGTCAAAAAGAGTGATACGAGTTTTAAGTACAAGAGATCACTTAATCTTACTCATCACAAACACGAGTCACAAAGCTCAATTGCTTAGTTGTGCATAGAGATACTCATCTAAGTTACAAAAGATGCAAAGTTTAGAAAACTTTGTTTCAATGGCCATCCAAAGTACACAAGTACCAATGTACATAAACACACTGTTTTTGTATTTTTCAATTTTGTTTTTATTTTTATATGAAAAACAAAACAAAGTAAAACATAAAACTAGAATGACTCAAAACAATAGAACAAAACACACATTATTAGCAGGAGGAACAAAAATAGTAGTACTAGTAGAAACAATACTAGGAGAAGAGAAATCATACCCTAAACCGGTTCGATCAGAAGCAGATTTCTGAAGACTGAGCATCTCATCGAGTTAAGCGCTTGAAGTCCTTTCCAGCCGAGCTCTAACTTGAAACAGTTCTGCCTCAAGCTTCTTGGTCTTCTCAGCCCATAAATTATTCTCAAATCTTAGTATTCCAATAGTCTGATTTGCTTCATCAAACTTTGTAGAGATTTCTTCCCTCTTAAACTCCATATCACTAAGCTTCTTGGAGGCAAACCTATACAACTTCTCGTGCTTTTCTGAGACCTTGTATAACTTTGCATAGGCGGTGTGGATGTCATCTTGTTCATCTATCTTCTCAAACTTGGACTCCACCAATTCCTCTTTTTCATCCACATCTTCAATAATCCCCTTAGTAGGATTGACAGTGGCAGTGAAGGCATTCAGGATTTCGTCATCCTCATTGTCGGAATCATCCTCAGGCTCAGTGTTGCTTAACATAGCAGCAAGTGCCTTGCTCTTCCCAATAGTCTTGAGATATATGGGGCACTTTTTTTTCATGTGACAAAAACCTTGACACCCAAAGCACTTTGGTCCTGAGGGAACAGTGTACTAACCGCTATCCCTAGCATCCTTCTTCCCTTTGTCTTGACTCTTGAACTAAAAGGAACTAAATTGCCTATGATCCTTGTCGAAGCCCTTTGCATTGGCATTTTTCATGAACTTCTTGAATTGCCTGGTGATGTAGGACTTCATCTTGAAATCTTCATCATCAGAAGACTCATCAGTATCACTGCTCTTGGCATTCAATGCCATGCTCTTGCTCTTGCTCGATTTCCCGATCCTTGTTAAACCCAACTCATAAGTCTGCAGATTGCCAACTAACTCTGTCAATGGAATTTCGTCAATATCCTTTGATTCCTCAATCGCGGTGATCTTGGCATGAAATCTCTCAAGTAGAAATCTGAGCACCTTTCTCACAATCTTGGGTTTAGGAATGGTTTCCTCAAGATTAAAAGCTGAGTTTACTATGTCCTTGAGCTTGGCATAGAACTCATCAAACGACTCATTCTCCTCAATTTTGATTTCTTTGAAACTTGTAGTGTGCCTCTGAAGTTTCGAATCTTTGACAGCCTTAGTTCCTTTATAGGTTGTCTAGAAGATGGTTCATGCTTCCTTAGTAGTTTTAGTGGAGGATATCTTCTTGAACTCCTTATTTGTTATTGCACTGAATAAAGCATTCAATGCCCTGCTGTTGAAGTTTGCCGTCTTGATCTTAGCATCATCCCAATCGGCTGGCGCTTCTGTTGGCTTAGTCCAGCCAATCTCTACAGCTTGTCACACCTTCTTATCTAAAGACTGCAAGAAAGTTCTTATGCGTACTTTCCAGTATGCATAGTTAGTGTCATCAAATAAAGGAGGTATAATAATAGACTGTTCTCTACCATGACAAACAGGGGTCAATGGATCACACAGCAAAGATTAAAACCTAATCAGAGTATGTCTGCTCTGATACCACTTGATAGGCAAAAAACGTATTGACCCTTTTTGATGAATTAATTGATTAATTAGCCAAGTTTATTAATTAATCAAATTAACATGCAAACGCATGGTAGCATAAACAAATCACCAATTAAACTAAGTATGCGGCGGAAAATATTGACATGGTGATTTGTTTACGAATGGGGAAAACATACACGGCAAAAATCCCACTGGATGATTTTAAGGTCATCACTTTCGAGAATTCACTATTATCACAACAAGCGGTTACAAGTAAAGGAATCCTAGTACCTTGTACCAACCTACAGTTGAACCCTTACCCCAATACCCAATTAGACTTGTTCTGTAGTGACAATCTCTCTTTTTCAATGCATGGCTCTCAGTATGTGACTAACCAATTGCGTGGATCTCAGTATGCGGCTTTAATCACCAACTTGAGAAGGATGTTGGCTGCAATGTTCTTCAGTTCATCACACGATGAAGATCAAGAAGCTCATTGGTCACAAAACCCTACGGTGTACAAACACAGCAACTTCTTCAAGAGAGAAATGAACTAGGGCAAATTCTCTCTCTGGTCACAATTTGCATGAACAAAACTTTGCTCAACACTTGTGCAACTTGTGTCACCTTTGACGGCCCTTAAAATAATTCTTATATATTTCTAGGGTTGTGAGAAAAGAAAGCCTAAACATATTATCACGAATTGGATGAAAAACAGTCCTGAAAAACTGAATTTAATAAACCTCGATAGATACCTATCTATCGAGCAGCTGTCGAGCCATGGGATTCAGACAGCTCTCTAAGCCTCGATAGATGCTAGCTGTCGAGTTTTAATGAGCAGTACTTTCACACTTGATTTTTGGATAGACTTGCATGGCTTTAATACTTAAACATGAAACCTTGTTTCTTGAAGCATTAAACACATTCTAGATCTACCCAAATACAAGTAAATTGTGTTTTGTCAAAGGATTAGCCAATTACATAAAATAGTGACATATATTCCTAACAGGTGAAACATATATGTCCTAACACAATTTTGTAGCTAAACTTTATCTCTGGGCTAATCTCAAATGCCTTTTCCCATTAAATTTTTTTTTTTTTTTTGAGTTTTTTAAGTGTGGCACAAAAGTCATTGATTACAAGCACACCTTTTTCTTACTCCTTCACTTTATTGCATTTTAATTTCTATTATTATTTTTTTAAGTCAATAAATGAGGGACAGTACAGAGTCACAGTATTTTCATGGTAACCAGCTATAACCCTACGACTATGAAGCTCCATTTAAATTTCCTTGAATTCAATTAGATGTGGTGGGGGCATACTGGGTATGAGAGATTCCCATATCTATAAGGAAGTTTCCTCCCTAGTCTCCTCTTTCAGAGAATTAAAGAAGAAAAAATAAAAAGATAAAAACTTTTTTATTTTGCTAAAATTTTACAGTAAAATATAGATATTATCATTAGATTTTGCCATACTATTAAAACTCTTAAAGATTACAAAGGTCACATAAAGCCATTTGAAAATTTATTTACTCTTGCATTAATTCATTTTTGTATCTTTTTTTTCTTTTTCTTTTTCTTTTTTTATATATCAAAAACTTCCTTCTTCATTTGTAATTGTTATTTATTTATTTTTTATTTTAAAAATTATTTCTTATTTGTCTGTTATGGGTTATTCATACAATTTCTTATATGTATATATAATATGTTTAGTAGATATCTAATAATATTACATGCTCGAAATAGTGTTTGAATAGCAATGATAAATAAATAACAACTAGAGATGATGAAGGAAGCAGAAGTAGAGAAATTTTTGAACTGCTTTTTGAATGTACTTTTAAAGGTGTTGGTGCAAATACAAAGATAATGGAGATAATACAAAGAGAAACTGAATAATACTACTGAATTTTATTACTTTAAAGAGAGAAATTACACAACACTATTTGGACTGAGGCGCGACACTCGCTCTCTTTAAGGAGATTCAAGCCCTTGGTTGGCTAAACTTTGTAACCGGTGCAGACCTTCTCTGACTTGTCTCCCCCAGGATACAACAGCCCAACAAGTGTCGTATGGCTAGAACAACCTCTGCACAAAGTGTTCAAGCCCAAAGCTTCACCAGAAAGAACACTCTTCCTTGCCAAGAACCTCTCTATCTTTTAGTGTATTTTTTTGTGTGAGTATTGTAGTAGCTTGGATTGAGTCTGAATGAGTCTATTTATAGGCTCAATGGGCCTTACGAAATTACTACCCAATTTATTCAGATTAATTAGGTCCATTATTCTGATTTAGTGGGTGTTACAAGATTAATTGCTGGATATTAATCTGATGGGCTGGAGTTACACAATTAATGGTCTGATAAGGAGTTTCTGAAGAATGAAAAGGCCCAAACGGATAGTCCATTAAGTGGGTTAATGGCTCTTTATTTTCATAGTAAAAATGGAGCATTAATTCGGGCCATTTACTCACCAACGGATATGGAAATTACTTTGAATGGGCTGTCAAGTAGGAGGATCCAAGAGGCTGATTTATTTCCAATTTTGATACCTCCACTCTTCACCTCCCCCTTGCGCACGTATCTAGCCCAATATTTGAGTCAATACATTTTAGCCCATTAATCACCACAATTAAAAAGAATAAAAAACTCTCTCTCCTTTTCAATGTGGGATTAAACATTTTCAATAACTCTTCATCTTCCATATTCACTCCCATATCTTTTCATTTATGTTATTACATTTATTTATTTTATTTATTTAATATTAAAATGCTCCAACAATCCCCCACTCATTTTAATATTAAATTTTTAGTTAAAGAGAGATTACCAGGCAAAGACAGGTCATTATGCATCATGAAGGTGTGCTCTGCATTGAACCTTCACTTAATAAAACAGCGATCTCAACTCCAGAGTCGTAGTGGTCTCCGACTTGAACTAGGACTGCTTTAGGGAAATTAAGTGTCACTGCTTACACATAACAACCCAGGTGTTGACATGAGCTTTTATAGCTAGCACTTTACGGCCGTGTGCTGATCCCGGTTTCATGAGTGTATTTGAGACTAAGTCCAAATCTCATAGGGAGCGGCCCCACCCCCACACTCACATAGGTGAAATTTGTCAAGGGTGCTCCTGTAATTCTAACACCCCACTCATACGAGCTACAAATTTCATTAAGAGTTTTTTAACTCATCCTCTCCTCATTACAGGATAAATGCACTTACATCATAGGGATGAACAATTAAAAAATTATTTACAAAATAAATAATTAAAAATAAATAATTGTGCATTTCGTACGACCATCATATGATTCGTTTTTCCCATTGAACCCAATTCTCAGGATCTCTGGTCCTTGGGTTGGGTATCCTTATATATGGCTCATGATTCTATGGACTTTAGTCCCATCCCCCTCGATGTATTCCAGACTCTATCTTTTGCCAAGGCCTTGGTAAATGGATCTGCAAGATTATCATTAGATTTAATATAATCCACAGTTATGATGCCACTACTCAAATAAGATCGCACGGTACTATGCTTTCTTCTTATAGGTCTGGATTTACCATTATAGTAACGGTTTTTAACTCTACCAATTGCGGCAGTGCTATCACAATGAATTAATATAGGTGGAATTGGCTTTTCCCACAGTGGAATTTCATATAACAAATCTCTAAGCCAATTTGCCTCTTCACTAGCTGAAGCTAATGCTATTAATTCAGCTTCCATCGTTGAATTAGCAATTATTGTTTGCTTTTTAGATTTCCAACAAATAGCACCACTACCTAAGGTAAAAATATAACCAGTGGTAGAGAGAGAATCACCTGACAAAGTATTCCAATCGGCATCACTAAAACCTTCAATCACAGCAGGGTACTTTTTATAAAATAAGCCGTAGCTTTTGGTACCAATTAAATATCTCATGACTCGCTCAATAGCTAGCCAATGATCTTTACTAGGCTTGCTAGTAAATCTGCTAAGCACTCCTACTGCATATGCAATGTCAGGTCTAGTACAATCAGTAGCATAACGCAAACTACCAATGATACTAGCATAATCCTTTTGATTAAAAATCTCATCATCATTATTCACAGGAAATAAACGAACACTAGAATCAAAAGGAGTAGCTACACTTTTGTGATCATGAAAATTATATTTTCTCAATATTTTCTCAACATAATGTGATTGATCAAGATATATTCCATCACATGTTTTTGTAATTTTCATGCCCAAAATAAAATTAGCCTCACCAAGATCTTTCATATCAAAATGACTTTTAAGCATATTTTTTGTCTCACTTATAACATGCATATTTGAGCCAAAAATTAACATATCATCCACATAGAGGCTAATAATAACATGTAAATTATTCCATGATTTAGAATAAATACATTTATCACATTCATTTGATTTATAACCATTCTCAATCATGCAGGAATCAAACTTTTCATGCCATTGCTTAGGTGCTTGTTTTAAGCCATATAGGGATTTAGTTAGCTTACATACCTTGCTTTCTTGTCCAGGCTCTACAAAGCCTTCGGGTTGATCCATGTAAATCTCTTCCTCTAGGTCCCCATTTAGAAAAGCAGTTTTTACATCCATTTGATGAATTTTCAAATCAAAAATTGCAGCAATAGCAATTAACAATCTAATAGATGTAATTCTTGTTATCGGAGAAAAAGTATCAAAGAAATCAAGATCAGCTTTTTGTTTAAAGCCTTTTGCAACAAGTCTATCTTTAAACTTATCTATTGATCCATCCGGTTTCAACTTTTTTCTAAAGACCCATTTACAACCTATGGTCTTACAACCCGGTGGAAGATCTACTAATTTCCAAGTTCTATTAGAAATTAGAGATTCCATCTCATCATTTACAGCTTCTTTCCAAAATATAGCATCAGGTGATGTTAAAGCCTCTTTTAAATTTTGGGGATTTTCCTCAATGTTAAAAACATAATAATCAGGACCAAAATCTTTTTCAACTCTAGCTCTTTTACTCCTTCTAGGTTCCATTTCAAAATTTTCTTGACTTTGTAAATGTGAAGTAGAAGAGCTAGGTTGTGACACAATATTTTCTTCACCCCCACTATTTTTCAATTTAAAAGGAAATTTTTTTTCATGAAAAATTGCATCACCAGATTCAAAAATTATTTTGTTTTCAAGATCAAAAAATCTATAGGCTGCACTATTAATTGCATAACCAAGAAAAGCACAGATAGTAGCTCTAATACCCAATTTAGGCATTTTAGGGTCAGTAAGCCTTACATAAGCAAGACAACCCCATACTCTCAAATATCCCAAATTTGGCTTATGTCCTTTCCACATCTCAAAAGGTGTGGTGTGTGACTTTTTATGTGGCACCCTATTCAAAACATGACATGCAGTTAAAATAGCTTCACCCCAAAAATGTAAAGGTGCACCAGATTCAATTAACATGGCATTTGTTAACTCAATTAAAGTTCTATTTTTTCTTTCAGCCACACCATTAGAAGCGGGTGAATATGGTGCAGTAGTTTCATGGATAATTCCCAAAGACTGAACAAATGAGTTGAATGCACTTGATTCATACTCACGGCCTCTATCACTTCTTATTCTTTTTATTTTTCTACCGAATTGATTTTCAACTTCTTTTAAAAAATCTTGAAATTTTTCAAAAGCATCACTTTTATTTTTCAACAAATAGATAGTTGTATATTTAGAGAAATCATCAATAAAAGTGATAATATATCTATTTCCTCCACGAGTTAAAATTCCCTCAAATTCACATAAATCGGAGTGAATTAACTCAAGCAATTCGGTATTTCTTACAACATTTTTATGAGGCCTTTTTGTAATCTTAGCTTGACTACAAGTTTCACATTTTTCAAAATCTTTTGACAGTCTTGGAATTAATCCTAAACTACTCATGATTCCCACATATCTACTATTTATATGACACAAACGAGCATGCCAAAAATTAATAGAAGAAAGCATATAAACTGAACTGGTAGATGCTTTATTATTCTCAACATTTAATTTAAACATTCCATCACAAGCATAACCCTTGCCCACAAATAATCCCTTTTTAGTGATTACATAATTATCAGATTCCATAGTTTGCTTGAAGCCAGCCTTGTTAAGCAAAAAACTTGACATCAAATTCTTCCTCATGGACGGAGTGTAAAGAACATCTTTCAATGTTAGCACGCGTCTAGAAGTGAATTTCAATTCAACCTCACCACTCCCAAGAACCTTGGTTTTGCTAGAGTCACCAAGCATAATAGTTTTTTCTTCTTCAAAAGGAGTGTACAATTTGAACCAATTTTTGTCATAGCAGACGTGCCTATTAGCACCAGAATCTGCCCACCACCCTTCAACATATTGCACCATATTGATGTCTGTAATCATAGCCACTAAAGGCTCTTCGGTTACGTTAGCCTGCGGGACAGATTCACGTTTTCGAAATTTGCAAAATCGAGCAATATGCCCACTCTTGCCACAGACAAAACAGGATCTATTAAATTGATCTTGTGAAGGGGGTCCTTGGTTCTTATTGTAATTTTTATTCGGGTTTCCCCTTCCTTGAGGTCTATTATTATTTTTAAAGGCTCTCTTTTTAGGCTTCAATTGACCATTTCTAGGAAAATGATTTTTGGGCATATTATTATTGGCTGAAATAAGATTTACCTTTGTGGTGGAATTACCATTGCTCTCTTGTGTCATGAGTGCATCTTGTCCTCTAGCCTCCTCCTCCACACGGATGCATGTGATCAAAGTCTCCAAGGATGTCTCCTTTTGTTTGTGCCGCAAAGTCTTTTGGAACTCCCTCCAAGATTGTGGTATTTTGTCAATTATGCCAGCTACCACCAAGTTGTCCCCAATCTTTATGCCTTTGGATCTCAATTCTGCCACAATCATTTGGAAGTCTTGTGCTTGATCCACCACCGATTTTCCATCCACCATTTGGTAACGGAAAAATTTGCTAGCAGCATACTTCTTTGCACCTGCCTCCTTGGTATCATACTTGCTTTGTAAAGTTTTCCAAATTTTCTTAGCAGAATTGTAAGTTGTATCATAATAATCATAGAAATGATCAGCAAGACAATTCAATAGATAAGAGCGACAGTTATACTCATCTTTTGTATACTTATCTATTTTTTCTTGATGGAGAATATATTCTTCATCACTCATCTCATCGGTAGGAACTTTGGATGGGTTCTTCTCAGTGAGGATGTAGGAGACTTTGAGAAGGCTCAAGTAGAAGAGGACCTTTCCTTTCCATCTCTTGAAGTGGGCTCCCTTAAAGCGAAAGGGCTTGTTAAGATCTCCAACAGGCTCATTTGGTTTCTCTTGTGTAGGCTCCATGTGTTTGAATCTCCTTAAAATTGTTGGTGCAAATACAAAGATAATGGATATAATACAAAGAGAAACTGAATAATACTACTGAATTTTATTACTTTAAAGAGAGAAATTACACAACACTATTTGGAATGAGGCGCGGCACTCTCCGGGCTGTCAAGTAGGAGGATCCAAGAGGCTGATTTATTTCCAATTTTGATACCTCCACTCTTCACCTCCCCCTTGCGCACGTATCTAGCCCAATATCTGAGTCAATACATTTTAGCCCATTAATCACCACAATTAAAAAGAATAAAAAACTCTCTCTCCTTTTCAATGTGAGATTAAACATTTTCAATAACTCTTCATCTTCCATATTCACTCCCATATCTTTTCATTTATGTTATTACATTTATTTATTTTATTTATTTAATATTAAAATGCTCCAACAAAAGGTTTTCATAATATCAAGTATTGGGTAAAGTTTAATGATAATTTTTATATTTTACCATAAATTTTAGCTAAATAAAAAAAAAAAAAATTTCTTCAATTCTCTAAACTAGTAGCTAAGAAGGAAACTTTCTTGTTAATGGAAATAGCTCATACCTGGTACGCCCCACCACATCTGAAAATATCTATTTCACACACACATAGTTCACACACTCGCCACTTTTGCACAAAAAATCATAATTTTCAACTATTTCAAGTCATAATTTTAGTTTAAAAAACTGAATATGTGCATGTAAATGATCGTGCACAATAATCATTTCTTAAAGAAATTTTAGCAGAGTTAGCTGATAGCTGGTTACCACTAAACTGCCATGTCCTCCACCATCCATTTAAAAAAGAAAAAGCATTAAAGGAAAAAAAGAAAGGACATATCAATTTTGAGGTGACCAGTGGTCAAATATTGTTTAAACTAGTTTGTAACTTGTGCATGCACAAGGAAGTTTAATATAATATGATTGTAACTTGTGATAGCTATTATTAAACATTTAGTGTGATTGTGATTATATATAGAAATATGCTATATTCTAGTAGTAGGCATTTTATTATGTGTGTATTTGAGTGGAATTAAATATTCACTATTTAACTATAAGTGTTTGTGGGATGGGAGAGTAAGGGCCGGGGTTCAAGTCTCTAGGAGAAAACTTTACACATATACACTTAAATTAAGTTAAAGTAGAATTTTTATCTTGTATCCAAGATATATATATATATATATATTCACTATTTAAAGAAAATATATTGTGCCAAGCTTCTAATAGAGTGTTTAAATTTAGAGTAAAATATAAATTAGATAAAAAATATATACTAGCATAGTGATGTGTAAAATCACTCCAATTAGTGAATTAATTCCATTTCTTAATCTATTTCGCTTCCTTTTTCGAGAATTTATTGGAATAATCATCCCTATATACATGAATCAGTTAATCCCTTTCATATTTGAAAGGCTTGAAAACATTTCATTGCACCTCTCATAAGGTTGCACAATTTGAATCTTTAAGATGTGATGGAAAATTCTTATCATCTTTAGTTTTCCTTTCTCAGTAAATATCTCTGACAGTTGGGGATGGGGCAATTTGAAAAACTTAATTATTTTTCCTCCTTTTTTTGATGTTAAACTCATCAGGGGCTGTGTTGGAGGAAATAAAAAAGTTTGGTGATCTAGATAAGGCCATTGGAAATACATAGGTAAATCAAGAACCACAACTAATATAGAAAAGAAAATACACTCAATTAGAGCTGATCTATTTGCTTAAGCATTTATGTTAAGTAGTTTCTTCATATGTTATATTAAGTTATTAACTACTTAATTGGAGGCTACCTAAAGTTTTATCTCACCAACAAAATAAAAGAAAAACAAATTAGGGAAGAAGAAAATGAGCTGTTCATTCAAGAAGGGAGTGAAAAGGAGAAGAAATAAAAGATATTTATGTAAGCATGAAAAGTCAGTTCCTACCATGTATGATTGTTTGGCCAATGGAGCCATTCACATCCTCTGTTTTGAGTCAAGTCTACTCATTTTTTAATATACAGGCATCTTCCAGGAAAATTACGAAGACCAAATTATATAAACGGAGATGAAGATAATATTCGATTAAATAAAAAACAGAGGACCAACTTTTGTTTTTATACATTGATTAATTTCAAAGCTGGCTTTAGTTTATATTATGCAATTGCTTGTTTAAAAGAATGGCCATTGAAATCAAAGGGAAGTGCAAGCATTCACATGATCACATGATTCATATCCTCATTTTATAAATAGAGTAGGTATGGAAGTGGCAAAACAATTACTGAAAACTATTCAAATACATTAAATAATATAAAAAGGTACTTTATTAGCTAGAATACAAAACAGAGTCATATTAGGTGAGTATTAGGTGAGTATTGTCAATTTTATATTGTTTTGATAATAATAACAATATTTTTGCTAGGACAGTGTCATTTTATCAGTCAATGGCTGTCCATTCTTTATACAAAATGCAAAGACTAGTGGAATCATATGTCGATTACATTAAGATTTAAGAGTAAAAAACTATATATTGATAGAAATTGGGTTTGGAATATTCGGTTATACTTGTTTGGCATATATTTGACGAAACTACACTATTAGTATCTTTCAAATGGTTTGTACACACCTTACTTCTATTTGAGGACATTTTGGACTTCCACTTTCCTATAATTATTGGGTTTTTTATATTCCTATCTACCGCCAGACTGCCTTATATTATAAACGAATTTTTCTCAAAGAAAATATGAACACAGCAACTTTTGGCAGCAATTGGTATAGGTTTCAGTGATTCTGCACTCTATGTGGCCCATATTGTAAACGAAAATGAAATTGAACCTTTAATTAAGTAGATGACTAAGTAAATACTACTAGAAAGAGCAAAACAACTAAAAATATATACTTAATTTAATAAGACAATAAATACTAATAATTCCTTTAGCTAATTTTTTTAATTAATATAATTACAAAGAGAGAGAGTGTGTGACAGAGAGATTCTCTTGGTTGAGTTGGTTCTCCTTTTAGGTCTATTTCCTTTGGTAATTAGAAACGGTTTGTTTGGTTTATTCGAAGTTTTTGTCTTGAGTTCTTTTTTTTTTTTGATACGATTTGTCTTGAGTTCTTATTAGTGGTAATGAGTGATTGTCTTGTATAACTGAGAATCTCTGCCAAATTAGTGAATTTTACATTTCGAAAGGCCCTATGGTACCTGCTTAAATAATATGGCTATATTTTGTAATGTACTTGAACTGCTGCAATTCACAACCATTTTAGACTATGTCTAGTGTATATATCATTCAATCGCCATTGCTGACAGCTCACGTATAAAAGTCCCCTCCGCCGAATAATATATCCTGCAATTTTAACGAAATATGGATTTGACACCCATTGTTCCAGTCTGAAATAGTTGTAAGGTTTGGAAATGGTAAAAAAAAAAAGGGGGGGGGGGGGGGGTTGTGTGGGTGAACAATCATGTGGAAACGAGGAACTTTTTTGTACTAATATCCTCCTTCTGCAGATTTTTGAAACTTCTTCATTTATTATTATTATTATTATTACTAGTCGTGGATCCACGCAACGCATGAAAATAAATAAATAATTTGTATTGTAATCTAATGTATAATTTCTTTTCTAAAATTTTTTGAAGATAATTTGTTCTTCCTAAAAATTAAACAATTTCTATTCGATTCAATTAGGTCTACTTCAGTCCTACTCGGTCCACTCAATCAATTTCGGTCCCCCCTTCAGTTCATTTTAGACTAGTTGAGTCTTAAATTGATTCTTTTTGTAGGTTTTCTTTTCAATTTTAGCTCAAAAATTCATTTTTTCCTTAATTTTTGGGTTGAAAAATATGAAATTTTACTATATTTGGGCTAAAATCTTTAGTTTTGAGTTAAAAAAAATACAAAAATAAACATTAGAAATTAGAAATATGAGCCCAAAAAAAAGAAGAAGAAGAAGAAGTTGAAGTAATGGTTCAACATGCTTGAATATGCAAAATATATAGCCAAAATCAATCATCAATGTTTAACCATCTTACATTTCCATCATTCCTAATACTCCGGAAGATTTATTAGTTCAGATCCTTGTACAAATTTATAATATTACTATCTAATTCCCATATACACCATTTTTGTTAAAGAAACTCTCTAACCACAATGTTCGTAGTCTAGTGTTTTTGGCCATGAATGCCCTTCCTACCCTTTCATTAATTACCAAATAGTCAAGAGCAGATTCAAGCATAACTTTGTCAAACCTTTTTATTTTCATAACTTCTTCATAAAGCTCATTCACATCAAGTTGATCTTTTTTGAGTTTTTTTATTGCTAACTCAATCTTTCCAAGTTGTTTGGAAAACTTATCATTATTAGCATCTTGGTTGACATTAGCACGACTCCTTTTTCTATGAGACCTTGCTTGAGAGAAAGCTGTATTTGAAGAACCAGCTTGTTTCCCTTTTGACGCCTTCTCAAAATCAATAATGTCCTTACAATTGGACTCCAAGTCAACAATCCTTTTTTCTGAATCAATATCACTAAAAGACTTTGCAGAACTCCATCTTGCTGTGTCTTTACCAAAAAGCAAAGCCATCTCATCATACATCTCAATCTTTTTATTCAAATACTGGTCATGATCAGGATGTGCCTGTTTTTTATAAAACAAAAACAAAAACAAAAACAAAAACAAAATTAGTTAGGAAGAGATCAATCCCTAATAGAACACCTACCTACTGATGAAAATATGCCTCATACCATTACTTCCTCGTCATACACTTTCTTTTCACATGTAATCATTTTCAAATTGTCAGCCCATCTAAAACAATTCTTTCTGTTACAAAGTTGTGTAATGATTCTCCAAATGCTTTTGATAGTTTGAAGACAATTTTCCACATGTTCAGGTTGGCACTCAACCCCAAATTTGTCACTAATTGCTTGGGCTGCTAGAGCGAATGATCCAGGCATAAATGTATTGGATGGCTTATTTCCTTTAGTAGCCTCATTAGCAAGTATCTCAATTATCAAACATTGCATTTGTTTTGACCACCTAAATTGCTCACTTATACTCTCCTCCTCATCCTTTGTTTTGCCTATTGCTACAGTTGCAAGAACAAGAAGAGTAATCAAAATGAGCACACGAGCACAAAAAATTACATGTGAAAACTCTATTTATTGTCCACTAGAAAATTTTATTTTAAAAATGATGGTGCAAACAATCATGGTAGGTCAAGACATAACATTCTTTAATAATGAAAGTGCTAGAAAGTCATAGTACATAGCCAACTCTAAAAAAATTTGTTTTTCTCCATAACATTAATTATAATCTTCCCATGTGTTGGCATATCTCTATTTTCTTCCTAAACTTCACTTTGTGATTATTGGACAATTGGATTTTTCAAATTATATATCAGGATTTACATCTTCCATAATTGAGCATATGGGCTCAACCCTCATTATGTGATTGTTAATGGCAACAAACTAGGACTACATCCATTGTGTTTCGAATGAACAATAAGGATCTGCATCCAATACACAAAAACTTTTCTTCAAAA
The DNA here is from genome assembly GCA_023621385.1 of Quercus gilva. NCBI lineage: Eukaryota > Viridiplantae > Streptophyta > Magnoliopsida > Fagales > Fagaceae > Quercus > Quercus gilva. The sequence continues at coordinate 4,135,182 of CM042481.1, read as the reverse complement.
TCTCCCTTAGTGGTAGTTCACAAGGAAAAGGGACATAGCCTAGCTATATAATTCTAGTTCACTTTAAGGAGGGTCATGACTAAACTCTTTCAAATGGTATATACCACCATGATAAGAAAGAGAATTCCTTTTTTATTTCTATAACCAGCCTCACCAAGATAATATTTACTTACAAATTTACAAAAAATAGAAAAGAAATACTAGTAAATGCCAATTATTTATAATCAATCAATCATTAATCAATACATATATAAAAGTAGAGACCTCATGTTGGAGAGTATGGGGTTATGCCAAGTGATGCATTCCTTGAAGTTCTTTTTATATCAAATTATTAGTTCATTGAATCAGCTAATAGAGTAAATGTATATACTAATTATTTATAGTTGTGCATTAATTATTTATATTAAATGAATTTATAAGATTATTTTTATAAACTTTATTTAAGAAATAATTTTTAGTTGGAATAATAATAGTAGATTTACAATATGACATTCTTCCTCATTTTTAGTTGCTTTGACAAAAATTGACACAAAAACTAAAAAAAAAAAATTAAATTAAATATTTGTGAATTCACTAAAAATTAATCTTAACCCTTTAAATTTTCTGATTCATTTCAGTGACATGTGATATATATATATGCATGTATGTATGTGGAACTAACATTGTGTTATTTATTTTATGTAATTAGAAAGATAACTAATAGAATGAATATGTTTATTTTGTTATATTAATTATTTTAAGCATAATGAAATTTTAATATCATTTTTCTAAGATTTATATGAGAAATAATTGATTTTTTTTTTTTTTTTGTGAGGACCAATTGATTTGAAATATGGTATTCTTACTAAAATTTTAGTTGTCTTTGCAACTATTGAAACAATGTCCAACAAAAAGGGAAAAAAATAAATAACTTTACTAACACAAAATCTAGATTGTAAAAAAATTAATTGAAAGATATTTGCTTTTTTTGTAGGCATGAAACATGCCTATTTATATGACCCAATATATCATGCAATTTTCAATTTAAAAACAAATATATATACTATGATCAAATTACTACATTATTCTTAGTGTCTATCTATTTTGTCTATAAAATAACTAAGGATTACCTTTTTTACAAGGAAAGTTATTGATTTTTTTTTTTTAATATACATTGATAATTGAGGGTGAGGGATCTAAATCTAAATGTCTCTATTAGAAATTAAGATGCCAACCAGTTAAACTAAATCTTATTGAAATATTGGAGAAAACTAAAATGAGTTGCACCGCACATCATGTTAGACTAAAACAATTTACACACACAAGAGTAGTTCGCAACGAAAAGTGACATAGAGTCATAGACTAAAACAATTTATTTCATTTTCAAGAAGATCATGACTAAACTCTTTCAGATGGCATTTTTCCACCGTGATAATGGAAGAGAATTCCTTTTTATTTCTATAACCAGCATCACCAAAATAATATTTACATACAAATTTACAGTAAATAGAATAGCATTACTAGTAAATACTGATTATTTATAATAATTATAAATCCCCCTAACCTAGAGATGTCTTTTAAAACACAAAAAACACGTCTACACACACACACACACACACACGCACAGTCATTGTCACTTCCACTCCCCACCATGTTATCGCCAATGAGGCACAGACACAGACATGACATGGCAATTCTTGAAAAATTAGGACACAACAAGGCTGGAGCACATTAATTAATTAATATTTAGGTTACTTAAAAAATTTTACACATATTTTATGTTTATTTTAGTTTTTAGAAATGAGTAATAACCATTAAATTTTAAAAAAAAATTATCTAATATTTTGATAAGTTTCTCTTTTTCTTTTTTTCTTTTTTTTCTTTTTTGGGATAAGAAAAATATGATATGATATGATATTTCTGATTTTTTTTTTTTAAATGTGAAATTTCACAATTATGGTAGTTATTAATAAGTATTTTTTTTAATAATTCGATAAGTAAATTAATAAAAATCAAATCTCAATAACCATTAAAAATTGGACTTTTCTTAAAACTTATAGAACCATTTATTGGGAATAACTAGAAAAAACTATTAAACTTATTTGAACTTCTAAAAACATGTTTTTAAGATTTATTTGATATCTTGGGCAATTTGAATTAATCGGGGATGTATGGCACCTTATATTGGAAATTGGCAGTTGTTAAGAATTTGTTTGGGAATATGGGAGATGGTTTAGCTTGATATTGTTAAATTGAGCTAAAGTTTGTTTCGGAGGTTAGGTAAGGCTTCATTGGGCCATTTGAAGTGTTAGACATATAATGGCAATGCGGCCAAACCAATTGTAGGCCCATGTACTAGTAGAACAAGCAAATTAACCTTGAGTTAGTCTATTGTTAGCTTAGGATTACTCTAGTATATAAACCACACATTGGTTTCATTGTAAACTAAAGAGCTTAATAGACAAGATGAAGCCATTAAGGGCTTTATGCCATGGACGTAAGCCATTAGGGTGAACCACGTTAACTTTGTATTCACTCTCTCTTTGATACCCCCGCTCATCATTCAATCGATCACAATCACACAACAACTTTAACATGAAGGATTCAAATTAATTGTTGGCTGCCTTGTTATTAATTTATGGGATGGTTGTTAAGTTGGAATTTAGACCTCGATTGGAGTTTAGGTCAGCTCTTTAATGGTTATAGTGTTATCTCATTTATAGCACTATCTTACTTTGTCTACGGTCAAGAAAGTCTAGGGACACAATTTTTGTGTCAAAATTTTTCTACAACTCTGAAGTGGTTGACTATGAGTCTATGAGTGATTGAGAATAAGTGATAGATCGATGTAAAAGGAATTTTCCACCACTCACGATCGACCACTTAAGCAAGTTGGGACAAATGGTGTGATTCTAGAAGAATTGGTTTATGGTTTAGTTAAGAGTATCTTTAGTTGGAGTTGGACTTAAATACTTTGACCTTATTGTTGATTAGGCTCTAGTTGAGCTCGTTTGAGAAATTCGAGGGGAGTTCTTGACTTGTGTGTGGTAGCAAGGTAAATAAATACTTAATGGGATTTTTGGAAAAAATAATACAATTATTTATTTCATGCAGGCTTTTTTTGGGTAAACAGAATTGGAACATTGTTCATTAAACCATTCTTTTCCTAAAATTAAAGTACTATGTCTATCATCAATCTTGTTATTTGTTTTATTTAAGGAAATTGCATTGCACTAAGTTGTGTATGGCAAGATGCATGATTTTTTAGCTTGGAAAATATGAGATCTTTGATAATGGATTTTAGAGAGAAGGTATCTTTCAATTGTTTTGGCCTATGAGTTTGCTTCCAGTCAAGCAAAAAAACAACAAAGAAATGATTGGATTGTGCTTGCCTAAAAAAAAAACCAATGATACACACAAATCCACACAATCTTCTCACTTAATTCCCTGACATTCTTGTCAAGACTTGCATTAGCTACAAGTCTTATTAGTCAAAGCTTTAGCTAGTTTTTAGGCTTCTTGTAACTAATGATGATGTAGGTTGAAAAATAAAGTTCTATAGAGAATACTAGTATTGATTTAATGTGATAGAATCGAAGTTTAATTTACAATAATACAAAAGCAAAGGGTGATTTGGATTGCTTGCACTTGCAGTAGCCACATTTACTCAATATCCTATTATGAGTAGTCACAGTTTAGATTTCTCGTATCTGTTTACACACACACACACACACACACAAATCTAGACAATAAAGAAAATTATGTAAAATAAAATAAGACTTGTAACAGGAAGGACGTGTAAGATGGTGATTACCTCCTTCAGTTTCCTCAGGAAAGCTCCAACTTGCACTAGGTTCTGCCTCCCTATTGTCATCATAGGTTGCCTTAAATTTGGTAGCCTTTACTACTGCAAAATTTTCAAATTCATGGTGGACACAATCCCAACCCTCAGAAGTATTGATGCAGCTACTGTTGCATTGTGCAATTGATAGGTTGAACTCTTCCACGTCTTGCTCATATATCAAATGGACTGCACATTTGATCACCTCCACTCTTGGGCTATTGGTGTCAAATACAACCTTAATCCGACTGCATTGATAATTCCAACCTGTAGCTGGCCAATCATCACGAGACAAATACAATAGCCAAAGATGACCCACACTATACTTAAAGGATGTCTCCCCAATGATAACTTCAAAAGTACGGTGAGGGCCGTGAGGCATATCACCAAGAGCTATCACGTGACCTTTAAGACTATATCTTTCACTTGAATAGCAAGAACGATTTATTCTGAAAAATGCACACAAAGCAAATCCCATCCACCTGCTATTACACCAATTTGGTGGCAGCTCTATGCTTATTGAATACCCAAACCTTTGATGGATTAACCATGGTGGAACTTCAAACCCAGGAATAATGATTTTGAATGCAGCTCCAGATCTATCTTTCCTTTCGTCAGAAGTTTTATATCCAGTTTTTGGGTACATGAGTCCCTGTACCAGAAAAAAACAAGAAATTTAACAATCAGAGAGAGAGAGAGAGAGAGAGAGAGAGAGAGAGAGAGAGCAGATTACCTTTAGGTAATGTTTCAGTATTGCAAATGCCAAACCATCACTGTCCTCATTATATTCAACTAACTTGAAGCAATTAAAAAATGAAATAAATGGTTGTAACAAATTGCTCATACTGAGAAGTGCTGGTGATGGTTCTAGGGAAGAACAACCTTCAGCATTTATGTGTCTCACATTTGATGGAAACTCTGGCAACGAGTGAAGTTGAATGCAGTTGCTCAAATTAAGAACTTCCAATTTCTGAAGTTGACTAATGCTTGCAGGTAGGGCAAAGACAAGCTTGTTTGTCGATAGTGATAAATATTTTAAAGAGCGGGCGCAGAAAACACTATCAAGCCTTGACTTAAAAAATTGCTTTTCACATCCACGACATATCAAGAAACTAATGGAAGAGGGAACTTCTCTAATAGCAGTTCCAGTCAAATCAAGTTCCCTCAAATGTTCGGTTTTCCCTAAGTTCTCTGGCAGGTAGGCAAGTTTGAACATCCCAAAAGAATGAGTATTTCAAGAGATCTTAAACTATCCATGTTGCTAGGAAGGTTGGTAAGAGATCGGCAGAATTCCAAATTTAGAACTGTAAGCCTACTGAGTTGTCCAATAGATGGGTTGATCTCAACCAAATTTATGCAGCCTCTAAGACATAGTCTCTCAAGTCTCGGAACCCCTGTGAAGTCAGGTGTTCTAATAAGGTTTTTGGATAGTTCAAGATCAACGAGTTTTAAGTTGTTTAAGTACTGCTCAACCAAAAAAAAAAAAAAAAAAAGGGATAATTAGCTTCCATCAAACAAAGAATTTATTTTAATAACATAAATTTTGTTTTCAATTAAAACAATTCTAATAATGAAAAAATGAAGCTCAGATACGAAGGGAGTGTATTGAAATTGCTCTTAAAAAAAAGATAAATAATAAATAATAGAAAGACAAAAGAAAAAAATTACCTTTACACCTTTCCATAGATATTCAATTTTGCTAAACCACATTTTAAGTTCAACAAGCTCTTCTGATTGAAAACTGGATGGCAAACATTTTGAAGAATACCCATGCCATTCAAGAAATCTCAACTTATTAGAAAGATGATTGAGGCCATTTGGGATGTGTACATTATCGATTATAAGCAATCTAAGATTACACATCTTTGAAAAAGCTTCAGGACAGGCTTCAAGTTTCCTGCATGCTTCATCCCCTTCAAATGAGTCTAGTACTATGGCTTGAATTGCTTTTGTTGCCTAAAAATAAAAAACAAAGATCAGTGAATTGCACAACAAAAGATAAGAATACTTCAGTTTTTTACTGTGTTAGAGGGGACCCTAATATCTATTCTCTGAGATTTCCACAAATATAACCTCCTCTTAAGCATTGGTAGATCCAAGAAGGTTGAGGGTGAGAAATTTCTCCATTTACAACTTCAATTTTTTTTTTTAAAAAATACAAATGATTTGAAAATTTTTTTAAAAATACAAATGATGATTAATATGAGGCCTATGATGGAAGTTTGAAAAAAAAGAATTTCTAGGTAAATACTCATGCACCTTAGGGATCAAAAGATGAATGAGTGGTTGACTAAGTCAAGAAAGAGGAAATCAATTTATAACAATGTCACAATCATATTATGTTTTCTAAATGTAAGACATAAAGAAACATGAATTCATATTTATAAATAAACAATGTGACAATCACATTATGTTTTTAAAATATAGGAAATAGTCAGCATATTAGCATGAAATTTTGTATTCTATATCTTATGAATTAAGTGCTTAGATAACTTTTTTTTCTTAAAAAATTAATTTCTTTAATGAAATTGTGTTTGTTTATCTATTCAATCTTGCCCTTGAAATAAAATGCTGGTTTTGCCACTGTTCCTACCGTATTGTTCATCAATACATGCAACAAATCCTGACGAAGCCACAACCTACTGTGCCTCCCTGGTTCTTCAATTGATTCTTGACGGACAATTTCCCAGCCCATTTCTTGTAGTAGATCATGCATCCACAATTTGTTGTTTTCTATAGTTATGAGAGATTTATCCGTGAGAACTCTTATACCAATTGTTGCGTCAAAACCACAATTCTCTAATATCTCTATTACTCGATCTTTCATCTTCCCTCTAAAGAAACACGCAACATCTAGGAATATCGCCTTCCACATTTCCTTTAGTCCATCATAACTTACTTTAAGTGTATCAAATATTTTTCTTTCAGGATTTTTTTTCAAATTCTTCACTGCACTTTGCCACTCGTCCATTGTTCTTTCAACCATAAAGGACCCCAAAGTTACAAGAGCTAATGGAAGACCATTAACATAGTATACAACATCCTGGGAGAGCTGCATTTGATCTCCTTCAGGTTTCCCATTTTGAAGGCTTTCAAACAAAAAAGTTTCAGAGCATCATCATCATTTAAAGTGTTAGGCTTATATATATTATGCACTCCATTTTGGACCAACAAATGTTCATCTCTAGTTGTGATGATGATCCAACTCCCCAGTTCCAACCAGCAATGATCTCCAGCCAATAATTCTAATTGGTCCAATTGATTAACATTATCTAGAACAAGTAGAACTTTTTTATGACATAGTCTATTCTTGATCATGTTAGCTCCATCATAAACATCCCATACATCTATATTGCTTTCCTCCAAAATTTGTGCAAGAAGCTGCTTTTGTAATCGAGCCAAACCATGTTTTTTTGAAACTTCCTTAATATTAGCAATAAAGCTAGAACCTTCAAAATGGTTACATTTTGTTTTATAAATCACTCTAGCAAGAGTTGTCTTTCCCAACCCCCCCATGCCACAAATCCCTATCATGCAAACACTGTTCCCGAGACCTAAATATGGAGTGATCAATTCCTCCATTGGAGAATCTATTCCTACCAAGTCTTTGGTAATGATTGAGAATTTTGACCTTGATCTCTGTAGAATATTATCCACAATATATCGGATAGCTTCTGACTCATATTTCCTGTAGAGAAGATTGAACAATAATTACGGTGGTCTCAATGAGTCATAAATTGCAGGGGGGAAGGGGGTAGGGAGAAAAATATTAGGTAATAACACTCCCTTAGTCAAACAAATAAGAATTCATTGGCTCATGGAACTGATAGAAGTAGAACCATCCATATAAGTAGTGTATTATCATATTAGTTGTATATGTAACATGTAATAAATCCATAAATTTTCTTAGGGATTTATATACTTATATAACCATGTTTTGAAGCTTCTCAGATTTCTAAAGTTCAATCTTTTTCCAATCCTATCGCTTTAGGTGTAATTCCATGCATTTTTCCCCCCATCAGGAGGGTGCCACAGGGGGGTGCTGGGATGGGGGTGATAAGAAATGGGTATTCAAAGTTGATAATTATCATTTTTGCCAAGACATGTGGAATTTCCAAATCATGGAAGCAAAAGAACAAAAAAAGCAGCAAAGGAGCAGGAGGATTTGTATTCCTTTTTGCTGTCTCATTTCAAGGCTACTAAAACTCAAAGGCATTCATCCATCAGAATATGAGTCTCCCCACCCGAAACCAAGTCCAATCAACATTTGTACACGCAATGCTAGCATTGGTCATAGTCGGAAGGGAATTAAGAAAGAAACTTCAGCACAAACTAGTGGTTCACGCTCTAGCTTATCCTCATATGATGAGAAGTTAGACAGCATTATGGCCACCGTCCATGACATAAGTACTAAGATGTCTGGACTTGCCTCTCTCCTACACCATCACAACATCCATTGTGATACAAAGTTCACTTCTCTCCAAATTCAATTGGATGAAATTCAAAGAAAGCTAGAAGAAAATGATGACTAGCTATTTCATGACTAAAATGGGGAGTTGATGATGATAGGGGGAGAAAGAGCTTGATGATAGGGGGAGCATTGCATTGATGTTGAAAAGCAGGACTATGCTTTATTTTATCATTTATCTGGACTTATTTTGTGTAGTTTTATATTATGTTATTTTGTACATTTGCTTATGTAGCTTTTGATTTATACCCATGCTTTGTAGCTTAGTACTTGATGTTAAATGTTATGCATTTACCTTAAGTACATCACTCTTGTACTCTTGTTGGATTTTTATCCTTGATGCATTTACCTAGTGTTGTTGCATTGGTTAAGTGTTGGACATACAAATAATACTTTGCATTAAGCTTATTAGCTTGCATGTCTGGATGTTCATTCCGTGTGTGAATGAGCATAGTGATCACTATTTATAGTGATTGTTCGTTTTTGGTCAAGCTATGGTCTATTGCTTTATTCTATTTTGCTTGATCGCATTGTGCCTGCTCTATGTGCATTACAAGTTTTCTGCATACAATGATCATACTGTGTTGTTGTGTTTCAGGAGATACTTATTCTTATGGTTCAAGAGCTTCACAGATTCTAGAGTTAGGTGTGAGTAAGTTTTGTCCAACTGTTCCTAATTCACGCATTAAGTTTAGAGTTTGTTGTAGAGTTTTGTCACAGAATAGCCAAAGGGGGAGATTGTAAGGTTGAATTTAATCAATCATTCTGTTGGCTTTGTTCTGTGCCAAATTTGCTTGTATTTCAGCATTTAGAAACCTTGTATTTAGATGGGAATCATGTAAGGATAATGTGTGAGAGAGTGTGAAGAAATGTTCAACATTGTGCAATCAGCAAGGGACTCGCGACTGGATCTCGCGGCTTGCTCACGGCTTGCAAGTCGCTAAAGGATGCACACGAGTGAAGCATGTAGAGAAGCTAAACAGTCACGCCAGCTAGAGCACTACAGGACAAAAAGTCCAGCCTGGCCATTCATTTAGCTTGCAGTGAACTCGTGACTCAGTCAAGTCGTGAGGCTAAGTCGCCAGCCAGCTCTATTTTGGAAAAACTGACTTTTCGCATTCTAAACACACACCAGTATATATAGACCCTTATACCCAAGAAATGTAGAGAGCTTCCGGAGAGAATTTTGAGAGAGAAACCTTATAGAAAAACAAGATTGACTCATCCACAATCTTCATCCTTATTTCTCTAAATTCCTCTATTCTCACTCTTTCCATTATTACATCCTTGAGAAGTACATTAGCCAAAACATTTTCTTACCATACCTATATCTGTGAGAAGGCTATTTGGCACTTGGGTAGCAGTTAGGAAGGGACCAATTGATATTGGTTGATGCTATGAGCTATAGCGGAATCCGGTAAGCTAAAGAAGACAAAAGTTCGGTGCAACCTCGTTGGAGCAAGAAGCTTGGAGGGCTTAGGTACACTAAGTAGATTAGGCTTAGAGGGTCTTCTGCTATTCATGTATCCCAACTTCATTCTTTAGTGGATTATTGACCACTTGGAGGGTGGCAGAGAGGTTTCACGCTAAGGGTTTCGATTTCCTCTTCGATAATACATTGTTGTGTTGCCCTTGTGTTTGCATCTCTCTTCCCTTAATCTTTGCTATTTAATTTCTGCTGTGGATGTGATTTTATTTGATTTAGATTGTTTATCAATTTTGTTATAAGCTTATGTTCATTTTCCGCACATACATTGTTTAATATTAAGCTTGAATTAGTAATTTGTAAATTGGGGGTCTAAACGTTCATAGTGTTTTACACGCTATTTGAACTTTCACGTTGCAATTTGGAATAGTGAGAGAGGTTTGTTACCGCTTGGTTTTGGTTTTGCGGTTTGATGATTTGCTCTCTCTTGGTGCGTTGCAACTTTTGGATTTGCTTTGTGACCTTCTCTTTGGTTTGTGCGCAATTGATATTTGGTATTTGGTATTCGTATTTGGCTTTTGTGAACGTTTGGTTCTTTGATCTATATTTGGTTCTTTGGTTTTGTATTTGTGAGAGAGAGCTATTTGGGTGTATTTGAGATTTTGATTTATGAGAGTGTCTCTACACTAATTTTTATTATCCCAAATTTGTTATAGTGAAATTTGTTTGTCGTCGCGCGTGAATGTAGGCTATTGCTGAACCACGTAAATCTTGGTGTTTTGTGTCTATTTTCTTTTGGATTAATTTTCTTCGTTCCTATTGTTAGTTTGAAAATCTTTTACAAGTCTAAAATATTTTCACAATCAATCTTGGTAATTTGAGCTTTTGCTATTTTACAACAAAAAAAATGAATTTTTTTTTTCTATATTCAAGAGGATCATGACTACATTCTTTCAATCAGTATTGAAAATCACAATAAGGGAAGAGAATTCCTTTTCCATTTGTAAAAACAGTCACCAAAATATATAATATTTACTTACAAATTTACAGAAAATAGAAAAATATTATTAGTAATGACTAATTATTTGTTATAATTTTGAATTCTTTGAACGTAAGTAAATATTGATTATTATAATAAATTTAACCACCCCCCCCCCCCCCCCCCCTCCCCTCCTTTTTAAACTAGAGAAACTTCCATTAGATTTCTATTGATACAGATGCAAAAACATGACTTCCATCTATCACTTGGACATGATCTTAATACAAGATTTTTGTTTTTTTTTTTTTTTTTTTGTTTTATAACTTATATATTCTATTCATCAATGATATATACATATAAACAATGTGAAAAATAGAAGGGGAAATATACAGAGCATAACCTTGGACAAAGGCTCCACGTGTGTGATGCTTTGTCATGTGGCCTTGGGTTTTTGTGTTTAATATCAATGTTAGACATTTGTTATGGTTCAAAGTGAGTATTATTTTTGCACATTGTTTATATGTATATAAGTATAGAACTTTACTTGGAAGGCTCCACGTGTGCAAAACATGCCCTCTTGGTGCTACGGAGGTTGAGGCAAAGGCGCTGGAGGAGGGTATTCAACTTGCCTGGGATTTGGGCTTAAGGGACTTAGATTTTGAAAGTGATGCGCTGGTTGTGGTAGGGGCAGTAGCTGGCCATGACCCGGGTCCTTGCTCAATTCAGAAAGTGGTGGAAGGCATCAAGGCAGGACTGACAGCGTTTAGATCATGGAGTTGCTCACATGTCCGTCGACAAAGCAATATGGCAGCTCATATTATGGCTAGGGAGGCCTGGAATGTAAGTGATTCTGTTGTTTGGGTCGAGGATACCCCTTCTGTAATTGCAAACCAGATTGATCTGGATGTAAGTGTAATGGACAATTGTCCTGAGTATTGAATCTAAGGTATGTTTTCACTATCAAAAAAAAAAGTGAGTATTATGCTTCATGAAGCCTTATTTTGAAAAGGCTTATACTGCACTGTTTCCGTTTCCGCCATTCTTTTATATCATCGCAATGAAAGCATTATAATAATATAAGTATAGAACTTTACTTGGAAGTTCTCCAAATTATATGGCATGTTTTGCAAACTGTTAATAAGAATAAAACTTGCATTTCCTTACCTCCATTATTTTTGCTACTTATTGGGCTTTGGCTCTTCATTGTTAATTATGTGTGATTTCCAGATTTGTGGTCAATACGCAAAGAATTTCTCTTATTATAGGTAAATGCAAATGTAATGTTTGAGTTGGTGGACTCGAATTAGAATGATTTGTATTTGAGGGTTTAACTTATATATTTTGTAGAATTATATGTCATGATACTTGTTTCTGTTTGAGGTTGGACTCTTGGAACTTGTGGGTGCAAGGTGTGCCAAACCCACATTTGTTGTTAGAGTTGCATATCTTGGGAAGGATTTTGAAAGACACTGAACTATAATTGATTCTTTTTCGTCTTAATTACCAGTGATTTGTTTTGGTCTATGAGTTCGCTTGTGGTCAGGCAAAAAAAGAAAAAAGAAAGTATTAAAATTGCTTGCTGAAGACAAAACCAACGGAACACACAAATCCATACCATTTACTCACTTAAATCTCTAACATCCTTTTCAAGAATTGCATTATCCACAAGGGTTATTTACGTAAGCTTTTACTAGTCAGTAGGCTTCATGTAACTAATGATAATGTGGAGGCTGAAAAATTAAGTTCTTTAGACAACTGGCATTGAACTCAAGTGACAGAATCTAAGGTTAATTTTCAAGAATACAGAAGTTTAGGGTGATTTGGACAGCTTGAAGTACACAATGTTACCAGGTTAGCTATGAAATAATTTGTCACAACTTGACGAAAGTGTTAGCCACAATTATGCAATACCCTATTATAACTAGCCACAATTGAGATTTCTCATATTTATTTGTAAAGACAAAATCTACCCAGTAAATGCCTATGCAACACCTAAACAATCCAATCTAGGCAAAAATATAGACAAGCAATCTGGGATATTACAGCTACAAAGAAAATATTATAAAATAAGACAATACTTGTAACAGGAAGGATGAGTGAGATGGTTGTTACCTCTTTCAGTTTCCCCAGGAAAGCCCCAACTTGCACTATGTTCTGCTTCGTTATTGTCATCATAGGTTCTCACAATTTTGGTAGCTTTTACTACTGCTGAATTTTCAAATTCATGGACAAAATCTGAATCCTCAGAAGTAATGACACAACAACTGCTGCCTTGTGCAATTGTTTGGTTGAACTCTTCCACGTCTTGCTCATATATCAAACGGACAGCACATTTGATCACCTCCACACTTGGGCTGCTGCTGTCAAATACAACATTAATCCGACCGCATTCAAGATCATACCAATGTGTACCTAGCAAGTCATCACGAGACCAATACAATAGCCAAAGGTGACACACACTATAATCAAAGGATGTCTCCCCAATGACAACCTCAAAGGATGTCTCTCCAATAACTTTTAAAGTATGGTGAGGCACATCACCAAGGGCTTTCACATGACCTTTAAGACTATATCTTTCACTTGAATACCCGTAACAATTAATTCTAAAGAGAGCACACAAAGCAAATCCCATCCACCTACTATTACACCAATTTGGAGGCAGCTCTATGCTTATTGAAAACCCAATCCTTTGATGAGTTAACCTCTGTGGAACATCCAATCCGGGAATAATTATCAGGAATGCAGCTCTAGATCTATCTTTCCTTCTGGTAGAACTTTCATATAATCCAGTTTTTGGATAAATGAGTCCCTATACCAGAAAAACCATATTATTTAACAATGACAGAGAGAGAGAGAGAGAGAGAGGATAGATTACCTGTAGGTAACGTTTTAACATTGCAAATGCCAGACCATCACTGCCCTCATTATACTCAACCAACTTGCAGCAATTAAAAAATGAAATTGATGGTTGCAACAAATTGCTCATACTGAGCAATGCTGGTGATGGTTCTAGGGAAGAACAACCTTTAGCAATTATATATCTTACATTTGATGGAAGATCTGGCAATGAGAGTAGCTGAATGCAGTTGCCCAAATCAAGAGCTTCCAATTTCGGAAGTTGACTGATGCTTGCAGGTAAAGCAAAGATAAGATTGTTTGTAGATAGTGCTAAATATTTTAACGAGTGAACGCAGAAAACACTGTCAAGCCTTGACTTAAAAAATTGCTTTTCACATCCATGACATATCAAGAAACTAATGGAAGAGGGAATTTCTCGAATAGCAGCTCCAGTCAAATCAAGTTCCTTCAAACTTTCAATTTTTCCCAAGTTCTCTGGCAGGTTGGCAAGTTTTGAGCATCCCAAAAGAATGAGTATTTCAAGAGACCTTAAACTATCCATGCTGTTTGGAAGATTGATAAGAGATTGGCAGAATTTTAAATTTAAAACAGTAAGCTTACTGAGTTGTCCAATAGATGGGTGGATCTCAACCAAATTTATGCAACCTCTAAGACATAGTTTTTCAAGTCTCGGAACCCCTGTGAAGTCAGGTGTCCTAATAAGGCTTATGGAATGTTCAAGATCGATGAGTTTTAACTTGTCTAAATACTGTTAAAAAAAAAAAAGGATAATTAGCTTGCATTAAACAATGAATTTTTTTTTAGTTATATATATATATATATTAGAAAAAATTTTATTAATGAAAGGATGAAGCTCAAATACAAAGGGAGTGTATTTGATGAGACTTCTGAAGAAAAGATAAATACTGATAAGTAATAAAAAGACAGTTAGAAGAACATAATCACCTTTACACTTCTCCAAAGATATTCAATTTTGCTAAACCGCAGTTTGAGTTCAACAAGCTCTTTTGATTGGAATCTGGATGGCAAACATTTTGAAGAATAGCCACGCCATTCAAGAAGTCTTAATTCGTGAGAAAGATGATTGAGGCCGTTTGGGATGTGCACGTTATCAATTGTAAGCAATCTAAGATTACACAGCTTAGAAAAAACTTTAGAATAGGATTCAATGGGCCGATATGCCTCATCCCCTCCGAATAAGTCTAGGACAATTGCTTGAATTGCTTTTGTTGCCTAAGAATCAAAAGGAAAGGATCAGTAAATCACACAATAAAAGTTAAGAATACTAGAAAATTTCAGTTTTATAGTGTTAGAGGAGGCAACTAATATATATACTGAGTTTTCCACACATATAACCTCCTCTTGACCATTGGTAAATCCAAGAAAGTGAAGGATGAGAAATTGACAGATTGAGGCCTTAGAAACAATTTAATTTTTTATTTAAATTTTATTCATATGGTAAAAGTGTTATTTTAATTTGAGAATCATACATTGCAACGAGTAAGGATGCTATTCTACAATTCAAATATGTAAACAATGTCTCAATCACATTATGTTTTCAAAATGTAAGGTATTATGATAGATGAATTCAAAATTTATTTATTTTTTAAAATTTTATAAGTGACAATCACATTATATTTTCAAAATACAAGTAACAGTCAGCATATTAACATGAAATTAAATGGACTTTTGTATTATATATTTTATGAATTAAGTACTCGGGTGGCTATTTATACATTGGATTTTATTTTATTTTTCTCAAAGAACTTAATTTCCTGAACAAAATTGTGTTTTGTATCTATACAATATTTCCCTTGAAAAAAAAATGTTATTTTGCCAATGTTCTTACCGTATTGTTCATAAATACATGAAACAAATCCTTACGAAGCCACAACCTACTACGCTTTCCAGGCTCTTCTCGTGATTCTCGACGCACAATTTCCATACCCATTTCTTGTAATAGATCATGCATCTGCAATGTGTCATTTTCTATAGTTAGGAGAGATTTATCCATGAGAACTTGTATTCCAATTCTTGCATCAAAACCACAGGTCTCTAATATCTCTATTACTTGATCTTTCATCTTCCCTCTAAAGAAACATGCAACATCTAGAAATATATCCTTCCACATTTCCTCTAGCCCATCAAAACTCACTTTGAGTATGTCAAATATTTCTCTTTTTGGAATTTTTTTAAGCCTGTCCAATGCACTTTGCCATACATCCATTGTTCTTCCAAACAAAAAGGAACCTAAACTTACAAGAGTTAATGGATGGCCATTAGCATAGCATACAACATTCTGTGAGAGCTGCATATAACCTTCTCTAGGTTGCTCATTTTTGAAGGCTTTCAAACAAAAAAGTTTTAAAGCATCATCACTGTTTAATGCATTAGGCTTATATATTTTATGTACTCCATGACGGACCAACAAATGTTCATCTCTAGTCGTTATGATGATCAAACTCCCCAATCCAAACCAGCCATGCTCTCCAGCCAAATTTTCTAGTTGGTCCAATTTATTAACATCATCTAGAACAATTAGAACTTTTTTATGACATAACCTTCTCTTGATCATGTCAACTCCGTAATAAACATTCCTTATATCTATATTTCTTTCCTCCAAGATATCTGCTAGAAGCTGTTGTTGTAATTGAAGCAAATCAAGTTTTTCTGGATATTCCCTAACATTAGCAATAAAGGAAGAGCCTTCAAAATAATTACGAAACTTTTCATAGACAACTCTAGCAAGAGTTGTCTTTCCAGATCCCCCCATACCACAGATCCCTATAATGCAAACATTGTTCCCAATATCTAAATACGAAATGATCAATTCTTCCACTGAAAAATCTATTCCTACCAAGTCATTGGTAATGCTTGAGAAACATGAACTCAGATTTTGAAATATGTGTTCCACAATGCTTTGGATTAATTCTGACACGTGCCTGTGAAGATGATAGAACAATAATTAAGTGATGGTCTAAAGTCTAAACCAATCATAAAACCTTGGGGATAAAGAAAAATATTGGTTAATAATACTCTCCTTGGTCAAACAAATATGAACTAACGTGGATAGAACTACTCAACTACCCATATAAGAATTGTATGATTATATTTACTGAAACAACTCTATCAAATTTGGCTATTTACTTATAGGCAGAAAATTTTCATTCTTGCCCAAAACATGTGGGCCTTCACAAAGAAAAGGCAGATAAAGAGGGAGAGAAACAGGGATACTATTATACTAGCAGATATCAGGAGCGGAAAACAAGTGCCATCATCCAATATCATTGCTTAAGTTAGAAATAATATTAAACTAGTAAATCCAAAATCTAATTCACAATTGATTGACCAAAGAATGGATGTCTTATTTCACCCTTGATTGCTAAGAGAAACTTCATTGGAATATCTTTAAGTTGAACAGGCTAATATTAAAGTTCATGACCTTCTGAGGTAGCTTGAGTGCTAAAGAATTTTTTTTAAAAAATGTTGTTTCCCACTTTGAGGGTTCCACTTTATGCTTCACCAACCACACATTTATCTTTTTTCCCTCTTCTAAAGTAACCAAAATTTAAAAGGAAAACGAATATCAGAGAAATGGCACACTATAGTTGATTGAGTATATAGTGGAACACTCAAACTAGGATAGATGATTTTAGTTCCAAAATATTAAAAACAAATCAACAATGGATTACACAAATTTAGATGACCAAAAAGTTGAAAATGCTTTATAATAATACCAGGTAAAATGATTGAAGAGAAGGTAAAGCCGTAAAGGTTTCTTTAGGAGGGGAGAGGAACTAAAAATTTAAAGCCTTAGTGCCAACAGAGATTGAAGCACAGATTAGAGATTTGATTTTCATCATTGAAGAGAAAAAGGAAAATGCTTCATATGTTTTTCTCCCCCTTTTAAGAGAAGATCTCTTTGAATTTCTATTTCTGCAGACAAATATCAATTATAAACTCCTTGAATCTCTACTTCCTAAAATTATGTTAACATTTTCATTGTGTAAACAATTGGTTTGTGAATAAAATTGTCAAAAAGCACTTTTAAGGATTTTATCTAACCGAAAGCAACATTTCAGCCAATAGAGAAACTTAAATAAAATTGTCGTTTAAATATCAGCCAATAGCAATTTATATGCTTCATGATATATGAAAGAAAATTGTGTTTAAATATGAAAATAAATTTCTTAGGAAATTACCCATCTTGAACAAGCCAACCAGACAGATTCGCCGCTTCTGTCAAAGCAGCTCTCCACACTTCAACCTTCTCCATGTTCTCCATAAATCGTCCTTCATGCTCAGCAAAAGCCACTGCGAAAGTTCCTCTTTGTCTCTGTACATCGGATGGGTCCACATTATAGAAAACCGGCAAAACTGTCGTTCCCATCTCTTTACTGTATCCAATGATTTTAACAAGCTCGTCCAAGCACCATGTCGAAGCTGCATAGTTTTCTGAGAGAACGACAATGGCAAACCTCGATCCTTCTATTGCTTCTAGGATCTCTCGTGCAATAGCTTTTCCTCTCAATTTTCTTATCATACTTAAATGTCAAAATGCCCTTCTGTTTCAAAGCAGCGTATAGATGATCTGTAAAACTATTATGGGTGTCCACGCCTCTAAAGTTGAGAAAAACATCGTATTTCCACCGACGTGTTGGAGAAGAAGACGATGATGACGTTGACGCTCCTTGAGTGCACATGGAATCCGTTGAAAATATACTTCGTAAATCTTGAACTATAATACATAGATAACAAAAGTAACAAAGTATATTCAAATCCAATTCAAAGTTCAAACTGGAGACGATTTGATATATGTAGATTTCTTCATTCACGGATGAAGTGAAAGTAAAGAAATAAAAGTGTGAAAAATGAGAACTTACAGATCAAAAATACTCTTGAAACAACGCCGGAATTCAGTTCCTATTACATAGTAATTGCTTTTTTTTTAGTAAATGAATGGATAAGGTTCTTTCTCCGTGTATGAGAAAGAGGGAGAGACAGAAAAAGACAGACAGAGACTGAGAGAGACAGGGACGGAACACCCTTGCTAAATAACTATAATTTACAAAGAATTTCGTTAGTTGGCCGGATCAGAAAGAATATATAAAAGTAGCATCTCGAGTTTTTTAAACTCGAGATCCAAATAAAAATCGAGTTTCTTAAACTCGTTTTTGGGGTTCCTCATTTGCTGATCTGGACAGAACTGTCCACGTGGAAATCTTAGGAACTCGAGTTTCTAAAACTCGAGTTCTGTTTAACATTTTCCCCTCACCTGAAATTTCAGAAACACTCTCATTTATACACACACTCTCATTTATACACACACTCTCACTCCCAAACTTTCAAAATTTCAAAATCCCACTCCCTCTCACTCCGAAATCAGGTTCCCTGTGCTTTCTAGCTGATTTCGTCGTTCTTCATCTCGCCCTTCACCTCGCCGTCGCTCTTCATCTCGCCGTCGTTCTTCACCTCGCCGTCGCTCTTCATCTCGCCGTCGTTCTTCATCTAGCCGTCGCTGTCGTTCTTCATCTAGCCGTCGTTCTTCATCTAGCCATCGTTCTTCATCTAGCTACCGTCGTTCTTCATCTCGCCGTTGTTCTTCATCTCGCCGTCGTTCTTCATCTCGCCGTCGTTCTTCATCTCGCTGCCGTCGTTCTTCATCTCGGTTGCTAGGTAGTTCTCTGATCCTCCTTTGCTGAATTTATGTTATAAAATTAGGCTTTTTGCATGGTGGGTTACACATTCTTAGAAATGTAAATGTTAGAACTTATTTTGACTGAAGGAGTTGTTGCTGCTGTTGTTTTTGTTTGTGGATTGTGGATTTACTTGGGTTTTCAGTTGCTTTTGATACATGCCCATGCCCATTTGGGTTTTGTTTAAAATTGGTTTATAGTAATTTTTGGTTATAGCCAATGGTTCATAGACTCCATTGGCTAATCCTAAACGGACCATAAAGTAGATATTTGTAGAAAAGTAAGATTGTTAGTAAAACCATATAATAATTCATAGACTCCATTAGGCAGCTCACTAAAAGTATTCTGGGTTGTATTTATTTTGCTAAGGATAGTAGAACTAGTGGGTAAATGTGTTATTTGTGAAGGAGATGCACTAAATGTGATTCAAGAATTTCAAATCACATCGACTTCCCCACAATGGGTCATTGAAAATAGTACTATTACTACTAGAAGTCTAGAACTATAATTGTTTTAGATTCTTTTGTTGAATGGTCATGTTAATCACATGCTATTTAGAAAAAGCTGGTTTTGTTGCCCATTGTATTGTGTAACTTTGAAAGAAAAATCCTCATATATTCCATCCCTGAATTTTCCCTAAGGATTCATGATTGGGATGATTTTGTTCCCTGCTTTTGTACTTTCTCTTCTAGGTTCGTTTTCTTTTAATGATAAGTCTTATTCACCGAAAATAAATTGATATATATATATATATATTAAAGGATTGATGTACTATAATTTTTGGTGTTTTACTAGAGTTAGGTCAATTTTTGTTACTATTTTCAATTGTAGAAAACTAGCCTTAAAATTTATAATTTGTTATTAGTATTCAATTAAAAAGTATTAGTTTATTTATTAGTTGAGACTACCCGAATTTAATATTAGTCATAAATTTTATGGAAAATGTCAATTAGGTGATATTCCACCTTCTCATATACATGGCAGATTTTGTTATGAATTTAATTAGTAAATTTTACTATAATATGAGAGAAGATAATACAATTTCCTTATACTGCTAAATACCAAATGATTACTACACTTTTGATAACTTTCTATGTTGATTCATTGAATGTAATCTGTTTATTTGATTTGAACTTTTTTGAATAGTTGATTTTAACTGTCGTGGTATTCTTACTGTGCACTAGTACCATATCCCTTACCTTATAAGTCATCAATGTTAAAATTTGGCAGTTTGGTGACAAATTTGTATCACAGTACTAGTTTTGTTTTGTTTTGTTTTTTTTTTAATCAAATATTACTAGTCTTGTTGTTTAAATGAACTCCCAAAAGAAAAAAAAAAAAAGTCTTGTTGTTTAACGGTGGGCTGCATGAAAAGTGTTAAATATAGCTTGAAATATGGGTTATAAGGAATAGGACAAACTTAAGTATAGTATTTTATGTGCTGTTCTTTAAGTTTATCCCTGCTGTTCTCTTATTCTTTCAATTGAAAGCGTTAGGAATTTGCATCTAGAGTGTCATCTTGATCTGTATCCTTTGTTCATATTTGGTAGTGCTATCCTCTCTTATTTTATTTATTTAATTAAATAATTAAAATTTTTATTTATTTACTTAATTAATTAAATATGTAGCACTCTTTGCAGTATGGAGCCTCCGATTGATGAGGAGCCACAGATCTTGGAGCCTGGTCCTAGTATTCGGTCATTGTTGACGCGACAATCACACCATCGATCAGAGGACATTTGGAATGGCGAGGTGAAATATCTAGTTCTAACAACTGCTTTAATTTTTAATTTTTACGTTATCTTTGACTTTTAGTTAGCAAGTTCTTTCAAAGTTATATTTATAGTTCTAACAACTGCTATAATTTTTATTGATTTTGCAGGACCCAGGCCTACTTACGTGCCGTGGTCGTACTAAGGAGATGCCAAACGTTCAAATGCGAGATAATCGGGTGATTGACATTATCAAGTTGCTAAGGCTTGAAGGATTGTTTAGGGCCCCTTCCAGAGAGATAGATAATTCCCTCATAACGGCCCTCGTTGAGCGATGGCGGCCGGAGACTCATACGTTCCATCTTCCACACGGTGAGATGTCAATCACCCTACAAGATGTGGAGGTCATTTTCGGACTTCCAATAGATGGTGAGGTCTTGGTTGGGCCGACTGCTGTGATTGATGGAACTTGGAGCACTGTTTGCAGGGAGTTTCTTGGTTTTACTCCGGCAAATGACAACAAAACTTTGCTGGGGCAAAGAATTCTGATCAGGCGCCTTCTTCAGGCCATTGCAGCGCCACTGCCTGATGACGCAACGGAAATTCAGATACACGAGTATGCCCGGTGCTATATTTTAGCGCTATTAGGGGATAAGATTTTTATGGACAAATCGGGAGATAGGGTGCATCTGATGTTTTTGGAGCAACTGCGGAACCTGAATGATCTGCCACAGTATAGCTGGGGCAGTGGTTGCTTGGCCTGGTTGTATAGAGAGTTGTGTCGAGCAAGCGAGAAAGGTGCATCGCAGATTGGTGGGGCGTGCACCTTGGTCCAGTATTGGGCATGGGCAAGGTTGCCATTCTTGTGCCCGAGGATAGAGCCCCCACCTGGATGTGATTACGGCCCGTGGCCGTATGCTCCACTTGCCTTTAAGTAAGTATTTTTTTGATATTTAGTGTGGTATGCAATGTACTCTTCTTAGTAACTAAGTAGCTACTTATCTTATGTTATTCACTCGTAACTGTAGGTGGGTGCGGGTGCCAGGCTTGAAGAGTAGGCCATTCGGGATGACCTTGGTCTACTATTGTGAGCAATTAGTTACAATGAAGCCGAATCAGGTAATAATATTAAAATATTCTGTTCGGTTATGTTAATTTTCCTTAAGAATATCATTGCTTCATATTTTAACATATCTTCTGTTTTAATTTTTGTTTTTTCTTGTATCTATGTATTCTTCCTTGTTTCACATTTTTAGATGCTGTGATAATTGTTTTTTGTTTCTATTGTAGATTGTGTGGCAGCCATACGAGGCACATTTCGTCCACCTTCCTGACTTCTGCGTTGCAGGGAGGGGTACGTGGACAGCAAGGGTGCCGCTTATGTGTTTTTCCATAGTGGAGCCACACCACCCGGACCGTGTCCTTCGACAGTTTGGGTTGGCGCAAGGGCGGCCTGACCATGTTGTGTACAATGAAAGGCTGCATAGAATAGACTTGCGTGGGAAGGTGGAAAAGAATTGGAGGCAGGAGCATGAACCGTATATCATTTCATGGAATAGCAGAGAACGACAACTTTGCCAAGCACCTCTTCAGATTGGTAAGATGGACCACGATCATGACTATTACCAATGGTATCGTCCGGTCACTGTAAAGTATGTCGACCGCAACAGCGCTAGATTACATCAGTTGGTAATGTGTTCTAATTATATTTTATTGCTTGCTTTGTTTTTTATTTAGTACATGTACGAACGTAGAATCAATTGATTTCTTCTGTCAACAAATTTGGTTTGATATGACTGACATCCATTTAAAAAGATTTTCTGTTGCATGACTCATAATAAAACTTTCTGTTCTTAGTTTAGATGAGTATTTAAGTAGAGTAATAAGTACTATATTATGCATTCTATAATTGTAACATAAATGTGACAAATTTTGATTGTACTGGTTCTTTCTTTGTTTCAGATTGAAAGCCATGTAGCGTTGTTGAATTGGCTTCCTGCAGGCAGCCGAGAACACAACCATGTTCGGCGCATCCTATATAATGTGGCTAGGCTTGGTACTGATCCTGCAACCACTGGGCAGGCAAACAACCATACCCAGATTGAATTAGCAACTACTGCAGCCCCAAGCACAAGTGCAGCACCCGTAACTACACCGACCCGTGGTCGCCGTGATACAGCAAGCCCAAGCACAAGCGCAGCTAGGGGCCGTGGTCGGCCTGCTACAGTAAGCCCAAGCACAAGTGCAACGAGGGGCCGTGGTCGGCCTGCAACAGTAAGCCCAAGCACAAGTGCAGCTAGGGGCCGTGGTCGGCCAGCTACAGCAAGCCCAAGCACACGTGCAGCTAGGGGCCGTGGTCGATGTGCAACAACCCTAGGGTTGTAAGTAGTCCTGAGATACATGCTCCCACCCCGCATGTATCTCCCCAGCCTGAGGTCTCTCCATCCATCCCAGTTGCATCTCCTCAGTCTGAGGTCCCTCCGTCCATGGTAGATGTATCTCCCCAGGCTGAGGTCCCTTCACCCACCCCACCTTCGCAGCCCAGTCCCTTTACCCCTCCTATGCACCCTGAGACACCCTTATACCCACCCACTAGCTCCAATGCACTCACTTTGCCCATGGACCCACCCCGTACTGAATCCATGACAATGATCTCCACTCCTGGCCTATACATAGAGCATCATTACCCACAGACCTCATCCTCATCCGACCCTCTAGGACCTCCGGTTGGGATTGACACGCTACAGCCAGATATTGATGTACCGGACGAGCATCCCCCTCATCAGCCGTCACCCCCACGAGGTAGACCGCAACGTGCTAGAAGAGCACCCACTTGTGGGACAGGTGGACACAAAATAGGACACAAAGACAGCTCTATGGTACGATAACATTAATTACGATGTTTATGTCTATTTTGCAATATTCTATTTACTCTTATCATTGCACCGAATATTGATTGTATGCATCTAATGTCTTTGCAGCACGATGATGCGCCTAAGGCTGATGCCCCGCAGCCTCCTCCCTCGCCCAAACATTACACGAGGGCTAAAAAATGCAAAATTGGTGAACCTTGAAAAAGAGGTTTGTTAAAGATGCATGCAGCAAATTACTGTGTTATGGATGGTGCACGTGTGATATATGTTATAGTAAATTCTCAAATGTCATAGTTTTTGTCTGTTGAATTCAATTGGTTTTTGAGAAATATGATGGATTTTGAGTTTTGAAAATTTATCTCTATTAATACATATTTGTCTATATATGTATGTAAGTCTACCAAATTAATACATATTTAACTCTGCCAAATTAATACATATTTGTCTATGTATGTAAGTCTGTATCAAGACATAAACTTGATCCATGTAGAAACATAATTTGTTGTGGAGCACTTTTTTGGAACCATTTCTGTCAAAACAAAATGATCGTTTTGCTGTTTTTTTTTTTTTTTTTTTCTTAACAGTTAGCAAATAGTTGTGTTTGTGTTTTTTGGTATGGCTATGTTCTGTTTTTTTTTTTTTTTTTTTTTTTTTTTTTTTTTTTTTTTTGGTTTTTTTGGGTTTTAATTGAAAGGGTACTGTATTTGTAAGATACCCAATTGGCAAAATGCTGTTATTTCTACTTTAGAATCAGTATGGTGTTTGTTTGGACTAGGATTGGATGAGAATAGTGTTTTTTTTTTTTTTTTTTTTTGGGTTTTTATGTTGGTGACATGATTAATGATGGCCCACCGATGGCCCACCACTGCAAGTAGGAGCTTACACTTTAGGATAAAGCAAGCTCTAATTGATGCTAAGCAATTCTTGTTTTGTTGGGTATTTGTTCACATGCGGGATAATGGGTTGACTTGTTTTTATAAAATATCATTTGGGTTTTTTTTTTTATCTTTGTATGTAAGATCTAATGATTGGTTCCTCTACTTTATGAGCAAACAAATTTTTAAATTGGACGAACTTGGTTCAGAAATAGCACAGATTGCTGTGCCAGCTGCACTGGCTTTGGCAGCTGACCCTATTGCTTCTCTTCTGATTAATTTGCCTGTATTTTTTTTTCAAAGTGCTTTATGTTCATAATTGTGAACATAGAGTAGTTGTTTCCATTTTCAATAAAATTCTATTGCTTATCGAAGAAAAAAAAAATCTTGCTCTTGCCTCATTCATTGGATTTGTGAAAACTGCATGTCTGCATGAGTCATGAATTTGTGAATCATTGATGATAATGTTGCACGTCATAATTATCTAGTGCACATCACTACTTTTCCTTAGAAGTTATTTCTACTTGCTCTTTCCTTTTTCTTTTTAGAACATGTTTCTTTTACTTTTATAAAATTAAAAAAAAAAAAAACATGTTTCTTTGACTTGATATTTATGAGGATGTCCTCTCTAGTTTTTCATTTGTGGATGTGAGTGGGAGTGGTTGAATACTCTTGTTTTGGTTTTATGTAATTTTTTTTAATGTTCCAGTTTCATTATGTCTACTTTGGTTAGCTTAATTACTTTATTACCTTTGGTTTTTCAATTTCGACTTTAGTTTTGTATCTTCTCAAAATTACTTGCAGACTGGAATTCATTTATTTTGTAGTACATTGAAATTTGTTATTAAGGAGGTTTTATATGGCAGGCTTTTGTATTAATATGTGGATTTTGAGAATGGGGAGCTGTTAACTTGGTAGGCAAATATGCTTATCAATGACTATGGAAATGCACATGAGGCAAGAGTTATAACTGTTCTCTCTTGGGCATTTTTTTTGGGCACCAATTTCCTTTCCTTTTTCCTAGCTTGTGTAGTTAATTGTTTGTTATTTATATGCAGCCGGAGGAATTCATGTCAAGGGCTCAAATGTGATGATAACCTTCCTACAGTTAATTTGTCTCAACATGCTAAAGCACATGATAATTTCTTAAGCCAAAATAAGTTTTTGAGTTCAAATTTCCTTTTTTCGTTGTCCTCACAAAAACCTAGTGCTGAAGGAGCACTATCGTCACGGTATGTTACCATTAAACACACTGTTTTATTTTTATTTTTGTAGTGCACTCTATAATCTCTCTTCCATAGAAAATAAATTTTTATCAATTGATTATATATTGATGCAATGCATATTTTTATGATGGGAATTGGGGCTGTGCAGTTGTTAGACTAAGTTATTCTATATACACAAAAACTTGATGCACAGTTGGTATTCTGTGATTGCAGCTTAGAAATAATGCGAATACCTTTTACCTAATAACCATATTTTTATGGTGTTGGCTCATTTTCTTTTGATCCCTTATTTTTTGCATGGTCATGCTTTATAATGGTTTGCAATTGACATTATAAGTTGTTGGAGCATTTTAATATTAAATAAATAAAATGAATAAATGTAATAACATAAATGAAAAGATATGAGAGTGAATATGGAAGATGAAGAGTTATTGAAAATGTTTAATCCCACATTGAAAAGGAGAGAGAGTTTTTTATTCTTTTTAATTGTGGTGATTAATGGGCTAAAATGTATTGACTCAGATATTTGGCTAGATACGTGCGCAAGGGGGAGGTGAAGAGTGGAGGTATCAAAATTGGAAATGAATCAGCCTCTTGGATCCTCCTACTTGACAGCCCATTCAGAGTAATCTACAATACTCATAAAAAAAATACACTAAAAGATAGAGAGGTTCTTGGCAAGGAAGGGTGTTCTTTCTGGTGGAGCTTTGGGCTTGAACACTTTGTGCAGAGGTTGTTCTAGCCATACGACACTTGTTGGGCTGTTGTATCCTGGGGGAGACAAGTCAGAGAAGGTCTGCACCGGTTACAAAGCTTAGCCAACCAATGGCTTGAATCTCCTTAAAGAGAGCGAGTGCCGCGCCTCAGTCCAAATAGTGTTGTGTAATTTCTCTCTTTAAAATAATAAATTCAGAAGTATTATTCAGTTTCTCTTTGTGTTATTTCTATTATTATTGTATTTGCACCAACATAAGTTTAAAGGCCTTATATGAAATTCTATGGTTGCTTTATAATGGTTTGCAATTGACATTATATTTTTTTGCTTTTGATCCACCGACCAGAAAATTGTGCATCCTGTGCTTAATTCTTTTTCTGACCAAGATAGCAGAATTCGGTATTATGCTTGTGAAGCTCTAAATATTATTGCAAAGGTGAGATTGGATTGGCAGGATTATATATAATGGTGTTTCTTTGGGATTGGTAGCGGCCTTTATACATTATCTTTTTATGGTGGCCTGATGCACAGGTTGTAAGAGGGGATTTCATCATATTCCTTAATAAGATTTTCGATGCCTTATGTAAACTATCGGCAGACTCAGATGCCAATGTACAAAGTGCTACTCATCTTTTAGATCGGCTTGTGAAGGTAAAAATCATTATTTATCTGGGTTTTTTTTTTCATTTTAAAACACTGATATTGTATATCTGTTAAGCACTTGGTTTAGGTTCTTTAGGTGATTGTCATTAATATTTTATTGTTTGTCTTTTATGGCCAAAATATGCATTGATAAGTCTCACTGATGGAAGATGGTTGATGTCTTTGGGCCCAATCTGTGGGGATCAAGGCTTGGTTCAATTGAGCACAGGACAAAAAAAAAAAAAAACCTTTTCCGAAATAAAAGCAAAGAACTAAAATGATGCCAATCAAGTAGAGTAGGTGGACGGCCTAATAATTTGTCTCTTTATTATGTATCACCTCATCAGATAATCCTTATTTTTTGCTAATTGACAAGATTTCAATCAAGTAGAGTGAGTGGATTGCCTAATACAGTCTCTTTATTTGTATCTTCTCATCAGTTGTGTGTTGTATGGCACGATGCACTTATTTGAGAGACACACCTATAAGATATGCATCAAAAGGAATAAAAAGATAATTGTATTTTGCATATTAAGTTTTCAACTACTATGCCATAGATGGATCAATTTTTGTGGTAAAATAGAAATACATGCAACCTGGGTCTAGGGTCACTTGAAGAACTTTAATACTGTCTTCATTGAGAAGGAAAGGATGGGTTGTTTATTTGGCCAATAATATATCTACTCTACTCTTCCTCCAAATCTCTCCAATTTGAGAGAATTAAAAAGGAGGGGTTAGAGGTAGTTGAAACCCCTCCAACTCCCTCCCTCTCATTCTTTAAAAAACTTCTAAATAAGGTAATTGAATTACTCTTCCTCCCTGTACTCTACTCTCTCTCATTTTTTTAACTTCCAAACAGGCCAATAGTGTTTTCTTCATTGAAGAAAAAGAGCAGACAAGTAATATATAGTCCACTTATTGGTTGTTGATTTTTATGTGTATTTTTTTTTTTTCATTCTATAACTTGTCATGATTATGCTGCTTTTATGTTTGTTTGTTTGTTTTTGTTTTCCATTTTTAACTCCTTGATGTTTAGGTATTGATGCCTCACAGAGTATATCTACTCCGTGGGAATCATGAGTCAAAAGAATGCACACTGGTATACGGTTTTGAGAAGGAGGTGAAGACCAAATTTGGAGATCAAGGTGAATACGTCTATAATAAATTCCTGGATCTGTTTATACCACTCATGGAGGCCTTTTCTATAGTACACGCATTGCATATTCACGAAGATCTAGAAGAAAAAGGACACACAGGCTAGAGTTTGGTTCTTTAGAAGAGTTATCTGCAGTTAAAAGATATCTAATACATGCTCCATATGAAGGCCCAAATATGATATTAACTGATGTGCTATGGTCAGATCCATCACAGAGGCAGGGTATATGTAAAAATTGAGCTCGAGGACGGGGTTTATTGTGGGGTCCTGATTGCACTGAAGCTTTCTTGAAAATGTCCAAGTTACAGGTAATAATTTTCTATGTAGCTGTTGAAAAATTAAGTTGAAGTTTTCTTGTCACAATTGAAGCTGCCAATAACTTCTTTTGTCACAATAGAAATCATACTAGATGTCAGTCATTTATGGAATTAATATCACATATGGTCTCTTAAATGGTCTCATTTTCAAAATTCTTTTTTTTTGTTAAGTTTGGCTAAGGCTAGAGCTAATTTTTTTTCCCCCTTTTTTTGGATTGCGTTTCAACACTATGCTGGAATAAAAAATAAAGTCATTATGGAATGAAATGTTTCAAATGTTCTTTTGTTTGGATTTGTGGACATTTGATGTGATTCATTGGATAATTAAATGGTTTTGTGAATTGTATAAGAAAAAAAGGATTAATCCCTAATATACTAGAGCCTGAAAGGTTAAATAAGCAGCCTTTTCTGACCTCTACCATAGCAATTAGTCCATAGGAAGCTTTAATGTATATATATTGATAATTATAGTAAGCTATAAAATTAAATATTTAATTAATAGCCTTAAAAGTTTCTAAAATAATGTTGCACTGATGCGAAGTGGACCCATTTCTTAAATTAGGAAGGATTTGAGCTCCTCGCTTCAATCCTTCACAAGATATGCAATTGACTCTACAAGAACCCTAAAACATACTAAAGTTGAATATGATATGATGGAGGTTGAAATCAAAGGATGTCATCTTTGATGTGCTGCTTCTACCTAAAATCTCCTTTAGCAGATAAGAAGCGTTCCACCTCCACTAACTGACCCACATAAAGATTTCTTGCAGAGCATGCCATTACTGCTCCTACCGGATCCAAGAAGATTCAAATATTTCAGCCCCTTGTGCAACCTGACCATTTCCCAAATTACTTATAGATATATAAATTGGTAACATTACGATGATTCAGCACTTCTAAGCAAATATTGAGAAAAAATTAACTGAGGCAATAATTTTAGCTCTTGGCTCAGTTTTCTTTTGTTAGATCCATTTTGTGAATTATTTGTGCATAAAGACTCACTTTACAGATCCCCTTTTAATTTTTTTTAATGCTTGTGAACACTGCCTCTTTGTTTCTACTGTAGTTGATCATAAGATCGCATGAAGGTCCTGACGTGTGGACTGGTCAGCATCTTTTTGGCAATATGCTATGTCGGTACAGCTTGGATCATGAAGGAGAATTAGGGAAGCTGTATACGCTGTTTAGTGCTCCAGATTACCCTCAGGTTGAAGATTTATCTCTAAGACTTGACCCTTAATTTTTTTGGTTTGTTTAATTTTGTAAGGGACATTTCTTAGTCCTATGTGGTAATCTTTGCTACTAGCTACAGCTTCGTATTTCGTTTTTCTACATCCGAAGGGCAGTCTGTGTGTGTGTGGACTTACATTTAAATAATGGAATGCTTCTATTCTGTTTAAATGACAACTATCAACTTTATACTTGGAAACAAATAATGACAACTATAAACTTTATATGTGAATATTGTTGATGGGACATGACTTTGGAATTGACCAATATGAGCATTTCACCTTATTTATCATGTGAGAAAGTAAGCATAATTCTTCTGTACAAATAGCAACATATAATCACGACTAGAATTTTTGACTTTGATTGCATTCTGTGTTATAAAATAATAATTTTTCTTCTTAAATAAAACACGTCTTTTTACCACAAAAATTGATAACCTGTATGGTTCGAATATACTAGAATTTTTGACTTTTTCTTAGTGCAACTGTACTTTTGCCAACTTCTAGCAAATAAGCTTTCCACAACAAGCTAATCCAAATGCACACGTAATCTTACTTTTTATGTGTATATGTAGCCTAGAATAAAAACTTAGAAAGGGAAGTCAATGATCATCATCTCAAATAGTTCTAACTTTCATTGGAGTTCCCAATTTCAGCATGAAAATTTTGTTTTGTAAGTTGGGTCAAACGTTTTCTCCATATTTTTTCTTAGGTAAGTTGGGTCAAACGTTTTCTAACTTGGTATCATAACTAGAACGTGTTATGAAACCTTGTCTTACCAACTTTAATACTCATTTAGCATCATTGTATCAAAAAAATTTCAGACTAAGGCTTCATTGTTGTTTTATGTAGCATGTAGTGTAACTTACGTGCTTTTTTTTTGTGGGGTGTTTTCCTGCCTTTACCTCTGCTTCGAGAAGATAATAAAGAGAAAGGCAAATGTGGAAGAAAACAATTTTGGAGCAAGCCTTACTAACGGGGTGGGGGGGAGTATATCCTTATTGATTTGTTATGCGTTTCAAGTTGTAAATACTATATATATAATCAGTGGAGTTTATATACCTACTCATCTACAATTTTTTTTTTTTTTTTTTTTTTATGTAAATACCCATCTACTTCATTTGTAAATCTTCAAGATGTGAAAAGGATTAGAAACTGATCTAATCAAGTCTTGTTTGACATTTACTATAGTTGATTTTGATGTATCAGCCTTTGATTTTGATGTATCACAATTAGCTGCTGATAAGGTCAACTAACCACTGCTTTTTCTTTCTGACTTTTATGCTTCTACTTAACAGATTAAAGCTGCAAAGGAGAGAATTTATGTTGATGTTGGTATGCTCTCGAACCTGTACCTTAGTCTACTGATAATTCTAGGACTAGAGTTTTTAACTATACTACCAACAGGTTTCTGGGGAGGTTTAGTTCCGGAAAATGCATTCAATGCAAGCGCTCATGAGGCTCTCCTAAATGCTGGTGTTCTTGGTTTGAAGGTAAGTATGAACCATTATGCTCTGTTTTCCTTTTCAAAAAAAACGTGCAAAAGGTTGGATAAAACTTTCTTAGATTGAGAACTGAACTGTATACTATCTTACTGAAGTGATCTGAGACTCAAAGCTTGAAAGCAATCTCTGCCGGACCACACTTCCATTTTGAAATATCTCCAGTTCTCCATCTCCACCTTTAAACTTGTGTTGTTCCTTCAATATTTCCTTTCCACAGAATGTCATGCATAAGGGTAATTGCAAGAGCTGTCTATGTTTCTTTCATGTAAAATAATAGCATGTTAAGTATGCCTCTTCAGATGCTTATTCAGAACCATGGTTGCAACTAAGACTTCTTTAGTAATACTACTTCTCTGTTGAAAAGCAGGACCTCCAATTCCTTGTTTCCCTCGATTCATAATTTTCCAATTTTAATGTATACCTTCAAAAAGAATTACTTCCAGAGTGAGATGACTTATTTGGGTGGCTTATGAAGGATTTTCACATCTGAAGAGGGAGGCATTAATTTCCTCTTATCTTTTTATTGTATTAGATAATGAGTAACCTAATCTTCTTAAGATGACAATGATAGTACTCTATAGCTAGGGACTGCAACTGAAGATCCACCACCAATTTCCTGTTTTTCCATGTACTCTGTTTGAGTGGATGTTGAGCTTGAGTGACCTGTCTTCTTCTTCATTTGTAGAGTTTTTAGATTTGTGCACTTTCTGTTAAGTTGTTGGTTTTTTTTTTCATAGTAAACTTCCTGTGTACTTGGGATGTGATTTGAATTTGTTTTTTTTCCCTCTCTTTTTAATAAAGTCACTCATTTCTCTAGTTTGGAGGAATTTCTAGATATATGTAACTTTAGATGGTTATTTAAAAAAAAAAAAATTCAATCTCGGTATAGCTTCAAACCAATGGAACACATCTCTCAAATACCAAAGTCGATCCAGGCTAGTTCCACAAATATCATCGGATTTTCCAGAAACAGAAAATGTGAGATTGTCAACAAATTATCACTTATAAAAAAACCATAAAACTAAAAATTAACCCCTCCAACTTCTTTAACCATCATTGTACTCCATAGCTCAAACTATTAAGAAACATTGGGGCTACCATGAACCAAAATTTAGAAGTGAATCATAGATACAGTATGCAATCCATTACTTCCATTTTTGACTAAAACCAAATATTTTTAGCATGTAAATAAGAAAAGTCTAATTAATGTGATCATCAGCTCTCTCCAAATCCTATTTTCATTATAATCCTGGAAGTCCTCGTTTTAGTCTACTATGTAGGCATTCATTGACAATAAGAATGAATCCAAATTTTGTTCGGCTTTACCAAATGCACTTCAGTAGGATATTTTATACTACCACCCTCAACCTATTAGCTAATATTTTGGCAATCAGTTTAGAAGTCCTTCGCATTCACTAGCTTAGGTTTTTTCGGAGTGATAGCAATAAAAGTAGAATTGAGGCTTTTTTCAAACGTACCTTGGTCATGAAAAACTTGAAACACTCACACAGTGTCCTCTTTGATTATACTCCAACATGGGTGGAAGAAAGTCTTGTAATAACCATCCAGTCCTGGGGCTCTCTCCTTTCATGCTACTCCTTATCTTCTGGCACCATAGTTTACAGAGGAATCTAAATTGCAAATCTCTTGAGTGCCCCAAATTGAATTAGTGTACATGCAAAGAGAATTCTACGTAACAATAATTAGATCAGATCATACTAAAAGTTGATAGGTTGGAAAATATGAATTGTAACATCACAACATTAGAATGGGTTTGTTTTGAAACTCAAGGAATGATCCAATGCATTTCTAACATCAACGAGTATCTATTGGTAAGACTCATGAACTTATGAAGAAAACCAATGGTGGTGGTGTTATTGTAATATTGACTTAGCCACGGGGAGAAAGAAAGACAATTCATCCTTGACTATTGGTAAGATTGGAACCATATTTTGAGTGGCTAAACTGAAGTTCTCATTGGACAAGGTCAATATAGCTGACATGAAGCCACTTGTGTAAAAAATATGGATAAGAATTAAGCTGTTAGATATTCTCCTGTCCATGTTGAAATGATTTTGGGTTAATCTTTGCAGTAATGGTGGAGTATGTGGATTTGGATAGCCAAATTTTTCTTTGTTGGGAATGAAAAATGGTTAGGGACTACACCTCATGAAGAGGTCACTAGTTTGAATCTCCCAGGTATCTTGGGACCAAAACTGATCAAAACAATTAGAAGTAGATGTAGTGCCCGTTTGGTAATGCGGTTTCAAACTACACTTTTTCAAAGTACAACTTTGTTTATTCACTTTTTTCTAGTTACAGTCTTTTCAAACTACTCCATTTTCAAAAAGCTGAAAAATAAGCTGTACCAAACGGTCTCAATTATGAAAACCTCCATTGTGTCTCTAGCTGGGATGTGAAGTGAAACTGATTGACAGTCATAGAACTTATTTATGGTTTGCCTAAATATATTACTCACCAATGATTTGGCATTATATTCTTTGATTTCAAGAACGTTACTAGGATAATTATGTATTAACTTATTTATACATTGTAATGTGTGCCTTTTCAGAATGTAGTGCGCGTGCGTGTCTTCCTCCTTGACATGTTCTTTTGTTCATCGCATAATTCTAGTTATATCAAAATCATGTTTTAAACTATCATGTTTTTAACGTTTATATTTTGATTTGTTTATGCTTTACTATGTCATAGCCTTGCATGTTTTTTGTAATTTTACTTACCATGCTAATTAATATGATATCTTGGTAGCAAATAAGAATAATTATATCTTGATTTCTGGTTATAGTATCTTGATTTCTGGTTTTAGTCTTTCATTCGGAGTAATTTGCAATATGCTGCACTGAGTGCTTTGAGAAGACTTCCTCTGGTTCCTGGAAATCCGGCATTTCTACATCGTGCTGCACAGGGGTAAGTTCTTCATTCTGGTCTTCATTGTTTGATGGCATACAGTTGTTGCATGGTAACGTCATTTTGTGTAGTTTCATTGTGCTGATCACATGTAGCATATAGGACAGTAGTATGTTGGAGATTTCATTTAATTCACACTTATCAAGCTGTTCTTAATTTGCTTTTTAAAATGCAAATATAAGTTTTTTTTCATCATTATTTCCTTGATGAAAAGCACATATCCGACGATGACATTCAAAAACTTGCTTAAGATAGAAATTGGGTAGATGGTAAACAACTGGTATGGTGGATTGGACCTACCCATGGTTGTAGGCTTGTCCAAGACCATTGACCAACCATTGGGCACTGGGAAAATCTATGTTTTTTGGTCCAAAATAATATGAATGAAACCTAAACTCACGTTCAAGACATGACATGAGCTAATGGCCTGTTGGGCCTGATGAGGAGTTTGATGCTATCAATAACCCAGATTGTCAAAACAATAATAGCCCAAAAAATTTCCAAACCTTCATTAATTTTTACGAGGCCCAAAATCAAACCTGAAATATATTGGGAGAGGAGGATTGCCTTTGTGCTTGAATGATAATAGAGAGAGGATTAGTCTATAGTAGGAATTGAAGATGGTTAGAAGGAAACATGATTAGGCTTGGTGTTTGGGGTGTGATTTCAATGTAGTGAGATTTTCCAATGAGAGAAAGAGCTACCATAACATGGCACTAGCAATGCTAATTTCTCAGATTTTGTAAATTACCTTTAGTGGATTTCCCTTTAGAAGAGGCGTGAGGATGTAGCCCTAATGTGGGAACAGAAAATTAATATTTATTTTAATTTAGTTTCATTCATTTTTGAAGTCATTGTTATTCAAATGTCCTCCTATTCCTCTCCCTTCATACTTGCCTCATTCATCAGTCAATTTACTCACGACTGAAGTTTATGGTTGCAGCTCAATTTTTCCTTTTGATCTAAGCTCTTATTCTATGATTTTTTTCTCATTGAAAGCTAGGGGATTTAATCAACTTTATTACTTATAAAAGCCATATCCTTTTATATTTATGAATTTGAGCTGTGTATATTGGTTGTCATATATCTAATTGTGATTTTATGATCTTGCAGTCTAATTTCTGTCTATGTCAGTTTGCTAATATATTTTGTTTTCGTTTGTTTATACCTTTCATGCTTTGTATTTACATGTTTATGTACATTGGGGGCTGTAAGTCACAATGGATCAATAGCTTTCATTTTAGAAACTCTGGTTTTATGATTCAAATTTTTTGTTTTTGTCTCAATTGGATGATATCTTTTAACTATTCCTCTTTTTTTGTTTTTTGTTGTCAATAATGAGGTGGTTTTATTTTGTCTGCAGAGTTTCATTTGCTGATCTTGTTGCTGTGAGGCATTCATTGGAAATTCTCTCTAAATTAGCTCTTACAGACCCTTATGCAGTGGCGATGGCCTTAGGTTTCATTGTTTGACTCTTAAACTCTTTCACAATTTAATGGTGTTTGTTGTTATGAGAACATTTTTGTTTACATGATGTAATATTAGAATTAAAATTGGTTGTTAGACTGTATTCTGACACTACTTGTATAACCCTTGTGCAGGAAAACTTGCACAGCCTGGAGGTATTCTTCCCAATCAATCTTTGTTGTCTTTTAGCTCCCTCCACTTCCTACCATTATTACGGATAGCATTTGTTGTTTGAAGTTTCATAATTGCAATATTTCATTTATATATATATATATATTTATTTATTTATATTTATGTATGTATGTATGTGAAGTTTCTGGGATTTGATTCCATATAATCCAAATCAAGAGCAAACATGATTTTCTATGCATATTTCTTCCATTTTTCGTCAGATTTTTGAGTTGCACAGTTGCGTATCAGAAACTCTTTCATGATTGTCTAGCCCTTGGTATCTATTTTTTTTTATTAGTAATAAGAATATATTAAAAAGAAGCAGGGTGTCACCTGATGATACAGGACGTATACATCAAAGACAAAAACAAATCAAGTGCATAAAGTACATCTAGCCCTTGGTATCTGCATTTCTGTCAGTTCTGTATAGCTGTGTCACATTCATGAGAATATGTTGTCAAGTAACAGAACTGGATATCAAATGAAAACGAATTTCTTTGCCAAGCCACATGTTAGAGACAATTCACCATTTTTTCATTATTTTGAGGCCAAAATTTTGACCAGTGCCCCATTTTATGGACCTTGTGGGGAGAAGGGAAATATCAGATAACTCGGTTGAGCTTTTGTCCAAATTAGGTCCAATCCTTTTTTTCTTTTGGGATCTTTGTGCAATTGTTAGGTGCATGTGGCAGCATTTCATTTCAAAGCCTTATTGTTCTTTTCAGTTTCTGAGATAAATGCAAGTTGATGTTTCTGTTCTTCCGCTCTACTTATAAGAGGCAAAGAAAAGTCTTAAGTCTATTCTAAGATGTGTAACATGATAATTTTTGCATTGAACTTATTTCGAGTATTAATTGGATCATGTGAATGAGAAATCTCTCTTTTGCTTCTATTGGTTTAGTTGCTTCTTCTAGGAGAGTAAGGAATTTTTTTTGTCCAAGCTTCTCATGCAACCTTAGCATGTTTGGATGTGATATGAAGCAGGTGCTTTGCAGGATGTTCTCCATTTGCATTATGTTCTTCCCAGAGTTTCACTAGCCAGGTTGTGCCATACAATGGCTAGAGCTGGAGCACTAGATGGTTAGTAATTAAAAATATTATATCCCAACTGGTATTTCTCTCCTTCAGTGTTTGAGAAATTGATTTCTTCAGACTTTTGTCAATAGAGAGGCTGGATATTAAATCTCAATTCAACTCGGTGCTATATCAACTCCTCCTGGATCCTACTGAGAGAGTCTGTTTTGAGGCAATCTTATGTGTATTGGGAAAGAGCGACAACACAGAGAGGTTTGTTTTGTTAACTTTTGTATCTGCACTTCTTTCTTATTATATTCTCATCTTCTACAGGGTTACAATTACATGGCAAGTAGTTTAGTGTCACTGCTTTGATAATTTGCTGGGATACAGTTTTCCTTACATTTACATACTGTAGGACTGAAGAGCGAGCTGTTGGGTGGTATCGTTCAACGCAAGAGATTCTTAAGTTGCCAGAAGCACCATCTGTTTCATCAAAGGAAGCTTCCAAAGAAAAATCTGAAAAGGCAAAGCGTCCACAA
Source organism: Quercus gilva (assembly GCA_023621385.1). Taxonomy (NCBI): domain Eukaryota; kingdom Viridiplantae; phylum Streptophyta; class Magnoliopsida; order Fagales; family Fagaceae; genus Quercus; species Quercus gilva. The sequence goes on along the minus strand of CM042481.1, from coordinate 4,097,562 downwards.
CCCCTTATTAAACTTGTAATGAGAAGGTAGAAACATCTCTCTCTTTCTCTCTCTGGTATTAGAAAATTTATGTGAGGTTCTTCAGGTGGTGGATTATTTGAAGTTCTCAAGTTCAGTTAAATGTTTTGTCAGTGCTTGTCTTATATATGGGTTTTTAAATTTGAATTTTTTTTTTTTTTCTGGTTGTTGCTTGATTCAGGTCGGAGAGTTCGTTCCGTAGTTTCTCTAGGCCAGTACTTCATATGGCAGTAAGAGTTGTGCAGGAGATGGGAAAAATTTGGGCTGCAGCTTTTGCTGTAGGCTTACAGGATATTGATGAAGGAGCTCATGTTAATTCATTTGCTGAGACTGCAAACTCCCACGATTCAGATACTAATGAGAACTCACACTCTGAAGGTAATTTTTTTTCTTTGCTTTCTGGTTCGTGTCTTGGATAGTGTCATTTATAGTACATGTTAGAATCTTACTGTGATGTTCTCATTTCAACTATGCTAAATTGTGTTGGTTTGGCAAAGGTTGTATATGGTGGTTTAGGTTGCTTAGTTTCTTCTACATAGTGGTTGGTGTTTATACTGTAGCTTAACTCTAGTTGACTTTGAGTGACTTTTTGATGGAAGAGCCTTCTGCAACCTGATGTAGGACAAATAATGTTAACAAGTTTCAGAAAATAATAATTATCTATATGAAAAGAATTTAATGCGGAAATTCTCAACTATTTCTATCTTTTTCATATTGATTTACACAGCGGCTCTTTGTTTTGTTTATGAATTATCTTTGTATTGCCATTTAATTTATGTGCCTACTTACAAGTTAGTACAACAGAGAGCCTGCAAATGATTTGAAGTGTATTAATTTTGTCATTTAACATTTTATGAATCAATGAATATGGACTTGGATTTCACATGGGTATTTCATTTGAAATTCATTGATACATTTCAAGAAGCTAACCTTGTATTTTCATCACCCCTTTATTATAAAAACGATGTAACCATAGATGTTTTGTTTTTTCTTTTGTGTGATTTAGGTTATAACCTTGGACATGGGTGGTGTTGTTGCTGGTACAAAATATCGTGGAGAGTTTGAGGAACGATTAAAGAAGTTAATGGAGGGAATCAAACAAAGTGACGAGATAATATTGTTTATTGATGAGGTACACACTTTAATTGGAGCTGGAGCAGCAGAAGGAGCAATTGATGCTGGGGAAGCTTAGTCAGAATGAGCAATTGTCTGGCAGGCAAGCTTCTGCATTTATATGTGATGCTGGGGACGAGTTGGGGGCATTGCGGAAGAAACTTGCTACCATTGAATCTCAAGAAAACACTAAAGCTGCCAACGTTACTGATGAGCTAAGTGTAGTCTAATTCATTGTCAGTTATTATTCGGGCACTAAGAAACCACCTCAAATTATTGAACGCAGGTGGTGGCTCCACAGGAGTAAGTTTGTTCAATTTGTATGTAACACGACGAAATTGTATAAAGAATGAAATAATAATTACAAGAGAATCATGAAATCAATCTCATCCATTTGTGTTTGGATTGATCTTGTCACAAATGATTTACAATACGCACTTTAGTTATGCTCATTTAGAAAGAGGGCTGCTGGTACAGTGTTTTGACATCCAAGGATTTTTTATGTTTCATTAGTTTATCCCTTGATAAAAACACTTTATGTTTCAAAGAAGTGATAATATTTAAGTAGTGTTAAGGCTAAGCTCTTGCTCATTGATGCCAAAAAACAAAAAACTCAATAAAAACATTTGCCAAGGGGTTATGTATTGTTGCCAAAAAAGAAAGGATTAGCTCAAATGGTAACTCCTTGTAAGAGCAGTGAAGAAGGAGATCATGGATTCAACACCAACCCTATGTGTGTATAACTAACTTACTAATAAAGGGGAATCTGCTTCTTCCTCGACCTCCACATGTTGATGCAGTAATGTACTCCTTTATTTTGGGTTTTTGGTTACAAACTTAAATCATTACTGTGATAATCTCTACACAATCAATGGTGGAAATCTGCTTATATAAACTAGAAACATGTAAAGGATCTTCATCTGAAAACATATGAAGTTGCAAAGTTAAAGGAGTTGATACAGTACCAACTTTAGTAGTTCATACAAAATCTTGAGATACAATTCACTGATTAGTCTGTTGAGAATTTGTAGTCAATCCCAACATTTTGGGATTAGGTCTTCTTCTTGTATTCACCAAGTATTCAATTATTCATTGATGCTTATTCCATACTGATTACTTTTTAGTTTTTATTGTTATGCTTTTGGTATAGACAGCCATTTAAACTTAGGTCCCTTATTTGATGACAAATTATTTTAATAATTTAGTTTGTTGGAAAGTATAATTAATTTAGTTTGTTGGAAAGTATAATTATTTTTTTTCCTCAATAGTCAAATTAAAAGTATAATTAACTAAATGTACGAGTGATTTAAAAAAAAAATGTTCACTGTAAAGCGTGACATTTATAAAATTATGTTACTATATCAATTAACCACAAAAAATAAAAATAAAAACTATCATAATACAAACAAGAATATCAGTCGGGTAAGGACTAGGCACAGGGCATCCAAAGTTTATGTGTTGGATATTCGGGCTTTGGTATGGAAGGGCTTTCCCTGAAATTGCAATCATCCAAAATAAAAATTGGAAAGTATGATATTTATTTTACAAACGACAAAACAAGGAAAAAAAAAAAGCTACCTCAGTAACATATTGCGCACACAAAGTTGATTTAATGCCCTACCTTTTTTTCTTTCTTTCTTTTTGTCGATTATCGGTGGAATGCTGTACGATTCACTATGACGAAGTTTAGGGATGATTCTGTTCCGACCACAAATGTAAATCCGGACGACTTGTCATTTAGCTGTAAATGGATACTTTCATATTAAACAGAGCCATGTTCAAAAGTATTGCAAGTTTGGAGTTGGAAAAAAAAAAAAAATTCCCAAAGAACTCGAGTTTTATAAACTTGAGTTCCACTGGGGAAATTTTTTCTTTTTCTTTGGGCAAATCCCTGTTCAGGCAGAAGGGTGCTTTTTTTTCCCCTGTTTTTCCTAGTGGAACACGAGTTTTATCAACTCAAGTTCCAGTGGGGACATTTTTTTTTTTTTTTTTTTTTGTGGAACTCGAGTTTTAGAAACTCGAGTTCCAATGGGAATTTTTTTTTTTACTTGGGCAAAATCCCCTGTTCAGGCAGAAAGGTGCTTTGTTTTCCCCTGTTTTTCCCAGTGGAACTCGAGTTTTATAAACTCGAGTTCCATTGGGGAAATTTTTTTTTTTTGTGTGGAACTCGAGTTTTAGAAACTCGAGTTCCACTGGAAAAATTTTTTTTTTTACTTGGGCAAAATCCCCTGTTCAGGCAGAAGGGTGCTTTTTTTTCCCCTGTTTTTCCCAGTGGAACTCGAGTTTTATAAACTCGAGTTCCACTGGAAAATTTTTTTTTTTTTTTACTTGGGCAAAATCCCCTGTTCAGGCAGAAGGGTGCTTTTTGTTCCCCTGTTTTTTCCAGTGGAACTCGAGTTTTATAAACTTGAGTTCCACTGGAAATTTTTTTTTTTTTTTTTTTTACTTGGGCAAAATCCCCTGTTCAGGCAGAAGGGTGCTTTTTTTCCCCTGTTTTTCCCAGTGGAACTCGAGTTTTATAAACTCGAGTTCCACTGGGAAATTTTTTTTTTTTTTTTTACTTGGGCAAAATCCCCTGTTCAGGCAGAAGGGTGCTTTTTTTTCCCCTGTTTTTCCCAGTGGAACTCGAGTTTTATAAACTCGAGTTCCATTGGGGAATTTTTTTTTTTTTTTTTGTGTGGAACTCGAGTTTTAGAAACTCGAGTTCCACTGGGAATTTTTTTTTTTTTTTTTACTTGGGAAATCCCCTGTTCAAGCAGAAAGGGTTGCCCTGTATGCTCTGTTTTTGCTCTGTTTTTACTAGTGAAACTCGAGTTTTAGAAACTCGAGTTCCGCTGGGATAATTTTTTTTTTTTTCACTTGGGTAAATCCCCTGTTCAGGCAGAAGGGGTTGCCTTGTTTGCTCTGTTTTTCCCAGTGGAACTCGAGTTTTATAAACTCGAGTTTTACTGGGAAAATTTTTTTTTAGTTGGGCAAATCCCCTGTTCAGGCAGATTGTTGCCCTTTTTTTTTTCCTGCACATGTAGGCAAATCAAGAACTGAAATGTGTACATGCACCTACTGAGAAACATAGATAAAGAAGCTTAGAATGTAATCTAACACTCATTGAGAGAGGCAGATATTTTGAGAATGTAAATGCACAACCATTACATCAAAAGGCGTTCTCACACCAAGCTATAGAAACTATTACGCTCTATTCATAAATATACTTTTACAATGCAATTACATTTGCATCACAACAAAAAGGCATTCCCATTATATCAACATTGTAAACATGCGCAACCATGCTTAATTTGCAATTCTAACCGTATTACTCAAATCACAATCTTCATAGAGGTACATTGGATAGAGAATTATAAGTACATTCAACAAAAGCCAAAAAGTTCAATGTGCCAATACAACGTAGTCACTTTTCCTAAGATCAGCAGTTCGCACAACAAAAACGGCGTCCATGGAAGCATGCCTGCAAAATGTAGACTAATCACGTTAGGAGACAAGAAAGTAAAAACATTAGTTAATGGTAGAACGAACAACAATTATATTTAACCAATGCATAATATTTTCCCATCTACGTACCTACTGTGGAACATTACTGCTTGTGGAAGCACCATGGGCCTGCGGACATTTTCTACGGTTATGCCCGGAAGCATGACACAATCCACCTGTTTGCTTGGGTTGAGTCTCTATCAAATTTGCATCCTCCCTCCGCCATCCCGACCCTCGATCCTTATTCCTCACTCCATCCATCTCATTCCTTATTCTTGACTTCACTGGTCGACCTTTGGCCCGCAACAATGCTGGATTAGGCAACCACTTTGGCCCCATGGGATCCCTCCACAATGATTGTGACTTGGGAATCACAAATGCATGCTGATAAGTGCTAAGGGCATTGTCCAAACCATAACATGGGTGAATATATGCGGTCGAATCAATATTTAAATAGTCACATACTCTAATTGCATGTGAACACGGGATCCCTATGTTTTGCCATTTCCCACAACTACATGTTCTTTCCCGTATCCGAACTTCATAACTGTGGTTTCCCCCTCCTGTGCTACAAGTGAATGAAGTAACTATCTGATATACCATCTGTTCACTGTTAAATGGCTTGAGATAGTGTTTCTCAGATTTAAGCTTATTTGCTTCCCACTTGTCAAATGCATATTGACTCCATTTCTTACCCTCTGACAGGCAATTGAGGTATTCTTTGTGCCGGTCGTGGAAATATTGAACAAGTTTGGACCAAGTGAACTCAACCAACGCGGCAATAGGAAGGCCCCGTGCACCTTTCAGTACACCATTGAAGCACTCTGATATATTGGTTGTCATTGCCCCAAAACGTCTTCCACCATCATGTGATTGGGTCCACATATCCACAGACTCGCTCATTAGGTATGTGTATGGAAGATAATCTTGATTCTTTTCCTTCCCATCCTTCCCCGTCACCTTCTTCTTATTCCGAATGGCCTCAATTTCCACCTGCTTAATGGACTCCATTATGGTATCAAATTTAACTACCTGAGTAGCATATCCTGCTTGCAAGCAAACTGACTTTAGAGTCGAGTTCTGAAAATGTGTGTTGAAGTTGCTAGCAACATGTCGAAGGCAATATCTATGAAATACCCGTGTTCTTCCATCATCCCTTCTAGGCCAGTTTGCAATGGCATTTTTTATACCAAGATGTCGGTCAGAAATTATGCAAATGTCTTCCTCAGGTATCACGTGGCCAATCGTATCTCTGAGGCATTGTAAAAACCACCTCCAACTGGACCCTGACTCACAATCCACAACAGCAAAGGCAAGAGGGAATACCTTGTTGTTAGCGTCGGTTGCCATTGCAACCAATAGCTTTCCCTGATATTTACCATACAGATGGGTCCCATCGATACTGATAACCGGCTTGCAATATTTGAATCCATCAATGCTTGGACCGAAAGACCAAAACACATAATTCAATAATACGGTGTCATCTTCATCGGTGGATGTCGTACGATAGAACACCTGGGTAGTCGGATCCATATCAATATATGCCATAAGCAACTTTTGCAACCTCTGGTAAGACTCTTCCCAATTCCCAAACAGCTTCCCAATCGCCTTTTGTTTCGCATCCCAAACCTTGTAGTAAGAAGGATTATGGCCCTCATATTTTGACTCTATCATAGATCTAAGATGCTTAATTGGGGTAGTGTGATCCTCACTTAACTTCTTAAGGATGTCTGATGCAATAAAATTACAATTCATCATTCTACCATCATTTCGCACCCCAGTCCGTATACATGTGTGAGGACCCTTGTACACGGTGACCATCCATAGTCTCTGGAGATTGGGCTTCATGACTGCGCAGACATACCACTTGCATGACTCATCCACGCATTTTGCACAAAGTTTTGTCGTTGTCGACCTACTAATCACATACTGTTTGTTTTCCTTCAGGGCACACAGTGTTAATACACGCTGCACCTCCACTTTATTGGCAAAAGTCAAGCCTTTGTACAAATTCATCCCCTCTCTCCAAGTAGACATAAATGGTATCTCCATATGTGAAGGATCAACTATATTCTCCCAAGTATTTGCAGAAAATGACAAAGCAGGAGGTGTGTAGGCAGAGATTGTGTCCGTAATGTTTTGGACAGTAAGAACATTGTCTGCATTAGGTTCACTATCGTCCAATGTCTCATAATCATCAATGTCCCTCTCAAAGTCCCTAAAGTCCCCTCTCTCAATCCTCTCTTTAATCTCATCTTCATCGTCAATGGCAGTACTCCCATCAACATAGTCGTTATCATCATCGTCATCCTCATACTCATCATCATTCTCATTCTCATCCTCATCCTCATCATCATCAGGCCGATCATCGGCATGAACATTATCATGCTCTACATGTGTAAAATACTCATATTGAGCATCCGGAACTGTAACATGTAAACTTGTTTGTGTTTGTTGGATTTCGTCGATACCAACTTCTGCACGCGGCTCCAACTGTATGTACAACTCAATGTTAGTTACTTCAGGTATTTTCTCCAACTTGTCAAACATAATCTTCACATGTTTGTCTGTTTCTATTGCCATGTACTTGTAATTAATTCGGTGCTTCAGGATTTCATTTGGCATACGATAAGTCATTTTTATGTTGTGCACAGCAGGATTCTCACCCAACTCTTCCATAACCATCATCTTCAATTCGTCAAGGGTCTTGAACCTACGATCAATTTGGGTATAATAGCTCTTTATACCCGGCCCTTCAAATGGCAATCCCTTGTTCGCATTGGCATTCTTCAGCAAACCACCGTGGTATAGGATTATATCAATTTCAGGCATTGTGAACCTGTTAAAGTCAAGTTACCATGTTAGTTAAATCACATAGTCGTAAACTGGGGGAAAAAAAAGTAATGTGATCTTAAGGCAAAACATATTCAAGCCAGAATTTTCATAGGTAATTACTAGTTTTATAGCCATTATGTAACTTGTGGTACCCATGGTTCTAAGTTTGGCTTCAGAGCAAAATTTGAAACATATCTAGTGGAGCAACCCCAAAAAATAAAAGGTATGGAAAATATATATATATATATATATATTTAAAGAATACATAGAACAAGAGGAGAGACTTTACAAAGATGATGTAGCATTAACAAAACATATTAAATTCACAAAACGAAAGTATTCCATATCCTTAAGGCTTAAATGTCATTACCAGATACCAAATTGTTTCCAAAATGACCAATTCTTATACTTTTATTTTTATTTTTATAATAATCAATTCCTTATACAGCATTGTATAGGTCAGTGCATTTTAAGAATTACATTCATTCACTACCCATTTCATACCCAAAATAATGATGAACAAAGTCAAAAAAACTTGTAAGATCATGATAAAAATAAAAGCCTAGAAATGATGAATAAAATTTTGATAACAAAATGGGCAAAAAAAGACTCAAAAAATTAATACTGACAAAACAAAGTTCTATAATTCACAATATCGGAAAATTAACTAAGTTATGTCAACTATTTACAAAATAAATAGTTAAACTCAACCCACACCCATAGACAAGTAATACCCAACTACAATGACAATCAAATTATGCAAACCCATACCTGAGATATGAATTTGTTGAGAGGAAAGAGCAGTGAGAGTGGGAGTGAGAGTGGGAGTGAGAGTGAGAGTGGGAGTGAGAGTGGGAGTGAGAGTGAGAGGCAATGTGGTGTGAGAGTTATGGATGTGTGATAGTTAGTGAGGCTGAGAGACTTAGTGAGAATGCTCTGTTTTTGGGTGGGAAGGCTGTGTAGTTCTGTGAGCACTTGTGTTATACGGGCTTAAGTGTTACTTAAATTTATTATGCACAATGGAAATCGAGTCTTATAGACTCGAGTTCCTTGAAATTTTCACCATCCTATGTGGTTTTTTTTTTTCATATACGGACTACGCGTTGAAAAATTTTTGTTTTTTGCGCAGTGGAACTCGAGTCTATAAAACTCGAGTTTCACTGGTTGAAATTTTTTTTTTTTTTTTTTCACAGTCGAACTCGAGTCTATAAGACTCGAGTTCCACATGTTGAATTTTTTTTTTTTGCACAGTGGAACTCGAGTCTTATAGACTCGAGTTCCACACATTGAAATTTTTTTTTTTTTTTTTTTTTTTTTTTTTTGCATAGTGGAACTCCTCGCGTTCCACACATTGAATTTTTTTTTTTTTTTTTTGCACAGTGGAACTCGAGTCTTATAGACTCGAGTTCCACACATTGAAATTTTTTTTTTTTTTTTTTTTTTTGCATAGTGGAACTCCTCGCGTTCCACACGTTGAAATTTTTTTTTTTTTTTGCACAGTGGAACTCGAGTTTTATAGACTCGAGTTCCAGGTGTATCACTTCTCCAGGTCAGCAGCACGAACAGACTGAAATCGAGTCTCTTAGACTCGATTTTTTATGTAGATCTCGAGTTTCTAAAACTCGAGATGCTACTTTTCAGTTTTCTTTCCAAACGTGCCTAACTTACTATATACTTGCCCAACCCACAGCTAATCTGCCCATTCCCTCACGGGGACGAAGAGTGAATCGAAGTCTATTTCACAATTTCACGTATTGTTAGGTGAGTTAAGTCAACACGTTTTTAAAATACATTTTTCCCTTTTCCACGTCCTTTAGGCTTTGTTTGATGGGAAGAGAGGAAAAATGGAACAATGAAAAATTATGAGAGAATGAAAAATTGAGAGTATAAAAAAGTTTTGGTTTTTACTCATGTGTGTTTGGTTAGAGGAGTGAAAAAGTGGGAGGGTGAAAAACTCTTTTGTTTAATTAGAGAGAAAAGTGAGAAGATGAAAAATGTAGTTTATATAAATTGACTATTATATCATTGTTATAACAAAATACCAAAGAGTCTAATAAGTATGAAAATATATGTATAAATTATAAATAAAAACCATAGATGAGAGCAAGCAAAAACTGGGTAAAAAGAATTAAAAAAAAAAAAAAAAAAAAAACTTACAGCTGTGAAGAACCTGGAGATCTTTCCCTAAGAAGAACTCTGGGAATATATGGAAAAAATAAATAAATAAGTATTTTTTTGAGAATCAAATAAATAAATAAGTAATCAAATAGCAATAGATAAGGTGGAATATAATGAGGACAAGACACACACACACACACACACACACACACACACAAAAAAGAGGAAAGAGGAGAATGTGGAGATGTATTGTGTGTAAAGATAAGGGCATTTGTGTAATTCACTACTCACATAATTTTGTGAGCTCGAAGGAAAAATTTTCCACACTATTTTCTTTCCCTCTTATTTTCTCTCTTAAACCAAATAAGGGAAATTTTCATTTTTCATCATATTTTTCTTTTATTTTTTTTCATCCTTTCTATTTTTACCCCAACCAAATGGGGCATTACGGTGATTGTTTAATCTGTCACTATTACATTAACTTAACTATCTTTTCTTCTTCTTCTTCAAAGAAAAAAAAAAAATCTTTTCCATTCACTGCTTACAATCTACCGTGTTAAGCAAGAAATTATTAGATCAATTGAAAGATTGTTGTAGCCGTTATTTTTAATTTTCCCAATGGACAAAATATTATTATTTATGCAAATATGTCCTAATCTATTTATTCGTTAGTTAAAAGGTCTACGTTAGCAATACTTGTGGCACGCCTAATAATAAATAGTTGTTCCAAATACGTGGCACAACACGCCAAAATACAGTAATTTCGTGGTTTTGGTGACTGCTGGCCAGCTATGAGCCTCAAACACGTTTTAAAATTCTTTTTTTTATTTTTTTTTTTTATTCATATGACATTTAGCTTTTCGGGTCATGTTATGGGAAAATACAGGAATGATCAAATGCATAGGAATTTCCATTTCCATTTAGGAGGAAGTTTTCTCGAGACTTTCCACTTATTATTAGTATTATATTAAATAAAAGATCTTAGTTAATTGATTGATAAAATATCTAATGTTTAAATATGAGATCTAAAATTTAATTTTCACTTCCACCAAATACCAGTTGGTGTCTTGAGGGTTTAACCTTTATAAGTACTAGCTTGTAATCTCATTCAAATACATGGATACACTAAAAAATATATAATAAGATGTATAATATAATTTCTATATATATAATTTAAATACTATTGATAATCATTTTTATATTTTGTTAATTCTTTAAAAAAATTTGTAAGGATATTATAAGGTATAAAATATAAATTTTCTATTTTAAAAAAAAATTATATTGAAACACTTTTTTTTTTTTACGATTCATTTATTCTATACTCTTTAGTTTTTGTACTTAATAAGTCACTTGGATGAATATTTATAATGTGATCCTATATTTGATTCTAAAATTAAGAAATAAAACCCTTTAAGAATAAATAATTTAGGACATATGACACAAAATTAGAACTCTAATTTAAAATTCTAATTTGAGTTTCTTTCAGTTTCACCTATTATTATATATATAAACTAGCGAGACTTATAAACTGAAGACTCACTCACTAAGTGACCGATGTGTTACTTTAAACCATTTTTTTTTTTTTTTTTTTATAGATAATATAGATAGAAGATATAGGAGATGGAAAAGGAGGAAGTGAGAAGGCAAGATTTACAACACTAGCACTTGCAAAAGGGCCTAATATTTGTAAGTACTAGCAAGACTTATAGACCAAAAATTTGCTCTCTAAGTAAAGTCTATCTTTCTTTGTCCAAAAAAAAAAAAAAAAGGAAACTTAGTAAAAAGAAAAAATAACGAGGGTCTAGATCTGTGTGGGTGGAGAATAATCAAAGACTATATACTCAAATCTACAACATTTAAGTGTTGTGATTGGTGCATTTAATTTTTTTTTTTTTAAAAGAAGCATTTGTGGTGGTCTCATAGATCCAATCACAAGTTAATATCCAAGCTTATGAAATTGAGCGTAGGTTTGAGTATATTCGTAGCATGGTTCTCAGAACCGAACCGGACCGAAAGGTCGGACCGTGAGAATCGAGAACCGGGATGAAAACCGGTTTTTTAAGCCTAAAGAACCGAATTTTTTGTTAATTCCGTGAACCCCTAAAACCGGGGTTGGACCGCACAAACTGGTGAGAACCGTGCGGTCCAACCCCTTAGCAATTTTTTTTTTTTTTTTTTTTTATAAAAACAACTTAACATAATTTTATTCTACTTAATTAAATTATCCATCGCTTACAAGGAATAAAAAAAATTATAATTAAAATCCTTCAAAGATATTCAACTTTACTTCAAAAATTAATCATAAATTTTAATATTTTCATGGTTATTATTTTATTTTGTTAATTTTCTTATTTAATTATTAAATATATGCTTGAAAATCATTAAATTTCCCTTACATATATAGATATATTAGTCAATTTTGCTAGTTTTATAAATTTAATATCTATATTTAGGCTTTAAAATAATTATTAAATTAATTATGATGTCATCATGGTTTGACCCTGGTTCGACTTCGGTTCGACCTCAAAAACCTTGAACCTCTTCTTTTTATGGTTCAATGGACAGTCCGGGTCTAAAAATCTTGATTTGTAGGCGGACTGAAGACTAAAAAGTGTTTAAGACCAGGGCGGTTGGGTACAACCTAAGGAAAAAAAGGATTACTTTAGTCAAAAGGATTACTTTCGCAATACTTGTGGCACACCTAATAATATATAATTGTATCAAAGTACGTGGCAAAACACGCCAAAGGACAGTATTTTGGTGGTGATGGTAACTGTTGACCAGCTATGAGCCTATGAAACACGTTTTAAAATTCTTTTATTTATTCAGATGACATTTTGTTTTTCGGATCCTGTTATGGGAAAATACAGGAATGTCTGAACATATAGGAAGATCATGCCTAATATCACAAAATTTTCAAAACTTTGCCGCAATTTTGCTACGTAATAATTTATGAATGGTGAAAATAAAATAGTCGGTTCATATGGGTCTA